>WEKX01009303.1:171319-247107 GCA_013390025.1 Pitta sordida | reverse complement strand
AAAAAAAAAAAACAAACAAACGTTAAAGGAATAGCCCTTATTTGTAAAAGAAAAGCAACTTTTCTCAAGGCTTCTCACTAGGAGGTGTTCATTCTCCTTAGTAAATGCTCTTTGCAATCAGCTTTGTCAAGGTGGACTATGTGTATGTAAGTGTGTATAGCTATACTTGCATGCAGCGTGAGTGTGTTTGAGCACACCCCCATGTTTGCATTTTGTGCAATGTTTAATTCTGCCTTTCCTTAAAGCTGACAGGGAAAAGCAAACATGCAGCCTGTCTCATGACTGACTGCTCTGTGGCTCAGAGAGTGGGATGTCTCTTTCATGGTAACAGCTTTGATAAATCTGCCAGCATCTTCTCCTACAGTATCCATTAATGTTCCTGTGTCCTTAGAGCACAAGGTTTCAGGACAGGTCACCACAAATATGCTCAGGTTGTGTGGCAAACCCACTCTGAACATGAGTTTTTCTAACTTCACTTCAGCTATAGAGTGAGCAGAAATTGTTTACGCTGGCAAGCCTGACAGTGCAATAGGACCACTGGGGCTCCATCTGTCTCTGTGGGGAGAGCAGAGCAGAGAATGCCACTGTTTTTACTTCACCAGCCATGAAATGGAGCCTGCAGACTTGATCGGATATGAAAGGTGATTGTATCCACATTTATTGCACTAGGAGGGAAATCATCTTTCAGCAAGGGAAAAAGTGAAAAAAAAGGATTGATATCCTTCTCCTGGGGAACATGGGAGGTGTGTTTGGAAATTAGGCCATTGAAAAGAATTTCTGTTCCCACCTTTCCTCATACCTGCTTTTGTTTTGAAGGGTTAGTTAACCTTTTCACCTTTGAGGTGAGATTGCCTTCCTCATATTTGTACAAGTCCTGGAGAAAGGAGTCCTGAGATCCTTATAGTGCCTCACAACAAACAAGTTCTCCCTTATGGATCTGGGAGTAGTTGGATTTTCAAAGCTGTAGATGGAGTAGGGAGGCTTTGATTCCCTTAGATCCACATAAACAAATGTTATATCTCTTCTCCCATTCCCAGTTCACTGCCGGTAAAAGAGGTGCTGGGATTGGAATACGTAGCGATATTCAGACATGCTGGGCTTCCTCGTGCTGATAAAATATCCCTGTATCATCCCTTCCTTTTTTTACGCACTGTAGTACTGGTATGATGAGCCCTTAACATGTCAGCAGAGACAGACAAATCAGACTGTCTTGAATCAAATGCCAGGACTCTCAAAGACATGAAGAAGAAATAATAAATGCCTCTTCTCCATCTTTGATCTCAGATCATTACAAACAATGAAGCTTCCAACTTCATAGAAAGCAGTTTTCATAGCTTCAGTGAAACAGCTCAGTGCCTAATTCCCTGGCACAGCCTCCAGCCTATAACTATAAGTGTGCGGCTATAACAGATAACATGGCACTTCTGGGAAAGCTGCAGTAGTTTATGCATTTTCCAGAGCCAAATTCCAATTTGAAAGGTACATTTTGCCTACCTACATTCACATTCAGCATCACACAACAAGAGCAACTGGCTACAAAATCCCACTTTTCATCCTTCCCTAAACAATTGTTTATGGTAGTGCAAAGTATTGCCACAACTCCCACAGAAGGAACTGAGATTTTAGGCAAGAATGACTAACCCTGAAAGGACGGGCATCCACTGTGTAGCTTTTTGGGATATAGGCATTTTCTCTGCTTTCCTTCAATGCAACTCTGCACAAATTCATGTGATCCCAGATACTTGAATGGGGCACATCACATTAAATGGAGCTACCTGAGCTGATTTTCCTAACAAAGAGAAGAGATGGAACCTCAGATAGCCATATACTAATCGTTATCAAATGTATACCTTTAATGGGGTATTTCAGGGGATTTTACACTTTCCTTTGAGGCATTGATCTCTGCTGGATATGTAATAGTGCTGGATCAGTAAGACAAAGTCTCTGTGGTTTACATCTCTCTGCTTATTTTGGCTAAAATTATATGAATCCTCTGGACATTAGAGAATGTTATCTCGAGTGATTCTGTCCATTTTATAATTAATATTATTTTTACTTTATTTTGAGTCAACTCAAAATGTACTATTTACATTAAATATACATTTGTGGTTAATGTAATGGCTATTTGTACTCTTTCAGAATTTAGGTCAAATTTTAGACAATAATTTAAACATTACTTTGAAACAAGAATCCACCAACAGCTGTGCTTTAGTGCAGAATAAAATATTTGCTCCAAGAAAGGCAATATTTTCAGTTAAGGCTTGTAAATGTTCCTTGATCCAAAATCACATATGATTTCAATTTTGACAAAAAATTCTACTCTCCATTGAATGTAGTAATGGGGGGAAAAAAAACCACTAAAACCAAACCACAAATTCTCAGCCAACCATGTGTCATATGTCCTTGGGTTTGCATATCTTACTCATTTGCATATCTTGCATATCTTACTCGTATTGTACCACATGACTACTCAGAGGCAAACCGGCCCAACTTTACAGTATTCTCAGATCCAGGTTTTCTCCCACATTTGAACATTCTGGTAAACCATGTCCACCGAGGTGTGCCGGTTATTTTCCATAAAAGTCTGAGGATATATGCAGCAATCATGGAGAAAGTTTCACAATAACTTTGTTTAATAACCTAGTATTAGAGTGTAATTTTCCGTTGATGTAATTCTTCGCATAACCTTTAAGTGTGCAAAATTTCCACCCATTCAAATCAGCTGAATATCTTGACCCTGAATCTGGTTTAACTGCTTGGTCATTAAATTAGGAGCTTTCCAGCCGAGATGCGATTGTATATGCAGTACTAATGCCTATTCACTCATATAGGCCACCCGAGACTGCTGACTTCAAAAGGCTCCTCATGCAAACAACACTGTGAAATGCCCAAATTGCGCTCCGTAAATTCTGTAAACTGAGAGCAAGTGTCTTTGTTAAGTCCACGAGGAAGTGCACGAAAATCCTATTTGCTGACGCGCAAAGGCTTTGTAAGGCAGAGCCCCCGGCCTGAAATGGCTTGATTTGTGGATCCTTGCGATTAAGTTGAACTGAATGACATGCAAAGCTGGCAATTGAGATAAAGAATCACTCCAGGCTAAGGAAGGGAGTCAGCTAAAATCTGAAAACAAAGGATGTTAATCTCACGCTCATTATCTTTAAAACAGCGCACGTTAAAGGGCCAGGTAAAGCTCAACCGATGCCTTCGGATTACTGGACGGGATGTTGTCTTTTGTCTTAGTAAAACTCATTTTGATCCAGATGCTGACAATTCTCATTCCTCCCCCACTTCCATTCCCTCAGGCGGAACATCTCATCCTTTGCCTCAGCTCCCCTCCTCGGCTCTCAGGCAGGAGAGAAATCCTCTCCACAACACGGCAAGTTTTCTCACAGTTCCCAGCCTCTCTCAGGAGTGCAGCTCCTTTCTCTCGCTGCCCCTTTGCCTGCCTGGGCTCAGGGGGCTCTGCCCAGGCAGCATTTTGCGGACAAACATGACACCGTGCTGTAGGACATGTGGCTAATCTGTCTGTCAAAACTCGGAGACGGCCGCATAAAAATGTGCTGAAATTGTGCTGCAGGCTTGTACTTCAGTGTCCCTAACCACTACCGGGGATCTCAGGGTCCAGCACTTACCATAGCTTGTCATAGGCTGTCCCACAAGTCTATGGAGAACAAGTGCAGTATTGTCCTCCTGCAAATTAACGCCATGGTAGGCTCTGGCAGCATCCAGCCACCGCAGGGTAATCGGCGAAGGGAGATGCATTTAAACAGTATTGGAAACATTAGAAACATTCCAGCACTGCAGGTTAGAAACTGGTCCAAGATTGCAAGTTCGGCATTTTAGGGATCAGTGGGAGATTTCTCTGGAGATTAAGAGCAATTGAAAAGATCGACTTCCTCTCTATAGAGAAGTTTTAATAAGGCTGAAAATAAAATGCTTTCTCCCTCAGCCTTCCTGGCAGAGGAGATCCAATGCGCCCCCCTGTTGTTTCAATAATTCAAACTTCAGCTTTAGCCAGCCAAATAGGCCTGAAATTCACCTGCGAAAGTTCATGAGGCTAAGTGGGATTCGGAACAAACTCCCCTTGTTTCCAAACTCATGTATAATGCAGTGAGGAACTTTGCTCAAAGCTAAGCTTTGGCTTCCTATTATATTTAAGATGCTCCAAAGGAAAAAGCAGGAGGCAAATTGATAACACCACATCAGAGGCAGTGGAGTGGGAGGGGAAGGAGAGAGCGCAGACACTGAGTCATTATAAACTGACTTTTATCTGTAGCTGGGCAGCACCTAAATTTGCGTCTTCTCCCTCCTCAAAATAAGGTGGTTGCACTGCCCAAAAACAGAGAAAAGATCTGATTCTGCCAGCAGAGAACAAGATAAATAGACAAGGCAAGCACCAGAGGAAGGAAGAAGAAACACAGTGAGGGCTGTTTCAATTAGCCAGTTGTAAGAGGAAACTGATCTGAAAAAGAGCATTGCAAGCTTATCAATTTTGTTTACACAGACAAGACACAAAGGCATCTGGAAGTCAAACTCTCCATCTGACCATGCTGTTGCTGTTCTGGAGAGTTCCAGGACTGGCTCTGGGGTGATCCAGTTACCCCTGGTAGAAGGCATTTGCCAAGTGTTGGGCTGGCAATGCCACTGGATGCCCTGACAGGGTGGAAATCTCAGCTTCAGCAAGCTTGTTCCACAAAGGGTGATTCTGATAGTACAATGTGTACTATGCTGTTTTCTTCTGCCACGAACCCCATGGAGAAGACTGCTAGGAAGTCCCATCTAAATTCACTTTCCTGCAGGATAGCATGGATGACTCACCCTGTTTGGTTGAAAACCCTATCCTCAGACTGTAAACAGATTTCTGGAAATCTACAGTTATTGCCTATAGACGGAATAGACATGTACGTTTTAGGTATTTGGGATTGAGTAGGCTAAATCCATGACAGAGGTGTGACTCTTGGAGATTGTCCTGTGTAGAGCTAAGGGCTGAACTTAATGATCCTTGTGGGTCCCTTCCAACTCAGCATATCTTATTTTCAATATCTATTTAATTACCACTGTTTCACTGATGAAATATATAGTAGTTATGTCTGATCATGAATTCCAGTGATGATCTGAGATGTTTTCTCTTTCCTTCCTTCCTTTCTCTCTTTATTTACCTCACTTTTGGAAAGATGTTTGTTGTCAGGGTTTTTTTTATTTCAAGTATATGATTTTTTTGCAGTTTTCAGGGATGGGATTAACTGAAGTGCAATGTGATTCATTTGAAATAGTAAATATTTAACTACTAAATGACATCCTGTTTTTCTATATCCCCATGTTGTTTTTTTCTCTGTTCCTATCATATATAACACTACACTCTCACTATAACATATTTATGCTGGTCAATCTATTTATTCATATTTATATAAGACTTATTGATTTATTTATTTGAAGACACTGAAGTGCAAAGTCCAAAGGAGGACAATGAAGTTGGTGAAGGATCTGGAGCACAGATCTGATGAGGAGCAGCTGAAGGATCTGGAGATGTTCAGTCTGGAGGAGAGAAGGTTTAGGGGGGACTTTATCACTCTCTACAGCTCCCTGAAAGAGGGTGTAGCCAGGTGAGGGTCAGTCTTTTCTCCCAAAGAACAAGTGACAGGATGAGAGGAAATGGCCTCGAGTTTCTCCAGGGGAGGTTTAGATTGGAGATGAGGAAAAAATTCTTCACTGGAAGGGTGGTCAAACACTGGAACAGAGGGCCCAGGGCAGTGGTGGAATCACTATCCCTGTAAGTGTTCAAAAAACATGTGGATATGTTGCTTGGGGACATGGTTCAGTGGTAGTCTTTGCAGTGCTGGGTTAATGGTTGAACTCAATGATCTTAGACATCCTTTCCAACCTTCAAGATTCTATGACATTTGCCTTAGATGTGTGAAGTGACATTAAAAGAAGAAAAATATTACAAAATTGTCCCTGAAAATGTTTAACAATGCCAATATGAGGCTGACCCAGGCAAATTTAGGTCTTCTCACTTGTATTTCTATTTCATCATTTCATTACTCACTTTTTGATTGCTTAATTACATGGGGTTTTTTGAGAGCTACTAAAATTGATAGTACAAAAGGCAAAGCTGGAGTGAATCAACTTGTGTTCATTCTGAAAAGAACAGGAATCTCAGGCTGTGCTGGACACCCTGTCCCAAATGAAAACAGTAATTACTTTTTAAAATTATGCTATTATTGTACCTTAGAGGCTGCAGTACATCAATGTAGCAATCTCTGCAGTTCTAGGGAGCGTGATCAGCTGGATGGCCGTTGTGTTATGTTTGCCTCCTTTGCACCACGCTGTTTGTTGCTACTTTGTCTGAGTGTTTTGAATCTTGACCATATTTACAGCTTTGTTAAATGTATCAGGGAATAAGAATGAAAAATTATACTTCAAAATATGTGGGCGCTAAGGACTGAAGACATACTGCAGAATTAATTTTGGTGTAAAATTGTGAGAAGTAGGAATGTGCATTTATGTTTCTTGATGAAACTCTGTTTCCTGCAACATTTGCTGCATTACAGTTAATGGAATTTATGAGAACAGCTTGTGATTCTCCAAAACTACCTGGTGTGGTCATTTCAGCCAGCACAATGTGAATTATGCAATAAGCCATCGCCTTAATTAAAACAAATTGCATTTACAGTACCAATCCGTACTATAAATCATTCCCTAGGGCCCCTCTTCAAGGTTTGCGCTTGGCCTATTCTTGAGAAATGTTGACAGCAACCTCCATAACCAAAACCATTTTGAGCATTTTGTTCTAATATCTTTCTCCAGGATCCAACTTTTTAGCTCACTGCCTTGATATACAAAACAAATTTTATCCAAAATGCAAGGCAGAAATCATGTGAAAAAGACAAAATGTGTCATTTTCCCTTTCTCTTATGGCTTGCACTTCGGTAGACTGTGGCAGTGGAAGATAAAGTTTATTAATTGAAATAATGATAATAATAAAAGCCAAAAAATGAAAGCTGCAGACTAATTGTTTTCATCCAAATTTAGGAGTCACATGGGATTCCTCACACTCCCTNTCTTCTCTGTGACCTCTGATGTATAGGGACAGATTTTTGTTTCAGTTCAGTTTGGATCAGGTTGCTGAGACCATTCAGCTCTACCTAATGTTTAAGCAAGTGTGTTTTGTTCAGATTTCCTTGATTTGAAAATTAAAATAAGGTAGTTAAGTTCTTTCCTCAGAACAGGTATAGTTAAGAGTTCCCTGAATTAGAATATTAGACTCAAAGTGGTGATTTCTGCGTTTAGCAATATTAGCGAGGTACTATCGCAATTTTGAAGGAGATTCTGTTTGAGAAAGTCCTACACAGGTTAAAATGCACAGGGGAATCCTAACAGAAGACTAATGCAAATTAAAAAATCTCAAGCAATGTTTTGTAGTCTCTTTTGCAGGAGTTGCTTAACTCTCACTAATTTGAGGGATTCTGTAGGTGTTGCTGGTTTTTACAAAATTTATGAGGAAAGTGAACCACTTATATCTGTTTCACAACTCCAGTTACTTTGAAATTACTGAAACCTCATAATGAATGTCTGGGTCATTGAACATAAAATAAGACCCTGGGGCCTGATTGGAAAGCCATTAAAGCCAATGAAAAGGGACCCACTGGCTAGAGCGAACATCAGAACAGATCCACGGAGAACAATCTAAACTGAATCTGTCTCCATATTTATTTTCCTCTTGATATACGTAATACCTAAAAGAAGCGCAGGTAGATTTGTAGCAAGTATAATATCTACCTGTATGTTGTGAAGATTATTTTGCTTTACATCAAAACAGGTGTCCATCTCACCCCACAGACTCTTGATGCTCTTGTTTAGGTCTTCAGATGAAAACCTCTGTCACACAAGCAAGCAAACCTACCCAAGGAGCAGTTTTAAGCATTGAGAAAGAAACAAGACAAATATACATTTTATTTCCCTGGAAAGAAAAGTAGACAAACCTGGAAGCAGCATATGCCCAGACTGTGACTCCTGCTCTTCAGCCAAAATAAAGTCTGAAAATAATTGGAATCAATAAGTATTATCAAGGACCATCTGGAACACGCATGTACTGAAAAGTGAGCAAATACCTTAAGAACAGTGGATAAATACCTTAGTTGGATTTTTTATATATTTTTACATCGTTAAGACCATTTGGCTTATGAATTCAAAAGACATTTATCGATGGTGTAGTAAGGGCCCACTGCACAAAGCTCAGGAAACTCAAAATGCTGAAGCCAGCAAAAAAAGTCCTCCAATAAACATAAGTACGTTTTCCATCTCTTACTACTAGGCTTGTACTGTATCTGAGTGCCTTACAATTTCTCATTGTCTTTAATTTTTTCTTTGCTTAAATTTAATGACAAAAAAAAGATGTCTCATGGACCATGTATTTGCTATATTTTGTTGTATTACAGGATACTCAAATTGGAGATCTACTTTTTTCCTTTTAATAGTCAAAAAAATAGGGGTTTTTTACTTTTTTTTCTTCTGCAGTTTTGATAACTCTAAAAGAACTGTGGAGATTATCCTCCAACTTTCTAAATAAATTCACTGCTGGCCTGTTAATAAGAACGTGTGAGAAAATTCCAACCCTCAAAGGTAATTTTGGGGGAAAGTTATAAACCACTGAAAACAGCAGCTTATAATGAAAGTGTCATCTCAACCATAAAAGGTACCTCAATGCACTGAACAGGCACCGTAAAACATGATTGAAAGGGAGTTTAGAGATATTGCTAATGGTTCCAACATAAGAAGTGTAGCTATAAAAGATGAAAAGATGCATGGCTAAAACTGCCCACCACAAGCCTTTGAAGAGCATCTAACTACCCAGGCATGCCAGGGACGTGTGATTGCAAACAGAACTGGTCATGCAAATCTGCTCCGACAGAGAGACCTTCAAAATACTGTACTTCATGCTTTTACTTCCTCTCGAAGTAATGCCATTGTTCAGCAGAGAGAGCTCTTGTCCTCAGGCTCTTCTAAGGGGCTCTATATGGCATTTGAAGGATGAGGATGGCCAACAGTGAGACTGGACAGTGGCGCTCAGCCTTTAACTCTGCAGGAATAGTATAGCCTATGGTTAGAAACTCCTAATATCTCGTTCTGTCTCAGCAATCAACCTCCCAGATTCCAACAGTTTTCTACTGTTTTCATGAAATTTGTCATTTTAGCTGGAATGGAACTCTGGAGAACATGCAGTCTAGCCTCCTGCTCACAGCAGGCAAACTTCAAAGTTAGTTTTGAAGTAGTTCTGCTATTCCTATTTAAGCCAGGTGATTTAAAGTTTAATTAATATGTGCAAAATACTTCAACAATCTGAAAGTCATTTCATGGATTTTCAGAGTTTGCATTTGGGCATGCTTATTTTGCAACTTGTTCCTTATGATACCTTTAGTGAAACGGGTGTTGGCCTGTGCTGAGATTCAGTCAGGAGGACTGTTTGGTTAAATTTATCCTACCCTTCAGGGATCAGATTCAGACTAGGAGCTATATTTTGAATATCTGTAGGTCAAGGTTATGCGTGACCATGACTATGCATTTTATTTAGGCCATTTCAAAAAGTGGATTTTAAGGTAAAGCTATGTTGAAGATTATAAGGAAGAATATTTTTTTTAATCAGCAGCTGAAATAATAACAAAGGAGTGCTGTGTTTTTGGGGGAAACTACTCATACTTCAGTTCTAACTTTCAGCCTGAAACCCTTGTGTTTCCTACTCTTACTGACAATTTTTTTCTTACCAATCAAATCAGAAGAGGGTAATGCTAAATGGAAAATGAATCTTAAAACTACCTTACGTCACCCCTATTTTTTTCCTGGACTTAACTTCAGTCCCTATTTCCGGCTGCTGTCTCTGCTGCTCCTTCCTTCACAGGAGTTTGCATTCCTTTGACTTTTTCCCTGCTCTAACATGCAGACCCACCCACAGGGAACAATCCACAAACTTCTCCAGAGTGGGTCCTTCCCATGAACTGTTTCAGTGTGGGTCTTCCCAAGAGGGTTAGTCCTCTAGAAACTGGTTTCTCCAGCGTGGATGTCCCATATGGTCACAGGTCCTGCCTGCAAACTTGCTCCATCCTGAGCTGTTCTCTCCAGGGTCCCCAGGTCCTGCCCGGATCCTGCTCCAGCACAGGTTTCCATGAGGCCGCAGCCTCCTTTGGGTGTTGGGTCCTCCACAGGCTGCAGGTGGATTTCTGCTCTCTGATGGACCTCCATGAGCTGCAGTGGGACTTCACCATGGGTTGTACTACTGGCTACAGGGGAATGTCTCCTCCAGGGCACAGAGCACCTCCTCACCCTCCTTCTGCACTGACCTTGGGGTTTGCATAGTTGTTTCCTCTGACATATTCTCATGCCTCTCCTCCAGCTGCTGTTGCGCAGCAGGTTTTACATTGTTCCTCTAAAATATATTATGCTAGAGGCACTACC
Source organism: Pitta sordida (assembly GCA_013390025.1). Lineage (NCBI taxonomy): Eukaryota > Metazoa > Chordata > Aves > Passeriformes > Pittidae > Pitta > Pitta sordida. Next base: position 236,658 of record WEKX01009303.1, on the reverse strand, counting down.
AGTGTCGCTGGTGGGCTCAGTGTTGGCCAGTGGTGGGCCAATCTTGTAGCTGGCTGATATTGGCTCCATCAAATAGAGGGAGGCTTCTGGCATCTTCTCACAGAAAGTAGCCCTGCAGCTCCCCGCTACAAAAACCTAGCCACTCAAACACAATACAGCCTGACTTTGCAAAACCCTTTCTCAGGCTGCCCAAACTTGAAAATGTGGAAAATATTCCAAAGTCTCTGAATGTTGACAAGTATATTTCTGAATATGTTCTCAAATATTATCTGAGCTGGGGATCAAAACTCCAGACATTTTCTTAGTGTTTATTAGCAACTTCAAGGACTCAGAAAATGTAAGTCAGACCTAAAGATGTCGTGAGGTTTTACTTATTTAATAATAGAGTTGAGGTTCCTTTATTTGTCTCCTGCTGAGCCTTTAGCTTGAACTTGGGTCACTTTCAAACTTTGGTACACACCTAAGGTCTAGAAAACCGGGGATTTATTGAACAAGAAAGAAAAAAATTCTCAAGTGTGCACATGACAGTAGAGGGCAAGGCCTCAAACAGCTTGAGATTGCTGTAAAAATCCTGATGGGTTTCTAAGCCCTATCATTACTGCAACCCTCTAGCAGGCACTACTCCTTATAGCTGGCTACGTTCCTCGTGGGAGGCTGCAGAGCACGCAGCCTTTCCCCAGGGCCAAGTGGTGAGTGTCTCAGGCAAGATGTTAGCTTGACTTTTTTAGAACAATTTCATATGAATTCTTCAAAGACAAAAAGAGATAGAAAAATAACTAAGTGTAAAACTAATTTTCTCTATTTTTCAAACAATTTATGAGTTTTCCCTTGCTTCCCATCCTTGCAATTAGCATCTACTTCTCTTCCTCCCTCTTCTAGGCAGGAGCAGTGCTTAGTGTTGAAGATGATCACAGCATCAAAGGATATTCTGAGTTGGAAGGGACCCACAAGGATCATCTAGTCCAACTTCCAAGCAAACGCCCATCCAGGGATCAAACCCACAACCCTGAAGCTATGGGCACCACACTCCATCCATTCAAGCCTCCCATCGTCTAGGCCATGTGACTGAGTTGCTCATCCAGTCTTTTCTTAAACACCTCCGGGGATGGCGACTCCACCACCTCCCTGGGCAGACCATTCCACTGAGGGATCACTCTCTCTGTGAAAAAGCTCTTTCTAACATCCAGTCTAGGATGTTAGGAAGCATCTGCTGCCTAAGGCTTGTTACGGACACGGCCTTAAGCTAGGTGCAGCTTAAGGCCATGTCCTCTTGTTCTGGTACTGGCAGCCTGTGAGAGGAGATTTACACCCACCCTACTACAACCTCCCTTCAGATAGTTGTAAACAGCAATGGGGTCACCTCTGAGGCTCCTCTTCTCCAGGCTGAACAATCGAACAATCCCATCTCCCACAGTCGCTCCACATAGGGCTTGTTCTCCAGTCCTTTCACCATCCTGGTCGCCCTTCTCTGGACCCTGTCAAGCAGTTCATCATCTTTCTTAAACTGGGGAGCCCAGAACTGGACACAGTACTCAAGATGTGGTCTGACCAGTGCTGACTATAGAGGAAGAATAACTTCCCTGGTCCTACTGACCACACTGTTCCTAATAGAGGCCAGGATGCCATTGGACCTCTTAGCCACCTGGGCACACTGTTGATCTATGCTATTTCCCTCCAGCCTAGTGAGGGAGACAGAAGAGCAGAGCTGGGAGAAGAACCTTGTTTCAGTAATAAGAGCATCTCTGAAAAGCTGTGGAAATGGTTTCATTTTTTAAGTGATGATATGCTTCTTGGGTAGTGCTGCGTGCTTGTGAGAGACTGTCCAGGACACAAGGAAATCCTAAGGCTGAGTATTCCATGGTGTGGGCATTCCCATCAAGGGGTGCTCAGCTGTTGGATGTCACCTAATGCTCACCTACCAATTTCCCATCTCCTGCAGCAGCAGGAGATGCTTGAGGGCCAAATCAGCTTCTGCCCAGCTCCTCACCAGGAGGCCTCGTGTACCTGACCTGGGAAAGGATAACTGGGAGATGCCACTTTCCTGTAGATTTTTGGGAACTGCTTTCCAGCCCCAGGACTAAGCTATTCACAGAGATGACCCCATCATCACAACATCCATGCTCCAGCCTGCGCCAAGTTACTCACAGTTAGCAGAGTAGGGTGACATGCGGGTGAGAAGTACTTCGCCTCTCCAAGTTTCCTTCCTCTCAGCAATACCCTTCACCCTTTGGGTGTTGTCCCTGAGTCCTTCTGCTGGTAGAACAGAATTTTGCCAGTATGGTGGTCTTTTGTAGAATCATGGATCAAGATCACTGGGTTCAGTCATTAACCCATGTTCACCACTAGACCATGTCCCCAGGTGTCGCATCCTGTCGCCTGATTTCCTTTTGCCTTATCACTTGTTTCCTGGGAGAAGAGCCTGTCTCTCACCTGGCTACAATCTGCTTGCAGGTAGTTGTGGAGAGCAGTAAGTTCCCCCCTAAGAACCTCCTTTTCTCCAGGTTAAACACCCCCAGCTCTCACAGCTGCTCCTCATCAGATTTGTGCTCCAGACCTTTCACCAAGTCCATTCCCTTTCTGTGGACACACTCCAGCATGTCAAAATCTTTCTTGTCGTGAGGGACCAAAAACTGAGGCCAGTATTTGAGGTGCAAAGTATGTCAGTATGTGTCAAGGGGCAGTGATGAAATCTGAGCACACTATGTGCTACTCCTCCCCAGTAGATGAGGAGGGTAACAGGACACTGACTGCTTGCAATGTGCTTAGAGACACTCAGGAGAAACAGGCAGCTCAGTGCAACTCTTTTTTTTCCTGTGTTACGGCTCAAAAGGAAACCTGCACGTCCTTCTTGAAAACCTTCTCTGCAAACCCACGTGCCTCTCTAATTGAAGCAGGGCAGGGTCTGAAGCAATAGGAGTCCACAGCTGCTATTTCTACTGTGCATGTCTGAGTCAAGGTGAAGGGGAAAGTCAGTGAAATATCCCACAGGGTAAATCCTCCCTGTGCCAAGAAAGCTGACTCCACATTAAAGGTGAGAGCCAGAGCTTGCAAAGCAGTGATGGCCTGGGAAGACAGAGGCCTTGATTCCCTCCAGCAGGATCCAAGTGTTATTCCCATTAACACTGGCACTAGCCATCACCCTGAATACCCCATGCACCAAAAGACAAGTGAAAGAGAGCAGGAAGGAAGGAGGAGGGTGATAAAGTTGTCAAGCGTATGGCCACTGAGGTCTCGCAGGGACTGTATCATTTTAGAGATACATCCTGGGATGTGTTTTAAGGGTAGATGGGAGATTCTCAGGATAAAGAATGGGTTTGGTGATCTTGCAGTCTTCATCATTGGTCATTCTAAATTCACAGTGCCAGATAATCAGGGTTCTACCTTTTTCTTTTCTTTTATCTACATTACCACTAATATCTTTACATAGGTGACAAATTTCAGAACTCAGTGACTGTTGCCAACCCTGTGGTTCACAAGTCACCTTCCCTGCATATCTCCATGGTGAAAAATATTCTCAGGCCCCCACCAGCAAAAAAAATCAGTCTTAAAGATCACAGTACTCAGTCAGATTATGACTTGGGCACACGGGAGGAAGGATGACTTTTGTACTGGACCTCTGCTTCAGGGTTGAAAGAGCAGCACATAGATAAAACCCAAAGCTGCAGACAGAATGGTGTGTTTCTGCCAAAAACAAGTGTGCAAGCCACACAGAAATCAGGATCCTTGTTAGCAAAGACGATATAAACTCTAGCAACTGATGCTGAATTGACAAGTGAGTCATTCCTCCTTCTCTCCTCTTTCTCCTCTTCCTCCCACCTTGGCACCAAAGTGAGTTAAGAAAACAAGACGTCTGGAAGATGTCGCTTGGTTCATTGCTGCTCCTCCAGCATCTTGTCTGCCTTCAGGCTCTGGTGTCAAGTAGTGATCATCCTCCTTCCTCCAGCCCTGAAGTAGCAGTTTTCAGACATGGTCTTCCACCTCCTCACGGCTCCTTGTGCCTCTGAAATGTCCAGAGGTCAGCCCCTTGCTGCCTCCACAAGAAGACCTGTTATGGAGATTCCTGCCTCGCATCAGCCCCACGTCATGTCCCTGTCATCTCCCATCATGTTACCAAACTGAAGGGGATACCAAGAGTTTAGATGGTGTCCTCCACTGTGACATGGACTCATCATTTCACTATTTGTTGGGGAATGGCAGCTGTGCACTGCTTGTGGAAAGGTAGCCTTGACTGACTAGCTAAAAATTGGAGGTGACCTAGCTGTACAACTTACTGCTCAGGAACAATGTGACAAACTTCATCTTTCTTCACTGCCAGCCTCTAAGGTTAGAGAAGGCCACTACCTGTCATAGTGGGGAGAAGAGAGACAGGTCTATGGATGTGTATGGCTGTGCGTGTGGAGGGGGAAGAGGAGGGGTATGCACTTATTTTTTCTTTCCTACTTCGTTATATTGATTTTCAGTGGCTTGCACGCTTGGAATGCAATCAGGGAGCAATTCCCTTCTATGCTGGCTAGTAAACATTGCCTGTAACTTTATTCTGGGTCAGAAAAGTCAGCACTTAAAATTAAAAGTGGTTCCAGAGGAGGCAAGCCATATTTTAGGAAATTCCAGCTGGAGTTTCCTTGTTACTGTACTTAATTTTAAAAATCCAGAGTGTCATGTCGTGTCATGTCATATGTGCCTTTAAAAAAGCATTTAACTGATATATATTCTCATCTGCTCTTTATGTGCAATATTTCAAGCAGAAAATATTTTTTAAAAATTAGTACTCTGGCTCTCAGAATTTACAGCAGAGGCCACAAACTATAAAGTGGAAGGAGTTGAAATTAACCCCAAGGGAGAGAGACGTGCACCAGAGAGAAAGGTTCCTATGCCAGGTGCTTAAACACATGCATAGTTTAAATCCTGTGCCTTCTCCTCAAAGCCAATGGAGCTGCTACTGTATTTAAGACTAACACACTTGGCTTAAATTCTGGAGTTTTGATCTCTAAAAGAAAGGATGTAATGCTAGGGTACAGACCATGATGCCTAAAAGCTACTCTGGGTCCAAGGCACAGTCTGCTGTGGGAGTTCCTGTTCCTTGTGCAGAGCTTCTGTGGTCCTGTCTTGGAAAGACAAAAGCCTTTTCTCCCCAAGGCAGGAAAACATGTGTCCTGGACAGTCAGCTTGAGGAATGAGTGCTCGTGCCCTGTGGCTCACAAACGTGAACCCAAGCTGAGATTTGGATGCTTAGGATGAGACATTTTGCTAGTGGAGTTCCACCAAGCAAATGCTCATTTCTTGAGTGCTGGGGATTTTAGTTGGGAAGCTTCCTTCTTATGGAGCAGGCACTCACAGCAGGTGTTTCACTTGTAGTTATACAGCGGCACTGAAAATATGGAGCATTACTTTTCAGTTGCATAGACAGGCATTTTAAAGAGCTCTCCCTTCTATCACCCTAAAAGCAGGGCACTGCTGGAAAACACCCAATGTAGGAAGCAGGACCAGTGGTTTGGAGTGCTCCTCTATGGGGTGCCACATGTGTCGCCAAAGCAAACACCCCCAGCCCCCTATTTATATTCTGTCCTGCTGCAAAAAAGTCTCTGCAAATCCCCTCTCCATTCTGCTGTGTATCCACCAGCCTGGCAGCAGGGCTGTCACCACTTTGTCAAGTCTTGGGGATGTCTGCGGCTGGAAACCCCGCTAGGGAGATGAAGGAAGCCTGGACAGTTTATGAGATGGCAGGAGGCAAAGTACATCTACCTGGCCCTGAACTGTGATGCACGGTCTCCCTTGCTCCCTGCTTGACATACACAAGCAGTGACAAGCCCTGTCACCTGCTACCTGATGCGACCACCTCGAAAGCTGGGAAAGCCAGACGTGCTGTTAACAACTCCAGCTTCCCCAAAGAAAGCCCCAGAGACTTACAACAAGGAACTGCCTTGACTCAGGCCAAATGCATTCATGTTAGGAAATCTCCACAGCTGGCTCCCTCGGTGAAACAGCCCCGATGAAAGGAGACCAGAAAGCCAAGCAGACAAAGGGAGAGACACACTGCTGGTGTCTCATCCCAGATCTCCTCCTTTCTTCCTGTGTGATCAGAAACTGCTAGCTGAGAGGTCCTCAACTCAGGGAGTTACATGAGATGCTGAAATTCCTTACACCAACCCTGGCCATGGTTCCCATGGAAAATCTTGCTGCTTTTCCTGCTTTCCCCCAGTTTGTCCCCTCTAACCACAGCGAGGGCCCCTACAGGCGCAGATGTCAGTATAGGAGGCTCATCTGAGCACCTTCCTGGGATCTCAGCCTACCGTGACTTCATTGCTCTTGGTACCCAAATTGCTGTTTCCTGAAGGTGTACATCACAAAATGAAATTTAGTGTCTAGAAAAGCTTGTGTTCTGCCTCTCCCAGGAAAGAAAATCTGTAGATTTGCACATCTTTACCATCAGCAAAAGATCTCCTAAATTGCAGAGATTTCACGATTCCCAAGAAATTCTCACAGAGTATCAACTTTCAAGACACATTTTTCAGGATGTTACTCAAGTCTCCATCCAAGCAGTCATGCAACAAGCATCATTTTCAAACAATGGTCTATTGATTACTTGCTTCATTAACAATGATACAATTCCCTAGAGAGGTTTATTATTTTTGTTTTGTATTATTTTGTACCTTATGATTGGGCCATTAATGGGTACACTGGCATTTCATTTCATTGTAACTAACTTTCCTGGGAGGAATTCTTAATGCAGTCCAAGAACCGCCATGAATAAATGTTTACTGTCAGGAGATGTGAGCATGTTGAAAGGCTCTATGGATGTTTTCATCCTGATGATGCAGCAGTAAATCAATTAAAAACATGATTGATTGTAAAATTGGTGCAAACTTGCTTTTGCTTTGGGATTTCACACAAGCTAAGTTAGTCTGTATAAATCTAACAGTGTATTACTCATCCAGTAATCATCTTGCGGGTATCTATAGTGAGAACTGCTATGCACACAGCTAAGGCAAGAGCAGGGGCCGAACCTGGCCCTGGCATATCCTGCAGCTCTTCTCCGACACAGAGCACAGAGCCTCATGTCCCACTGGTGATTTAACTGCTTTTGGCAATATTTGACTACAATTCCCTTTACCGGAGGATAAAATAAATTGAAAGCATTCTTGAAAGGGCTTTCTACACAGATGTGTTCACTCAGATTAGGGTGCAGTGTACATTTAGCAAGGAATAGCTTTTCTTAATTAATTCCCTGTCTAGTTGCTTTTTTCTTCAGTCAGACTACTGTAGCCCAAATTAGATTTATTGACTTTGGATATTCTCCCTATTATTTTCTCTTATTAAGCATTATTAATATTAGTTATTTGAAACTGATGATTCCAGAATAACTCCCCACATGTAGTTATATCCCAAAGTCTTCAGTGGCATTTGATGGCCAGTGTTCTCTAACTTGAGCAGAAAACCCCCCACATTCCCAGATTTAAGAGCTTGCCAACAGCATTAGTTTCTGTCTGCTAAGAAGACACAGTAACAATAATAATGATGGCAATAAATAATAAACAATCAATAATAAATAAATAATAATCACTTCCATTTTAAAATCAGTTTAGAAATCTTCTGTCTCAATCTTCTGCAGTAACGTAAACCTCTCTATAACAAGACCCTATCCAGAAGCTATTGCTCAGCAAAAAGTGATGGCGGAAAAATGTGGTGCAGAGAACCAAAGTCCCTGAAAAGACCCAAGCTTAGGACAAAAGCCACGATCCTGTCTCCAAAACCCAGAAATGTCGATGTAAATCTTTCTGTGGGCTCTGAGTGCAGACCAGGGGAACTGCTGCATCTGCATGTGTGCGGGTCTGGAGATAGGGGCAGAAAAGCAATCTGCACAACTGTGTGTTCGAACAGAGATTTACAGAGACAATGTGCATAAATCTAGATAATTTATACGATGCCACAAATACAAACAGCAACGGGCACCGCTCTCCCTTCACAAACTCATGTACACAAATGCACCTCTAGTGTGAATAATGCAATGACAAAGTGAGCTGGCTTTGTATGGACATCATTGGTATCAGCAGTTAGGAATAATAGTTGTCTAATTGTAGTCTTTCATTGTGCGCTATGTCAAAGTGTGGGCGAGTAATTGCAACCATCAAAACCCTTTCAGAGTGTGTGCAAAGCCCCGACCCCCATCACCTGCTATGAAGCCTATCTGATCCACCACACACATGCACTTGCTGGGTAGATGAATTAGCTAGATGGGCTGTTCTCTTTTTTTAGTAGTATTATTATTTTCTCTTTTGTTTTGTTTTTTCCTTGTCTCAAGGTTGTGTCTGAGTTGTGAAGGGGTTTTAGACTTCTTTTTATTATTACTCTTATTCTTATTTTCCAGGGTGGGGAGACGGGTGTGTGTCTGTGTGTGAGATCGCTTTTTTGGTGAGATAATTTAGATGACAGACATCAACAATTATACAAAATAATATGGTAACCAGAAACTGAAAAAAAAAAGTAATAATTGATTCTCACGGGCTGCTGAGTGTTACAATTTGAATGTATTTCTATTAAAATCCTTGTAATAGACACAGGGAGAAGGCAGGGAGGAGGGAGAGAGAGAGAAGCAGGGAGAGAGAAAGCTGTTCTTTTTCAAATATTACTCATAAGATGGAACAGAAGATATTTTCAGAATGCAAGTGGGACTGATTTCCATTAACATAATCTCATTTCCAGTATCTTTTATTAATATAAACATCTTGGCTGTGGAAATGCTTCTTGATTCATATATACCTGCTGTATTTTGTATCGGATTCAGTGGAAAATCAAGGAAAGTACTAAAAAAAAATAAAAATTGAACCTATTTGTTATATTCATTCTGAATTGCCAGCTGTACAGTACCTGAGTGGAGAAGCAGATTTGATTATCAAATACAATTAAGGCCTGGTTTCGTTGATGTGGAGCATCATGTAAGTGCATATTGTAAATATCTGTCTAGAAGACAGGAACAGCACAATCATGTGGGCTGCACACTCTGTCTTGCTGCTGGAGAGGACTTGCAGTGATTTTCTCTGGTTCAGACTGCCACAGTAAGGCAACCACCTCAGTGCTGTAACTATAGAGACCACATCTTATTCAAGGAGCACATAGCTTCATGGGTGGATACCCACTTTAAACCTGAGCTCTGAGTTTTCTGGTGTGTTTGCCTTTTCGTGATAGACCATATCTATTTATTCATAGTATCTAGTACCTTTTGAGACTCAGCAGAGATGACCTTTTTGCTAGAAATGTTTTCATGACTGGCAAATATGGGATTGAAGTGGACACGTATATAAGCTTGGACTTCTGCAATGGGACAATTTAGTGGTTTGTAATTAGACTCTCCAAGGAAGTAGGAGAATCCCTAACTTTGTGCAAAATTCAGGTGAAGGGAAATTTCAGAGAATCATAGAATCATTTAAGTTAGAACAAACCTTTAAGATCATCAAGTCCAAAATCAATTATAAAATGTATACAAATTTCAATGAAGAATGTCCTCATTGTGAATTTTCTCAGGTTGTGGATGAGGGCTCCAAGAAGAGGAAACGTAAGTCATTATTTAGATGACTTAAATGAGGATAGGTATTATATTTTTGAATATTCAGTGGGAAAATGTTCCATGTCATCAGAGAGCCACGTAACCTAAGAAGACTTTTTCATTTTTGATTGCTGTAAGTCATTTCCACAGTGTTGTCTCACACTACTGTCTTCATTTTGCACACTTTAAATTTACTTCTGTCTTTAGATGAAACAAATTCAGGTGTACAAAAATTTTTATAAGAGTCAAAGCAATCAGAAAAGATGATGGTATTGAGAAGAAGATACATACTGCAAAATAATGCGATTGGAAATCTTATTGGCTATGGATTTTTTTTTCAGTATTGCCACTGCAAAGATCCCCATTGGTCAGACAGCAGAACACAGATCTGGAAATAAGAAGAGCAGCATTCTGGTCTGTCATGGGGAGAGGCCTTTTGTTCTATTGTAAAACTTCTCTCCTTTTTACTGGAACAGACAATAGGTATCTCTTCTTATCTCCCTTTCCCTCCCCTGAAAGTAATGTGGCATGGAGGACCCTGTGTACTATCTTATCTCCCCTTCCTGGCAAGGCATATGGTAGGGGAGGGGTTTTATCTCCTTTCTACCAAGTCAAACAATGGAGGATTCCTTTGTTATCTTTGCCTCCCAGCAAGGCATATGACTAGGGGAAGGGCCTGAAGGNCGTTATATTAATTTTTTTTTCCTTTCTCCCAGTAAAGTTCTTATTTCTCTCTATATATATATAATTCAAGTATTTCTAAATTTAATTCCTGCTTCATCTTAATTGACCCAGGACACGGTCTTATTCTTGCTGTCATATTTGGGGGTGGAGTATGTTCATCCCTGATAACTTGTCATAAGAAGGTTAGGTGGTAATTCTTAGCTGCTCATCTGTGATGCTTCAGCAGTCAATTAAAAAAAAAAAAAATTATTCCCATGCGATCATTCATTCTCACTCCTAAAACAGGTGAGGATGAATCACGTTATGGAAGTTCACTCGTACCTACCCACATTTCCTGTAGGTTTGGACAGCTCTTCTTAAGTAAATTCCTAGATGACAAAGTCAGAGGAGAAGATTACCTCTCTTAAAACATAATCCTCTCCATGGTTTAACAGAATTGTTGTCTAAGAAAGATCCTGGATTTGAAGACCTATAAATAACTTTTTCTCATCTGTAAATGTTTAGAGTTTTTCTTCCTTCCTCAAGAGGTAGGTTCATCTCTTCTGATGGAGTTTCATAATGATCCTGAAGTCATAGTTGTTCTGAAGGATTAACAGGACTGTACCTTCATCTTAACAGAGCTGTAAATACCTTTTTTCTGAAAAACAGAGCATTGTTACAGATTTCCAGTTTCGTTACCCATTGTGCTTTGCCAGCATCATTTGGCCTGGCTGTATTGAAGCATTGTGCTAGAAAGAAACTTTCCTAAATACTTACTACCCACACGATAATTCGTGCTGTCTTAGATAATTTTTCAGGCAAAAATGGTAATTTTTCACCATTCAGACTTTGGGGACAAATATAATGGATTCAGTAAGTCTTTTATTGGACAGTTTCCCGAGGTCCAGCATGGACATCATGCAGCAGCAAGTGCTCCACTGTGTCAGCTATACTCTGATAGCATGGGTCACCTGCGCTGCTCAGATATCCTGATATCTGTGCTCATGCGTGCCCGGGGGGAAGGGAAGAGTGATGATATCAGTCCAAGAATATTTTAAAGGTCATTGGTGTGAAACAAAAACTATGTATGAAAACTTGACATTTTCTGCTAAATGGAATTCTTGTTTGCCACCTCACCCTAATTAAGGTAGTGCTGAAAAATTCTTGTAAGGGGGAAGGACTGTGCATCATACAAAGACCAGCTAGACACACATTCAACCCCAAATCTTTGGCAACACAAGATTAATAAAGGAGAACAAGAAACAAAAACAGAAAATAGAGTTGAGAAAACTGTGAATTTCATAGCAAGAGAAGTGGTTTCAGCACACACATGGTTGCAGTGTTGTCAAAGTCAAACATAAGCATTATAGCAAGTGAGACCGGTTTTGGAGAAATTTCAGGGAACATCATGAGATGGTATTGCAGTTCTCTTTAAGGAGCTCCTACCATGCATGAAGAGGCAGCATGGGAGAAACCAATGAGATACTTGTTTGCAAAATTCAATTACTGGCTGGTAGAGGATGTTTTCACAGAATAACCAAAGACAGGAGCTGGCATTTCGAAAGCAAATTAGAGATGTGAGGTAAGGGGCAGATAGGCTGCAAGGAGCCTTTCAGAGGTCCCTATACGGACATTGAACCATAACAGCCATGCATCAGTGTTATATAAAACTACCAGGAGCAGTATCCCCAGGCTGGGAAAGAATCTTCTTGGCAAGCCTGTGTACCCACCATGCCATTGGATAGAGCCCATCTTATTGAAAACTGAATCCCTTTGAGTTCCCTAGAACAGTAGCAGCTGGAGGGGAAATAACAGTAAAATTCTATGGCCATAATAAAACGCATTAGCCATCTGAACACTCATTTCAATCAAATAATGCAGCCTATTCATATTTAAACAGGAAATATTGTTTAATGTTTATGATAATGATCAAATCAAATTTTAAAAATTAAACATGAAATTAAACATTAAAGTGAGGTTTCAATATTTGGCACTTGGGACACTGATTTCAACCCACAGCTGATGGTTGAAATCAGCAGGTTCTATCCTCATACCTTTGCTTAGTGCAGCTTCTTGAGGAGAATGCTAGAAAGAGTCTAGAAGGTGTCACAGGCTGGAAGGTGTCACAGGAATGACCACAGATGGTATAGGGTGGCTGATGTGGAGTTGATTGTTCCAGTCTCCCATCCATGCAGCTTTCCATGCCAATAACACGTAATGATTGTTGAGGGGGAAGTGGATACTTAAAGGAAAAGTCCTTTCATCTGAAAGAAGCTAAATGGAACTTGTTTTTTATTCAAGTGGAAGCCCTTCATGTGTTCTTATTGAAATATTTTTGTCTCTAACTTTTTCCTAAAGAGAACAGGGAGAAGAAAAGTTATAGTGTTTTTTTCAAAGAACTTTTGAAACCGAAGTTGAAAATGCCACTGTGAAACAGCAAGTCCTCAGTTGTACATGATGATCATAGGAGGCAAAAATGCGAAATAATACCTAGTTGCTTTTAAATACTGTTCCTTTGGGGCAGACCAGAGCAGCTCTTACACACCATTTCTGTAGTGGCAGTAACTGGTACAGAGTTCCAGATCTGAAAAAAAAATAATTACTTTACACCAGTGGAGTCACCAGCCTAGCTGATTAATTTAAGATTTTGACAGAACTATCTGAGTTTCTGTTTAATGAGGACCTTGGAGTGATGACTAGCAGTTAGGGTATTGCTTTTAGACCATATCTTGTCTTTTAGTAAACTCAGAGCCAAGAAACAACTTTCTCCAACACTGAATCTGCAATGATTTTATTGATACCAAGCCTAGCAGGTTNGCACAAAAGGCAGAATCAATCTGTCAATCTCCATTCTTACAGCAACTACTTTCCCAAATTTATTATGGAAGGAGCATGCACAGAAATTTCCATACCATGAAAAAATAAATAAAAAGACTGAATAAATTATCTGGGAAAGTACAGGAAAACAGCAAGATTTATCTTAACCTGCGTCTACTGCTCTCATCCCTGTACCATGCACTTTAAATTGGATTGGTATCCTATAAGAGGCTGTCAAGGATTTCATTTGTTCTGCTTGACATACAGATGTACAATTGGTAAAACTGCATCTTATCTTGGTAATTGTCTACAGTGCTAAGGCTGTACCTAGTTATTGACTTAAAAAGTCAGGTTTTGCCTGTGCAGTTCCCTCATCCAACATCAGTCCAACCACCTCAAGTTGTATCTGTTCATCTTTCGGCTAACCTTCCCGAGCTAAACCACCTTTCCTTTTGCAATAGCTGCTTTTTGGCTTTTTGTAATCAATCAGGTCTGGAGTGTGGGGATAGAGGAGTGAATAGCTTACTTCCTTGTTTCTGATAGCATCCTTTTATATCTAAAAAGTCATTGTGAGTTGGTGCTTAAGAACTTAGTGAATATTTTTAGTGCTTTCAAAGAAAGAAAGGGTTCTCTAGAGTTGTTAACTAGCTGTAGTGAAATTTTTGTATTAGAGGAATTGTAGAGCTTAGTGATCACAGAGAGAAATTTCTGTCTGAATGCTGGTCTTTAGGTACATTCTGTTACAAATCCAGACTACAATGCGGACACTATAATGAGTCAACAACGTGTTTTATTCAAACTTGCAAAAACCTTTCCTTTTCACAGACATATGCTGCGTTTGTAAAACGGGTGGTTTTTTTCCTGCACAACCAAAGAATTGCTTTAAAACTATTTGTTTTCCACTTCCAGCTGGACAGAGCTTTGACTTTTGAGTTTGCATTAAAAAAAACCCACCACATAAACTTCCATTCTTTTGCTGGGAAACTGATATTTCTATGTCTTGTGTGTATTCTCAATACTGGGCATTTTATCTGCAAGTATTTTTCCTGGAAACTTTTTGAGCAATTGTTGGGAAAAGGTGGTCACAAAGAAAATATTTTCTTCCAATTCTCCCCACCCTGCCTCAATAAACAGAAGTACCATCCTGGAAACCAATCTTGTCTTGCACCTGATTTAGCCATTCCCTGTTCCTGGCAATGTGAACAATGACAGTCATAGGACATGGCTGCAAATTTGTCATGGTGAAACGCTGCGCTGGGAACTCTTCTCCATGGGGGTGCTGCAATAATCCCCCATCCCCAATACTTTTTCCAGGGAAATTAGGAAAAAATATAAGAACATGTAACAACTATAGTCAGTCAGATCAATAGTCATTCTCACACATATCCCATCTCCTAGAGCAGTCAGTCATAAAAAAGAAGGAAAATTGCAAGAGCAATATGTTTTCCTGGCTTCCTGCAATTGGCAGCTCAGGGATTTCCTGAGTCAGGGGTACATTCTTTGTATCAGTAGTTTTCAATGGATTTTTCTTCCATGAGTTGTCCTGTTGTTTGAGTTCATGTGGATGTTTCAGGTGCTGGTTTTGCATCACTGGCATTTCTCATTGTTTGAGCAGAACCGTTTGTCCCTGGAGAAGGCAGAAGTTAGTCAAAGAACCTCAAGACTGACAACTTTTATAATCATAAAATAAAGCACTTAAGTCTCTTTTCACTGTCCAAAATGCTGTCAGCTAAAGGGTAGATGCAGATAGCATAGCACTCTCAGGAGGAAGAGCCATGTGTCCTGGCTCCATGAGGCGTTGTAGCTTAGATATCCCTCAAGGTAGAATCCCAAATTAGTGGTTCTTTGAGCTTTGTAGGAGACCTGTAAACTGCGAGGGTTCAGCAGCTGTTGCATGAAAACTTGTAATAGCCCTGCAGCAGGGGGGAACCTCCAAGGCAATACTGGGTGGAAGTCCAGGTGAACCAGTTCTGCTCTCCATTGTTAGAGCTACCTCCAGTCATAAGTGAGAACCACAAGAGCATGAGCTGCTCAGAAGGTCCTGTGATACCTTTGCCATCTGCCAAGTGGTCCAGAAGCAAGCATTTTCTAACAGCTGGCAGCAATGCCTGTTACAGGGGTAAGAGTCTGTCATCTCCTGAACAGCATGCCAGCTCACAGTGAGGAAACTCACAGAATCACAGAATATGCTGAGTTGGAAAGGGACCCACAAAGATCATTGAGTCCAATACTTAGGAACCATTTCCAGAACCATCTCCAAGAATCATGTCACGTGTGTAAGAATATCATGCAAGTGCTTCTGGAACTCTGTCAGGGTTGGTGCTGTGACCCCCTCCCTGGGGACCATGTTCCAGTGTCCAACCACCCTCTGGATGAAGAATCTTTTTCTAATACCCAGACTAAACCTCCCCTGACACAGCTTGAAGTCATTCCTTTGGGTCCTGTCACTGGTCATGACAGAGAGAAGATCAGNAAAAGCAAAGTTTGAAACTAAGAGGAATTGAAACAGACTCATTGTCTCTAGTATTCCTATGCATTTCAACCTTATCTGTCCTGCAAGCCTGTGCTTCCATTTCTTGGGCTGTGCAGCCAGGTTAACCATTTGCTGTAACAATTGCATCTTTCAAGGGAGTATATCCTCAGTGCAAATTAATATCAAATTAGTATAAATTAATATCAAATTGACTGCACAAAAATTAATATCAATTAATTATATCAAAATAAATTTATAATATAAATTATAAATATATCAAAAATTATTATCAATATAAATTGATATCAAATTGAACTGCACAAAAGGCAGAATCAATCTGTCAATCTCCATTCTTACAGCAACTACTTTCCCAAATTTATTATGGAAGGAGCATGCACAGAAATTTCCATACCATGAAAAAATAAATAAAAAGACTGAATAAATTATCTGGGAAAGTACAGGAAAACAGCAAGATTTATCTTAACCTGCGTCTACTGCTCTCATCCCTGTACCATGCACTTTAAATTGGATTGGTATCCTATAAGAGGCTGTCAAGGATTTCATTTGTTCTGCTTGACATACAGATGTACAATTGGTAAAACTGCATCTTATCTTGGTAATTGTCTACAGTGCTAAGGCTGTACCTAGTTATTGACTTAAAAAGTCAGGTTTTGCCTGTGCAGTTCCCTCATCCAACATCAGTCCAACCACCTCAAGTTNGGTCACAAAGAAAATATTTTCTTCCAATTCTCCCCACCCTGCCTCAATAAACAGAAGTACCATCCTGGAAACCAATCTTGTCTTGCACCTGATTTAGCCATTCCCTGTTCCTGGCAATGTGAACAATGACAGTCATAGGACATGGCTGCAAATTTGTCATGGTGAAACGCTGCGCTGGGAACTCTTCTCCATGGGGGTGCTGCAATAATCCCCCATCCCCAATACTTTTTCCAGGGAAATTAGGAAAAAATATAAGAACATGTAACAACTATAGTCAGTCAGATCAATAGTCATTCTCACACATATCCCATCTCCTAGAGCAGTCAGTCATAAAAAAGAAGGAAAATTGCAAGAGCAATATGTTTTCCTGGCTTCCTGCAATTGGCAGCTCAGGGATTTCCTGAGTCAGGGGTACATTCTTTGTATCAGTAGTTTTCAATGGATTTTTCTTCCATGAGTTGTCCTGTTGTTTGAGTTCATGTGGATGTTTCAGGTGCTGGTTTTGCATCACTGGCATTTCTCATTGTTTGAGCAGAACCGTTTGTCCCTGGAGAAGGCAGAAGTTAGTCAAAGAACCTCAAGACTGACAACTTTTATAATCATAAAATAAAGCACTTAAGTCTCTTTTCACTGTCCAAAATGCTGTCAGCTAAAGGGTAGATGCAGATAGCATAGCACTCTCAGGAGGAAGAGCCATGTGTCCTGGCTCCATGAGGCGTTGTAGCTTAGATATCCCTCAAGGTAGAATCCCAAATTAGTGGTTCTTTGAGCTTTGTAGGAGACCTGTAAACTGCGAGGGTTCAGCAGCTGTTGCATGAAAACTTGTAATAGCCCTGCAGCAGGGGGGAACCTCCAAGGCAATACTGGGTGGAAGTCCAGGTGAACCAGTTCTGCTCTCCATTGTTAGAGCTACCTCCAGTCATAAGTGAGAACCACAAGAGCATGAGCTGCTCAGAAGGTCCTGTGATACCTTTGCCATCTGCCAAGTGGTCCAGAAGCAAGCATTTTCTAACAGCTGGCAGCAATGCCTGTTACAGGGGTAAGAGTCTGTCATCTCCTGAACAGCATGCCAGCTCACAGTGAGGAAACTCACAGAATCACAGAATATGCTGAGTTGGAAAGGGACCCACAAAGATCATTGAGTCCAATACTTAGGAACCATTTCCAGAACCATCTCCAAGAATCATGTCACGTGTGTAAGAATATCATGCAAGTGCTTCTGGAACTCTGTCAGGGTTGGTGCTGTGACCCCCTCCCTGGGGACCATGTTCCAGTGTCCAACCACCCTCTGGATGAAGAATCTTTTTCTAATACCCAGACTAAACCTCCCCTGACACAGCTTGAAGTCATTCCTTTGGGTCCTGTCACTGGTCATGACAGAGAGAAGATCAGAGCCCTTCTCTTCCCCTCACAAAGTCTTAGACCTCATTGGAATTCCTCTGCTCTTAGGGAGAGGCAGATAGCTGTCATGGTTCTTTTGGGACATGAGGTGAGTGTTTTCCCCTATTTC
Organism: Pitta sordida; assembly: GCA_013390025.1. Taxonomy (NCBI): domain Eukaryota; kingdom Metazoa; phylum Chordata; class Aves; order Passeriformes; family Pittidae; genus Pitta; species Pitta sordida. The sequence continues at coordinate 218,934 of WEKX01009303.1, read as the reverse complement.
TCTCTCCTTGTTCAGTTTTCAAGCTGGTCTACAGGATGGTTGTTTGCAATACATGTGGAATGGAATGATGTAATAAAGGTAGTTGAAAGGATCTGCACAAGCAGATACACTACTAAATGAAGGTATAATTAGAATAGGATGTAGGTCTGGGGTTGTCTGTTACACCAAGACCTGTGTTCATGTGTCAGCTTTACTCCTGGACCTCCTCTCTGAGAAATCCTTATTTCAGGACTTCCCAGGAAATGCAATATAGTTTTTGTTGTTCGCAATTTTTTTACTTTATTTTTTTATTATTATTCTTTGATTCCTTTATGGAGTCCCCAGGTGCCTATAACAATGTGGCAATCAACAGGGATATGCTCAGTAGCAGAGCTTTCCCTTTACAAGTAAATCTACGCAAATATGGCAATCTACCTCAGGGTATTTCAGACCTGGGGGGAAAATGGGAGGAAATGAATCGTGTGGTGCTTCAAACAGTTTGTGGACATTGCTTGCCTGACTTTGGAGGCTCCTCTCACTTTTATCTCTCTCTTCTTTCTTACCCTCTTTTCTAAATATACTTCCAGAAAGACAAGAGAGTAAAATTGCCATGTTCAGGGATCCTGTGTGATGCCCTGCACTCAAGGTCCATCCCTGGAGGAGTGGTAGTGGGAGGAAGCTCAGGGGCATGTCCTGCTTTCAGATGTCTCCACACACCTGTTACTGGCCTGAGCTGGGAACTCCCAGCTCAGGCCAGTAACAGGTGAGAGGTGGATTTGAAACTAAGACCCTATTAAACTAGAATAGAAAGTGTGACATCTTTGGAAAACAGACAGTCTAGGACTACACACATTCAAGAGTGTGGCATGATGCAGACCCAAGGCAGAATTTGGCTCTCACAATCCTCTGTCCTCTGGGCTTGCCACCCACACAGCTGGTTTACTCAGCCAAGATTTTGCAAGAGAGGAGGACATATTCTAACTTTCACAGCAAAACTGAGTGTCTTCCTAGTTAGGCTTAGATGCCCAGGAGGAAATGTAAGCAGACAGGTTCTGCCCAACTGACTGACAAAATAAGGGCCAAGTGTCTGTGTGGGGACAAGGATGAGGAGGGATCACAGACCCCCGCAGAAGCAACCTCTGGGAATATTTGACATCCAGATGTCTCTAAACTGCAGGCAAGATGCCTTCTTGGAGTGAAGTGGGAACTGTCTGTGGCCTTTGACAGCGGCCCAAAGTGCTCCGATGTGATGACCCTTACCAGATCCAATTATCGTCTCTGTACCTTGAGGGATTCTATTTTTACTTGTTCTGTTCTACATCAGAAAGAAGATTATTAAAACCTTCTCATGCAGGCTGAACTACCATTACTAGGGGAAAGTGGTGAGGTCTAATACCTTTTGACATGAATATACTGGGAAGAGTCTGAAAGAGTATGAAGCTACAGTAATCCCAGATGGATATCCAAACCCAGCACAGCTTTGGAGGGATACAACTAGGATCTTAATGAGTAAAAATACTTTTCCAAATCCCAGGCAAGTAGAACATAATGTTAGAACATGTAAATATAAATAATTTTCACCAAAAATAAAAATCAAGGCACATTGTCAAAGAACAGATTGCCATAAACAAAGGTACCACTTGGAGATGGGCTTCATGTAAAGAAAAAGGTCAAACTGAATTGACTGGAATAATCTGGGGGAATTTAGTTTAGATGAAAGTAGTAAATAATTTCCTCTTTAAATGCTTCCCCTATGCATCACCTATCCTATGAAGGATCTTCATTACTTTGAAGAGAAACAGGACCACCTGCAGAGGCCCCTCAGCTCTGACAGCCCAAGTGCTTCCTCCGTACCCAAGTGTTACCACTGACTACCTCCCTTGTCTGCCATATGTCATTCCTTTTTGTTCACCACCATTTACATGTCAAGGCAGGTTGACTTTTTGTTAAGGTAAGAGTAGGCTGAAGATTTCAGATGTGGGTGCTTGAGAGACCCTCTCCTTCACAGCAAACTCAGCTTTCACGGTTTTAGATCAGGCTGACATTGTATCAAACTATGCTTCTTCCCAGTGGGGACACCACAGGTTATTTACAAGATACAACAGGAATGTCACACTAAACGAAGACAAAAAATGTGTAGGAAGCATGATTGCTGCCTGTGCCTTCTTAAGAACTGCTTATTAAGGAAGTCATCCTTTTAAGCAGCAAAGAGCCACCAGAACTGGTCATGTTCAATACTGGGTCAGAATCTGACCTACTAACCAACACTATCGATAATGTTCCTCCTGTGGTAATGATGCAGATGCTAATGAGTGTATTAATAATAAATAGCACTGTGTGCATTTATCATGTCCCTTATCCAAAGAGTGGAAAATGCTTTACCAGCTAGAAAGTGTGAAGTCCCAGAGCAACTCTTTTCTCTGTGTGGAGCCTATTGTTACCATAAGCAAAGGGACTTTTGTCATCTGGGTTAGCAAAGAGAAGTGGCAGTGGAACCATTGGATTCCAGTGCCTACAGTGCTGCTGATTCATGGTGTGAACTTGGGGGAGTTAGTTCAGTGCTCTGTGTCTCAAGTTCACCATCTGTAAAATCAAGATAATTATATTTACAATGCTTATTTCATAGAGCTCCTGTGAAGATTAATTAATGCATATATATTTACAAAGTGCTTTGAGATCTTCAGGTGAAACCCACTGCATATGTGCAAAATATTAATTCTCTAAAATACCTTGAAACCTTGGGAGCTGCTGTGTCTTGCCAGCTATCACCACGTTTTGTAATGCTTTTGTTCTTTGCCTAAGAAAGTTGTTTTGCTGGTAGCACTTATATATTGTATTAATGGTGTGATACTTTGAAAATAAGAGTTTTTCCTCATTCTTTTCGACTTATTCCTCTCCTCATGCACCATGTGCAAGCAGATTATGGGGTCATCAAACAGTAATTTTAGATCATCATTAGGACACATATTATAAACTTTTTTTCTTACCTCTGTAGATAGTATTACAAAGAAAATCCCTGTCTTTATTTGATATTAGCTATTCCAGCTGTGTTGTTGGTTTGTGATCAGTCAGATAAACCATGACACATGATCCAACAAGAAGATACGTGGAGGCACAGTTAGGAGCTGAGGATTATGCGTGTTTAATTCATGTGCTATGGGCAGGATTGGTCTCCCCTAAATTTACCTATCTGAATATCAAAAAGCAAGTAGTTGTTTGAGCTTACTTCATACTTATTGGAAAGAGATGAGAACTTGCTCAGAGCAGTTTGCTCGACCTTTTTTAGGTAATAGTGTTGATGGGATGAATCAGGTTTGGAGACACAAATATTTCTGTTGACTGTGAAGGGACATGGGAGTGATGTACTCAGACTCAAACGTCTCATGTGATATTAAAGGCCTCAATCTTGTTCTGCAGACCCTAACAACCTTCCTTGCCCAGGCAGGAAACTGGCTTTGGCAATCAAAATGGCCAAAATATCTGTAGGTAAAAACTTGTGAGTATTTTAACCTGCAATTTAAATCTTACCTCAAAAGTATGGCTTCATTAAGAGGATGAATACTGAATTATTTGATGTGGGCAGATTTGCTGAGGGTGCCACATTTCTTACAGCTAAGTAACGATGGCTTCTGCACTGCTGAGGAGTCTGTGAGCATCTCAGCGTTTGTAAACCAACTTCACAGGACAACTGGATTTGATAATATGATACTCCTATACATTCAGTAGTTCTTATCTCTGTCTTTTTCAGCTGCTCCATGATAGTGCACGTTAGCTATATTGTGCCTAAGGTTCTCAAACTGTGATATTTCCTTACTTTTAAGGCAATTCTTCAGTTTTAGAAATTCGAAGCCAAAGAGATATTCAGTGCAAGTTTTCTTCCTTAATTTCTCTCTATGACATGCAGTTAAAACCCTATTAAACCCATAATTCAATTCTTCCATCTTTTGATGCTTACATATACGTCTCCAGAGAGCAGACACAACCATACACACAAGCTTTCTTCCTTATCTTTGCCCATTCTAGTCACCTTTGAAAAAATTCTGCATCCAAGATCTGTGAGAGAATGAAAAGGTTATTTGCACGTGCTCACAACTATATCCACAGAAGTCAAAGCATTCAACTCATACATGATGTTTAAGCATCTTCACATATTTCCCCTAATTCAGTGGACCTCTACCATTGAGTACCAGCTGGCAATCTGCCTTAATAGGCACATGTACACACAGACCTACATATATATGCTTAGATAGATAGATAGAGATATATAAATTTACATTGGAGTCTTAGGAGAAGAATTTTTTTGATTTTCTCTGGACAGCTGATGTTCCTTAAGGCAATTGTCATTCTACATTAATTTGTCTTGCTCTGCCTCAGCTCACTCTTTTTTGTCTTAAATGCCATATTAGAAAATGTTTACAAGCCCTCTGCCTCCTTTGTCATACCCACAATCCACCTGGGCATCTAGGGAAGCATGTCATGATCCTTCCTGACACATGTCAGCAAACATCTCATCAGGGGCTCAACTGTGTCACCCTCAATGATATTGCATGGTAAGATCAGTCGTTGGCAACATTACACCCAGTTCTGTCCCCAGGGGAGGTGGGAAGGACTATGCTAATTGGTTCTGACCCTCCAAGATCGTGGAAGGGAACTGTCTTCATCTGCTGCAACAGGCCGGATCTGTTCAATAGAAGTCAGGTTGCTGCAACACTCATAGACCCTTCCAGTGCCTTTACAAGATGGCAGAAGCCTTTGCCTGTGTGCATGTGGAGAAATTATATGTAGTGAAAGTTACATGAGCAGCTCAGAAGAAATTATGTATTCCAAATAAATATAAGAGCATCTTGCCATTCACAGCGCTGTCATATTTCTCAGCTTGGCTGTGGGATTGTAAAAGCATGTGCTCGGACCCTGCTGCATGGGTGTTGGTTACTTCAGTGCCCTTCAATAACCTCTCAAAAGGCCTGGATTCTGTTTCCAGAGATCCCAGGAACCAGTGAAGCTGGCTGTGAAATTGAAGAACAACACAGAAAACACATACATTTCAAAATACCTTGCTTATTCTTTGCTTTCTTAGAAGAAGGGAAGTTTTCCATTTTGCTAGAATCATAGAATATTTAGGGTTGGAAGGGACTTTAAAGATCACCCAGTTCAACCCCACTGACATGACCAGGGACACCTTCCACTAGACCAGGTTATTCCAAGCCCCATCCAAATTGGCCTTGAACACTTCTGAGGATGGGGCATTAAAAGCATCTCTGGAAAACCAGAGATGTTTCACTTTCCTCACAGTAAAGAATTTGTTCTTATTACCTTCTTAATAGAATGTATTATCTATTCTGCACAGCCAAAAGAGTACTAAATTTAGAGAGATACAGGAGTTCCTGATGTTGCCAGGACTTTTCCTCAGCCTCTGCAGAGCCTCATTCCAAGTCAGTGGACCAGCAGACCAGCAAGGGGAATGAAGGACCAGTTGTTCGCCGACTGGACTCTGCATGTCTGTATTGTCAAACGCAAAAATCTTCATGTCTCTTGTCACCGTTCTGAAAGAGAAATGTAGGATTGAGTTTGCAGTCCTTCCTCCACCACATTCCTTCTTTTCTTTTTCTCTCTCTCTTCCTTGCTTTACTTCTAGTACTCCTTTTGCTGCTTTAATCACACCTTGCTGAACTCCATGCTTTTTTGTATCTCGTGCCAGATGATGTGCACAGGTTTGTGGCTTTATCTGACATGCAGGTATTACTGCCTTGTCCTTTGCTTGACATAAAGCCCAGAGTCACCATCTCCAACAGAACCAGAACCCCTTTGCAAATCTTAAAGAAACAGCTCAGAAGTGAAATAAGTGTATGCAATTATGTGAAATAGCTAGAGCAACACTGAATTAAAAAAGCCAGAAATGGAAGTTTTTTTCAGTTAAGCTTTCAGAAGCACCAGGTGCTTTAGAAGAAGCAGAAGGCAGTTTTAAGATAGCCTTACACCAAACCAGCTCCTTGCCAGTTTTCCTGAATTAGACATTGGCTCTCATCCTGTGTGATAGATATTTTGACTCTTGCGGAGTCCCAGAAACAGCTAATCCTCGTGGAGCAAAATCTAGCACTGAAAACTCCTTTGCTCTACGTGCCAAGGCAAGCAACTTAATCTAAAATGCAAGGTGGGGAACTATCAGGTTGGTAGGACCTTAATACAAGTTGGAGGGGGGAGAGGAGGGAGGAGGTGTTTTCAGGGGTTTTCATTTGGGTATCAAAGGGATGCTGAGTAGGTGGTGCCAGATTTTGTTTGAACTGCTGCGGTTTAAATGCACATACACATATACACACATAAGCACATGAAAAAGGTTGGTCGATGAAGGGGGAGGGGGGGAGGGGGGGAAGAGCTCAGAGCTGTCAGGACGATGTTATGACAAAGGCATCCCATCAGCTAGAGGGGGAGATTTTCTGGGCCTTGATTTGAGAAGCAGACAGATGACTGACAGGGGTTAAAAGCTTCCCACTTTCTTTCCCACATTGCCTCCTTGATGGTAAAGAGTTCCCTGTCCCTCACACAGAAGGTATTCTGCGATTTAAAAGCATTTTGCTAGAAATACTGTACAGACTATAATAGCCCATGGCAGACATGCCCAGCTGAGCCTGATTCTCCATATCCTTAACTCATCAGCCTCTCATTATAATGCAGGTTCAGTGTCCAACAGGACCATTTTAAATAAAAAAAATACACACACAAAACCCAATTAGTACATTTCATGATGGTGAGAGATGTCAGAATGCACACCCTTGGCACAGCAGTCCTGAGTCACAAAACAGGCAGCGTAATCAACCCCACAGTCTCCTGTGTGCCTAACCCAGAGGACCCGAAACCAAGGGATACATAGGAGCATGGGTTCCTTCACTCTTTCACTTTTCAGCTGCTGGCACAATGCTGTCATAGGCAGACATGGTCAGTTGTGACACTCCAGGCACTTTTGTGCAAGGGACAGAGAACAACCACCATGGATTCAAACACTGGCAGTAAGGAGGAGAAATATACTAATGACGCAGATTAGCTAGGGAAATGAGCAGAGAGAAACAGGGCTTTAAGTGGCTATGATGCTCTTGAAGATCATCGTTGGAGACAATGAAAAGCATGGTGACACTCAGCTCTGAGACTATGAACAAAATTATAAAAAATCAATCCCAGAAACTCTCTGAGATTTCCTATACAGAACAAGACAGTTTGGTACTCAACCATTCCTGAAATACCTCAGATTCCCGACAGGTTCCTTTGCAAATTCCCTAGGGGAAAATTAATTGTTTGCCTTGCAAGCTGTACCCTCTCCAGAAGAGGTCTGGGTTTGTTTTATCCACCTCTCATTTTAGTTTGAAGATGTAGCATCTAATCAGCAGGAGATAGCACCTGTGGTCGTATTATCTGTCCAGCATCACTTTCCTTAGAAGCAATTGCATCAAACTTTCCAGAAGAAGATGCAGGAAACTTCACAGATTTCTTGGACTTGGGAGAATATGACCTCTCAAAGGTCTCGTTGGTTCGTTGAGCCTGAGGCTAAGACATCATCATGATACTTGTGCTGTAAACACCTAAATAGATGAGATCTCAGCTCAAAAATCACACCTCTGAGGTTTCATTATTTAAATATTTCTATGCCTGAAAATAATTATCCCAGACAACTGTCATGAAAATAGTTACTCCATAGCCAGCAGTCTAATGGGCAACAGTAAATCAATGGCCATGACATCCTAGCTCCCAAGCCTAGTTGTGGGGTTCCTGCCTAGTTGTTCCTACCTGTTGCCATCTCCAAGTGAAGGTGGAGTGGTTGATACATTCAGTCTTCAGCAATGCCAAGGTGAGCTTTGACAGCTAATGAAATCTGCCAGAGGAATACAGGTGTAACTCAAGAGCACATAACTAAAAGCAAACTGACCTACTGAGTGTGATTAACTGGGTCTCTGTTGGCTACAACGTATTACATCCATTTTTTTGCACTTTGAAAAACAAAACATCCAATTAAGAAAACAGACAGAGGAATTAATAAATATTCTATTTCTGTGTTTTTCTTCTATCAATACATTTAATTGTGTTTTCCTAATAAAGAAGATCCATTCATGATCAACAGGTCTCAGGACTGATTTTATTTTATTAACATCAAGGGAATTTGCTCTGTTGTTAACCTTTCCCTTTATGTAAAATGCCCTGGATTTCACATTCAATTTTTACGCTTCCTGTTTCTGATTGTTTCCTTGAAATGAGAACTTCAAGGACTTTGATAAATGGCTTGAAAGGTTGCCTTATTTCTCTGTCACTTCTGCCTTTGTGTCCTCTGCAAAATGCTGTTTTGCAAATCATAAAGGTGGAGATTGCAGCAAGTTTTCATAAGAGTACAGCAGTGAGGGTTGTAGGGGCAGAAGAGATTAGATGGTCCCAGCTAGGGGCCAGAAGCAAGAACTGATGGGAAACGTGAGCTGAAATTAGGACAAGAGATATAGTCTGCATATCACTGTAGTCTTTTTTGGTGTTGGTATCCATGAACCAAGAACAGTTTTCCACTGCTGTGGTCTGTGGTGGTCTGGAAGCCATGGAAAAGGGCCTTCAGTGGGTTTGTGAAATTGCTGAATAATTAATTTTCTTATTTGATACTAATTTACACTCTTTTTATAGTAATTCAAATTGGAATAGTGCTGATACAGGTATGTGTCAGACTGTGAGAGAAACTGATAGTTATCCATTGCTGCACAAATTGTCACCTAAACTGCAAATGGCAACACTTGCCACACACACACACCCCCACCTCCCCACATGGGTTCACCACTGCTGAGTTATTCCATACCCCTTTGAATGATGCATAAGTGACTTTCTCAGAACAGATTTTCTTGAAATGAGTCACAACTAATAGATTTAAGCACCTAGTCCCAGTATTTTCCCCATTTAAGGCACCAGCATACCCAAACAACAAACCCCCCTAAACAGTGAAATTCAGGGCTTAGATAACTGCAGAATGGGAAACCTTAAGCATCAAATAGGTTATTTCTCTCCTAGATGAGCTGAAATTAGCTTTCAATCCCTCTTGCATCATTGTAGTCATTGCACTGAAGCCCATACTGGAGACCTTTCCGAACACCACTAATGGGTCACTTCATAGTGGAGTTCGTCAGTAAGAACCCTCCCTCTGTCACCACACAGGAGGGCTCCCTGCAGGACAAATACCTGGGTCTGCTGCCTCTCCCTGTGGTCAGCTTGAGCCCCTAGAACCTACCCTCCCCATTCCATCTTCTGAGTTCTCCCAGCCCCACTGCAAAGGGCATCCCACAGGGACTGCTGAGCTGAGAGCCCACAGCACTTCACAAGGAACTGCCTCCTCAGAGGGACGTGACTGCCCTTCAGTGCTAACGCAGCCAGTGGTGGGAACGCAAAGACCTTTCAGATGATTCAAAAGTGTGATTGTCACACTTGTCCCTTCACACACCTCCGTAAGGGCAGCCAGGACCCAAGTTCCTTCTGGCTCTCTGCTTTTCACTCCCTTTCTTTGTGTTACTATGGCAAATGAGGGAAATGTTCAGCTCCTGGCTCTGAGTCATTACCACCCTCCACAGAACAGACGTGTCCTGGACTGCTCTTTCACAGGAGCTGCCAAGCACGCAGCCCAATATCCACCCTAGCTTATTAGGCAGCTACAGACTACAACTTGTAGCAGGAAACATTAATAACCCTATTCTACATGAGACCTTTTTAAACCACAGGACTCAAAAGCCCTTGACGCATTTCACTACCTACGTGTTGCAAATCCACATCCTCCTAGGAATTTCACAGCCATCACTGACGCAGGCTGAGCTCCTCGCACCTGCAGAGCAAGATCACAGAAAGACCTCAGGTTATCTTGCCCCAAACTCATAAGTGCATCACCATACAAAAGAATGAGAGGTCCTCTGCAGCATAACAGCTCCCTACCATGTTTTGATATACCACCAAACAACTCCACTGCTCAGCATTCCTGCTCACTGGAGCATTGTGAGTGGTGTGCAAGCCTCCATCTTCCTGGATCATTTCTTCCAGCAGCAAACTGCTGGAGTCATTCAGCTCATATCAGCTCATATCCGCTCATATCAGCCTGTGCAGGCTAACATTGCTTCTGATTGATTCAAGGGGGGCAGTGTAATTCCTTTAAGAGCATGAGTGCCTTCTGGAGCAGTGATCTCCTCTCTAGTCTGTTTACAATTACATGCAACTATCTGTCCATCCATCCATCCATCCATCCATCCATCCATCCATCCATCCATCCATTCACATAGTTGCCCTTATTCTCACTATCAGTGAGCACCTACATTTCCATGGAAAGAACAATGCACATTTGTTCAATTGTGGTCATCTCATTTAACTTTGATTTATTTAGAAGGCATTCTTATTCTTTTGCTTGCTTCCACTTTGAATGCTTCAGCCATCACCAATTTACTTGATCATGTCTCACCTTTATTGTCTATGACCATTTTCCACCGAATATCTCCTATGAAAGGGCTTGATTTCATAAAGACGCCATTTCCTGTAGGGAACAGTGAATTTTGTGCCTTTGCTCTCCCTTTTTTTTGTTGTTGTTCTTCTTTGCTCTCTTTGTATGCTGGGGAGAGGTGATGTGGGTGGTACCTCTGTGGCATACCCTGGGGTTTGAGAACAAGTGGTACCAAGTGTTGGGGTAAGACTGATAGTAAGGCAGGGAGGGAGGGAGAGAAGGGGGAGATGGAGATGCAAGAAACTGCATAACTTCCACAACTGCTACTGCTCAGGAGAGAGCAGAAAAAGAAATATATATCTGCTTGCCTATTAATTTAAATCTAGACCCAGGAAGAAGTCAACGAACTGTAATTTATGAGCTGTCAAAGCCTGAAAAATTCCTTTTGACACTGTATTTTCAGTTATTACATGCTTTCCTGCAAGACGACAGCGTAATTCTGTAGGGAGTCTTCTAGTGAACAGCACAATGGCAGAGGGCAGTGGGGGCTTTCTTATTATCTTTTCTTCCTCCTTTCTTCTTCTCTCCCCACTCCTTTCAATCATCCCCCCTTTCCTACCTTGCTGCTCACCCAAACAGTAGCAAGGAAGTAAATCAGCAGCAGTCCCCATTCTGCCAGCCCTTCAACACCTCCGAGGCAATGCTCAGTGCTGGGGTGGATCCTGCACCATGCAGACATTTCTGAGAGCTCATGGGCATGGAGATGAGGCAATGACCTCATCTCCAACAAAGACAAGGAAAAAATACTCTTTCATACTCTCTCTAACGTTTAAAACACTTCAGTTAGTTTTCCCCTGCCTGTGCTAGGCTAGGCACCCACCACTCTTGCTGGTGCACCTTTTGGTTGGGCTGCTCTCACTTATATCATCATTGATTGACATCTGTCAGCTCGCTCAGATGCACAGAACTTGGCAGCACTGACTGCCTGGCTCCCTGCTTCTCCATAAACTGAACCAGGGCAGTACAGGGTCTTGCCAGGGTCCTGGGTCATACATGCTCTCCTGGAGAGAAGTAGTTTCTCCTCTTTCCAAAGCTTTCCTGAAGGTTTGCTCCTTAGAAGGTCATGCTAGGATCTTGGGATGGACATGCCATCACAAACCTGGACCCCACATAAAGCAGAGGGTGGGGTGGCATTTTGGGGGTAACTTTTGCTGGAGGGGAAGGCATGAAAGGGTCCATGGGAACCTGTCCACATCACCATCAAGTTGTGGAGAAACACAGGTCTGGAGAGTGATGACAGTGGCACCTTTGCTCAATGGCAGTTAACAGGGGAACTCAAGCCAACATCAAATGAAGCTTGACCTGAAAATATTTCTGTTGCCTGAATCCAGGCATCCTCAGGAGGCATCCTCATTTTCTTATCACTTGGGGACAGGAGTGGAGGAGGCTTTTCACAACAAATGTCATTTATCCCTGTATTTCCAAAGCTGCCTTTTTCTTACATACACAATTGCTTTTTAGTTTCAGTTGCTAGTGGTAGTGGTAAGGTTATCTTTTTACTTTATTTTTGTTCTTCCCAGCTTTGGTTTCTCACTTGCAGCTCAGAGAACCTTTTTAAGGTCTATTCTCTGTGACAGGCACTTCGCCTCATATTTAGGGAGTCACTCCCACACGCTGCACGCATCCATATGCAAACAAGCAGACATACACACGCTTTTTTTGTGGGTGAACTGAATTACAAATCTTATGCCTTAACATAATTTAAGCAGCCTGTGCAAAGCTCTCTGAAGTCAGGATTATGGACTAGTGTTCTGAAAGTGCCATAGAAAAGTCCAGAAAGAACCGTGCTGTCTGCTGGGTTGTGCTGCAAGGCAAACATTCACAACTTCTAGAATCTATTCCAGGCTGTGTGTCTCTAACTTCAATGGAACTTCAGTTACCCCAAGCCTGAATCAGGGCCAACATCACCACCTACTATTACTTGTGCAGTGTTTGAATGAATATTTTAGAGCTGTGTTATGTCTCCACTATTGTTACTGTGATAGCATGTTCTTTCAGAACTGGGTATCAAAACAACCAAGGCCAAAATTCCCCTGGATTGCAGATGGAGAGATGAAAAAAATGAAAACAAAGTATTTGCCCAGAACTACTGTCACATCTAACAGCAGAAACAGGGAGATAAAAAGCCATCTCTTGAATGTAAGATGAGTACCTGGAGAGTTGGGGAAAAACTGTTGGACGTATCTTACTCATAAGCGGGCTATTGATGGGTAAACTGTCAGTGGTTTTGTTAAAATTCCATGAAGTCTGCACAAAATCTTCCAAACCACTGCTCTTTGGATTTTAGATTCCACTTAAACAAGGTGTAAACTACAATCGGAAAGAAAGACAGGCTAGGCAGCTACCTGTAGGACTAAGGACCACCACATCACTTTCCTCAGACTGGGGCAAAGTGGCTGGAACACAGCAAAGATGAGTCAGAGCCAGCCTGACAGTGGAAGTTAAACAGTGAAAGGGATAAAGCAGGGTTCAGTGCATGTTCCCTGACATCTTTTGGTTAACATTACATATGCTAAATAAATGTCATCCCAACTGGGGCTTGGGCTTTGTTTCTAGCTCAGAGGAATGTTCAGGGAAGCTGAATGATAAGAATCCTATCACTTTTACATTGCTTCACTGTGCAGGGAAATATCTGAATGCATTCAATACAATTATTTCTGCTCCTAGGAAAAAAATGTTGAGATGGGGAAAGGAAGGAAACCATCCGGTGTTTCCTCTTGCATGAAACACTCCTAGGAACTGTGACTTCGTTTTTCTTTCTTTGCTGGTCTCTCCAGCTCTTACACTCTCTATGGGAGTAGCTTGTAGAGGGTATTTAATCCCAGGGACCTGCAGACATAATACGTAGTTGCAAGAATATAATAAAGAAGAACAAGGTCCTTCTTAGGATAGTTGCATCACTGTATTTGCAAAGATAACATCTACACATACAGAGCAAACACAACCCGTGAGTGAACCAGCCATTAAAAATAAGCCCAAACAACCAAGAGTTAAACACAGAAATAACTGAGGTCTATGCCCAACTTATACAGTAATATCTACAGAAAAGAAAATACACTATTTTTTAAATGCTGCTGTTAAGAGAACTGTGCTGCAGCGGAGGTGAAGTCCTGCTGCTCAGGCTGGGAAAACGAACAATGCCAGAGGCAATGGAAGGGAGGACAGGGGCTATGTGTCTTTGAGATCCTATCTTCTCCTTGGCAAAACTGACTGATTGAGTTTTCCTTATCAGTAGAAGCTATCTTGAGCTGCAAAGGTTGGATCTCTAGAATTGGAACTTTCTTGTAGTTACTGCTGAGTACAGTGTTCAAGAGGGTGGACATTAAACGGATTAAGAAGTGGGTAATGGACAAATCTCAAAATGCAGTTGTCAAAGAGAAAGCATGATAGAATGAGGGTATTTGTAACAGGGTTCTACACAGATCAGTAACCAGCTCTGATGCTAGTAGGCATTGTCATGAATGATGTGGAATTAAATATCCCGGCTGATAAAATCTGTGGATAACACAAAATGGGAAATTGTAAGGACAGAACTGAAACAGAGTGATCTCAGTCACTTAGGTCACTCTGAACAAGCTTTGGCTGGGTGAGGCATTATGTGCGTATTTGTGCAGAACCAAATCTAAGCTGACTCATGGAGAAATAAGGCTAACAAACAGGCCTAAAGAACAAGGGGCTGTATTTCATAAGACAGTGACCTAGAAAAGAACCTAGGCAATGACCTATAAAAGTGGTTAGCACAGCTGAGGAAGTCAACATTAGCTTCCACCACGGTGGTGAACAAAACCATCTAATGGGTCTTCTTTCTATATGAACAGTGAAACTGGAGAGCAAAGTTTTGGGGGTTTTTTTAGTAAGTAACATTGGTGGAAAGAGTAGTCTGGAAAACTGATCCTAGCTGGGCATTCAGCTTTTAAAAACTAGATTTAAAACTTTATTTAAAAAAAATTTTAAAGGATCTTTATAAATTAAGCAGATGTCTCCATGTGTAAGGCTTAAGGGGTTCTGTTCACCCTTGCTTGAGAGAGCTCCAAGAGACCTGTGTCTTTACAGAAGTATGTTTTCTGGAAAAATAGCCTGTATACTAAAGAGCACTTTAGTCAGCTGGAGAGAGGCTGAACTTTTCTCTGAAACTTTTTGAATTTGAACACAATGCCACATTAAAGTAAGAAGTCAGAGACAGGCTTTATCACAAGAGGATGCACATCAAGCAAACTGTGATGCTGTTTGTTGCTCTGCCTGTTGTCCTCACAGTAACACTTGTCCCCTCACTGGGACATACATTTTAGCCTTGGGAGAGCCTGGAGGGGTAGGGTGGGAGGCCTCCCAGGAGCAGCGATGTGGGCATCTCCAGGTTGGAGTGGGAGCAAGCAGACCACTATAAATCCCCGTTGAACAATCAGGCATGTGAGCCTCTGAGAAGCCTGGGGTTTAGGGTGTTTTAGGGGAAAGGAGGACTTATCATTACTGTATTTTTCCCTGTACAATGCCCATTTCTGCTTCCTGACTGATGCTGTAGATCGCTGTAGAGGGTCTTCAGCACGGGGAGCCAGGCGCTGGCTCTCTGTGTCACTGCTATCACTCGCTGTCACATTTCGAAAGAGGAAGCGAGTCTGTGCCACGCACGCAGAGAACAAAGACCTCGGCAAGGCGAGTGAAAGTTACAACTTGTCAGCACGTCTCTCAGCCTGCCGAGGGCCAAATATGAAACACAAAAAAGGCTTGAAATGAGGGGAAAAGGGGAAATAATAGCACAGTGAGCTCTCAAGCTCAGAAAAGGCTTGCTATAAAACAGCACCTTCACTCTGACTCTCTCTGTTTCTCTGAGTTCTGGCTACTGATGAAGGGAAGAGATGACTCCCCTTAGCACAGTTAGAGTGCTGTTGCAGTAATAGGGACCAGAGCCAGGTTCAAATCTGGCTTGCAGAGCCCTGCTTTCTCCACACACCCCAAAAAGCATCATTAGCCGAAAAGCATTATTAGTAGCGTTGAAATCTTATGTCAAAAGAGTCTGCTGAGGGTCGTTTTTACCTATGTGGACAGTAAAGTTCTAGTAGCTGCAAATTCACTTTTCTAAGACTTGGATTTTACCCTGAGTTAGGGAATTAATTTCTCCAGTAACTGTCATTGAGTAGGAATAAGATAACTGTTTTATACATTTGTAGATATTTTCATGGCTGTGTTGGCGGGAGAAATACTTCTACCATTGAATGTGTGTGTCTGTAATGTTGATTTAAACCTACTAAAGATCTTGTTTCAGGAAGCTTTGTAAATTTATGCTTACTAGTTGCTGGTCCAAGTATATAATTTTCTGTCTCATATGCTTTTGACATAGAAAGAGAAAGAGGAGAGTATGGTCAGAACTGTGCAGGGGTAAGACAAAAGACCACCTTCAGTGCACTTCTGCAAAAAAACAGAGATGCACCTATACAAAGTGAGTGGAGAATATTTACTGAAAACAGGAAACGAACACCCTCACTTCATATGGACCCATTTCTATACTGCCAGTTGCTGTTAATGTAGTTGGTAGTATTTGCATCCTTCAGGCTTTCCAATCTAATTAAAATCAGATGAAGCAGAGCACTGTCAATAGAAAATTACTTAACAAATACTTGTCTTGTTCCCATCATGGCATTGTGCTGCATTTCCCTCTTCTGATAGCCAAAGTTGTAAGGTTTTGAGTTCCCTCCTTTGAGACTCACCTACTGCTAAAGTTATAGATCATCTAGTTCAACCTTCTATCAAAACAGGTTGCTCAAAGCCCCATCCAATCTGGTCTTGAGCACTTTAGTCTTCTGTGTAGACTAAGAGATGCCACTGCTCTTGGTTACCGGCTCCCCCTGTTTGCTCTCCTTCATGAATTGCATAGCACAAGAGCTCAGGTATGAGCTTAGGAGTGGGACATGCAAGATCAACTTGTAGTTTAAAACCATTCCTAACTCTTGATGAGCAAGGCAAAAAATTCATTAAGAATGAAGGAAAACAAAAGAACAATAGTGTTCTTTCAAATAGCACAGGACCACCTAGTGACATGTACTTCTTTTACAGAAGCAGAGCTCTAAGTCAGTAAGTTAATAGGTAGTGTTGGGCTGAGCTGCAAAGGACTTTAAAAGACTGATGGAAAAGAGAAACTCAGCAAGGAAGACAGTGGAGAACAGCACTGCTGGTGCAAGCCACTAGTATGTTGTACACTACAGCCGATGCATGTTTGCTGTGTGTTCAGACCACAGCAGCCAAGATCAGAATCATGGGACTGTCCCCACTGTGAGTGGAGTGGTCCTGTGCCTTTTCCTGGTCAAGCTCACTCCTGAAAACCACCTGACGCCAGAACTGACAGCAACACCAGTGCCTGGACTAAACTGCCTCTGCAGTGGGAGGCTGTTTATGAACTAGTCTTTACTGCTGGCATAGCACTCGGCTCGTTTTCACCTTTCTTAAAGGTTAACCTCATTTCCTTCTATTAGTTGGTTTTAGCGAATGCCATTCCGCGCAGCAGTTAAAGAGCTCTGTCAGCGGATGGAAATGACAGTGGCATTTAAAGCCAGTTGGAGTTGAGAGCTGGGGGGGTGGAGGGTGGGTGGAAGAAATAATCTTTAATAAAATGTTTGCAGGGGGATGCTAAGTGACATCAAAAGAGTCTCACTTTCCCCAGCGAGAGCAGAAATCTTTGGCTCAATGTGCTGAGTGGGATGGGTGTCCCCTGAGTCTGAAATCAGGCCAAATCCAGGGAGAGAAAGCGCTTGGGAGGCCCCAGAATAGGCTACAAGATATCCTACCTTTATGAGTAACTTCTTTCTAGGCCCAGCAGGTCTTGCTTTGAGACAAGCATGCATTGAATGTGTGCATTACTTTCACTAAAGGAAAGTTCTTTCATGAATGTGTTGATTATAAATCTTATTGCCAGCCTTGCTTCACATTTCAGGCCACTTCACCTGATTCCAATTTTCCTGCATTCCCTCACTGCTCTCCACTGCTGTTGTAAAACCTGGGGTCAGATCTGCAGGAAAGTCTTCTATTCAGAAGATGGATAAGTTTTGCCTGTGGAGATTTCAGACGGGTTTTGTTTTGTCTTTCTTTTTGCAACAGAGTGGTGGAAGAAGCCAAAAGAAACAGACTGAATGAGGGAAATACATTCAAATGCCCAAATGCTGGCACTCAAAAGGTGTGATGGGCATTGATCAGGCTCTGCTGTCCTTCTGCTCCATCCTCATCAGATCTCTCCTGGCACAGGTGTAATATGCCATTCTGCAACAGGGAGAATCTGCAATACCCAGCAGTGGTAGGGACATACTGAGCAGAATTTCAGCAAATCAGGAGTCTGATCCAAAGCCTACAAGGCTCCATGGCACTCTTTTTCATTAACTTCAGTAAGCTTCAGCTCTAACCCTGAATCCTCAATGTTTGTTTCAAGCACTGGTGTAACATCACTGGAATGTAATGTTCCTTCTCACACACACATTAGGATAACAGTCTGAATGAGTATATGGATCAGTCAAGCCAGGTTCTGCTGGGTGGCATCTGAAGCAGACCCATTAATTTCCTGGGTCATTCTTTTGGGCTGGCCAAAGCTTTTCAAAGGAGCGGTTATCTAGCCTGACATGTAGTTTTGTAACTGGCAAAGCATTCCCCTGAAACAGCTTCATTTCAATGAGATTTTTGCCAGGGGACATTTATACTTTTTTCAATTAATGCACTGAGTTCTTATTTCAGGAGGTGCAAATCTGTCATTTTAACAGGGTCTTTTTGATTTAATTTTGCTTCAAGTCTGTATTGTATTAAACCACTAGTTTCAGTTAAACTAAAGGTTTGTCTAGTTCAGCATCCTTTGCTCCAGCAGTGCCCATTAAAAACAGTAAGGACTGGGCTTTTATAAAGAGTGATCCTCCCCTTTATACCCTCTGGCTTCCAGTGACAGATGTTTAGTGACTAAGATAGATTTTGCATCTGGATATTCATATTTCATAGCACTGAGTGGACATAACCACCACTAATCTGTCTCATTTTCCTTGGAGCTAATTTATGAATTTTTGCATTCAGCAACATCCCATGACAGAAATGTCTTTCATTTATTCATATAGTGTGTGAAAATATACTTTCTTTTGTCTGGCTGAAAACCACAGTCATTCTGCTTTATATATTTTATGTTTTGAGGTTATTAAGACAAAGGCTTTTTATTCCTCTGAGACAATACCCTGTAACATTTCACAACTGAAAAATTTCCATTTCACAAGAATTTTGGCCTCTCCATTTCAAAGTAAAAGCACTTTTTTTGAGATATTAGTATTTCTTATAGAAGGAAAATTCTATTTTTCATCTAGTTTCAGTCATTTTATTATATCAGTGTAATTGAGGGTGACAGCAACAACAACAAAAAAGTAATAATATCCAGCCCCCTGCCCCTTCCCCAAAACCTACATAAAACCTACTTAGGCACCCTAGGGAGACTGAAAAGAATTAACAAAACTTTCATAGTAGCAGCTTTTTCCTCTCACCTGGGCTAGGGATGTCACAAGGAGAGGTTAGTGGGACCAGGCTCCAGCCTAATCACACTGGTACTATGCCATGCCCTTCTGCCATATCATTGCCCATAAGGCAAGTTGTATTCTGTATAGGAGCAGAGTCCAATTCTCACTTTTATTTTTATCTATAAAATCCGCAGAGTGGGACTTTCATCTAGATAGCGTGGGACTGGTTTAAGCAAAGACATACGTTACCCTCTTTTCAGGCAATCTGCCTTATGCAAGTCACTGTTAATGTGTCCTAACAGCCAGTGGGGATAGCTAAAGGATTAAATGGGTTGATCCAATTTGAGTTCAGATTTTGTACTAGTCACCTGCAACTGGCCATATGCACTGCAAGCCCAGTTCCATTGCTCATATCCATGAGAAAATCCTTATAGGATTTCAGCTCCTGCTCTGCAAAGCGGGGTGAAATTATATTTCTGTTTTTCCAGTCTCCTTATTTTTCTGCTTACAGTTATAGGGAAGATTGTCTTTTTCCATGCTGTCATACACAGCCTGGCACACTCCACTTTTGATTTTAGCTAAGGATTCCACGTACAAGCATCAAAAAAATAATGCACAAAACTTTGTGAAATACAGCCTCATAACTGAAGTGAGCATTAGACTCGGAGCTCTGTGATGTAGGAAAGGTGTTATTGGGACCTATGAGGCATGCTACTTGGATTCCTTTATTATTATTGTTTTCTTTTGCCTTTTCTTCATTTTCTTTGTTTGTCAATGAGGGGATGGAGAGGAAGAAAGCCAGCAAGTTTATAAAAGCAATAGAGAAGGGAGTTGAGGCATTTTGTGGAGATCTTTAATGACATTCTGTATAATTTGAAAGTGGGGAGAAAAGGGGGGAGAGAAAAAGGGAATTAGTAAAAAAACTGGCAAAAGAAAAGTGGAATGTGGAGAGAAGCGTGTGGATGAATTTTAATGCAATCAGAAAGCTGTAATAATGGTAATAAAGGAATATATTCAGACGTCAAGAGAGGGAGAAGGGAACAGGACCCGCGACACCAGAATTTAAATTAGACATAGGCGTATAATTCTCTTTTCTCCCCCCCGCCCCCCACCCCCCGCCTTTCTTCAAATGAAGAAAATGGAATTTTTAAGCACAGCGAAAGAAGGATTAACAATTGGCAGGTTTTCAGCCCTTTGTCTTTTGGCGAATCCCATTTAATCACCGTCTTTAATATTAAGGAGGCTGTGGCCGTGCGGGGCTGTCGTAGGCTTGGGGGAAAAGGGATGATATACAGAGGAAAAGAGAGATAACACTTAGGTTCAGGCAATTGTGAGGAAGTGTTTCAATTACCTCCACTGAAGTCTTTAAAAACTGAAGTTTAATTTGATCTGAAATGTCGTCCCAGTTCCTGCAAAAGAAAATATGTCCTTCCCAGCCCCCTTCCTGCCCATGCCTATGCTGTTTCAATAGTCCTCAGCGCTCAAGGCTGGAGTGTTACCACGGGTTAATGTCTTGGCCTTCTAGGCTTCTGGAAAGGGTTTCAAAGCCTCAACAGGTCACCAGTGAGATGAGTTTAGGAACTGAAACTTATTTTCCTGACATACCAGTCTTGACATTACTGACCCTGTGGAGTTTGTCAAGAAGCTTCTAAGCTTTGCTCTGAATGAGCGTGAAAACCAAACAGCCCTTCAGGCTCAGCCTCAACCTTGTGTGGCTAGAGTGAAAAGAGGATGTTACACATAGGAATTAAGATCTGTTAAATTCCCCAGAACCAAATGCTGTAGGAGTTGTATTCAAATCTGAGCTGCCTCTGGGATAAGCGTAAAAGCATGATTCAGTGTTCATTTGAGGTGTCATTTGATAGTACAAGATTCAGAGTTCATTTGAGGTGTCATTTGATAGTACAAGACAGTCTTCTCCTTCACCTTCTTCTTCAGGAAATCCATCAAGCTGGGCCAGGGAAATATCCATGGATTCACAGGAGGAAGGAGCCTAAATAGGCATGCAAAAGTTTGTGAAGTTTAGTCAGAGCAGAGCTCCACACCTGCATTCTTTGATATTGGGGCTCTTTAGGTTCTTCCTCCCATGTATATTTCCAGGGTTACTCCTGGGAAACGGGAACTGTAAAACAGGTTACTAACGTCAAGGGAAAGAGGCATGATTTTTACTTCTTTTCATGACTGGAAGGCTGATTTGAATTCAGATATTTTTCTTGTTGTGGAGAGGTGGTGTAAACAGTGTGTATTTAAGCTATGTGTTGAGTTTAGAAAGATCAGATTTTGAATCCTGAGTCTTTTCCTAAAAAGCACTGACTCATGAATAATTCTCAGAAATATTCCAGTTGTGTGTTTCGGATAATGGATAAACTTGAGAGAATTATGAACTGCCAGGTACAAATCCTGCATAGTTGTTGGGCTTTGCCTGACACAGTGTTTTAGACTGCTCTCAACAAAAGCTTTCCTAAGCAAGGGCAGCAAATAGAGTGGGACTCCGCAAGTTGTTTTCCTAGCTCAATATCAAACACCATAAAACCTGTCATTTAAGATTTGCACAGGGAATAGCATCTCTTGGCAATGGACAGTTGTGACGGCACTGCTCAGCAAGTCAGAACTACTGATATTTGTCTTGAGGTTATAATCTTCTCAGCTGTACAAGAAGAGTCTGCTGTTAGAATCATTTAGGCTATGTCTTCATGGCAGGGTTTGCTTGGCCTGTGGCCAAAATTTTGTCCATACTCTATCTACACAGAGAAAGACTGAGTGCACTTTCATCTGAACTGTCCAGATGAGGATGTAGGCTTAAGCTGGGATTTCACTTTAGTGTAGATACATGGGAAGTGTTGCCACAGCAGCACAGACTGGCCAAGCTCAAACCATGATTCCCCATTTGTTCTGAACCGTCTTCTCCATCTCCTTCGATTTTTTGTCATAGCTCTGCACTTTATCACCCTGCTCATACACTTGCTCACCAAAAAAATTTCTGGACGTGGTTTAGCAGCTAATGCACATTGAGAACCCCTTCCAGTTCCCTGTAAAGCAGGTCTTTGCTCAGGAGGATAAGACTGTGTATTGACGAGGACACTGAAAATAGAGAATATGCCCTACCACATTTAATTTAAAAACAAATCTTAGGATTTGGGTTCACCATCTAACAGCAAGTTAATTTTCTTTCCAGTTGCTCACAGGGCCAACAGCAGTCAATATCTCTATTCTCTTGAACACATGCACCTACATCACTGTGGCATCGTCTTTAGGAATCATGCCACTGCAGTAAATTAAAATCTCTCACTGGACAACAACACCGAGGTGCACAGTCACTGTCATTTACAACAGTAGACTTTCATTCAGGACTAAATCATGCCCTGATTTACCCCACCATGGACTCTTCCCCCTAGCATGAAAAAGGAGTTGGGAAAGATCCAGCCACTTAAATCTGATAGAAACCATCACAGGGTTCAGCCACAGATCTGGCCACCAGCCTGCCAGATACCGTTCCAGCACTGCCCCAGCTCCCTGTATTCCTGCAGTGTGGCAAACCTCACCAATGTTCAGTTTTACCTGTTACAAATACCAATTAGTCTTTTTGCAGGTGAGGAAACTGAGGCTGCCTTTTGAACTGAGTAATTTATGTAGCCCATATTTCCACTGAGGCCACTATCCTTGGCAGAGATGTATTGTAAGTATTTAATAACAGTAACTGCACAGTCATCCATCTCTTTGATACCAGGAATAACAAATCACTCCAAGGGAAAAGTGATTTTGCCTTCCACATTTTCAAGAGCATAGCTTGAGATAGGACCCAGGAGTCCCAAATACCAGTCTGAAATGTACCAAGAAGAGCTTCAGCAAACTCTTGAATATCCCCATGGGTCCACTCTCCCATAACTGGATCAGGAGGGATTTCCACTCTTTTCCAAAGCAAGATCCGGTTTCTATCTATTGAAAATAGTTTGTGGCGTGTTCAGAATAAACAAGAGGTTCTTCATTCAACTCATGCTAAGCTGCAGAATATCTTGCTGCAGGAAGCAGTGGATGCTTGCAGCTTGTATGGGTTGAAAAGTCCACTGAACAGTTATACCAAAGAAAGACACTTCAGAAACTACCACATAAGGAAAAAACCACTCAACTCTAGGATTTCCTAAATTGCAGAGCACTGAAATCTAGGAGAAGATTTGGGGGGCATTCTAGAATTGATTCCCCAGTTCTTTTGCTCTTGCCTAAACATCCACAACTGGCTATTGCCAGAGACAGCATACTGAGTCAGACAGACCCTTTGTCTCTTGTTCAGCTGTTCTTTCACTCTGTTTACAGGATCCACGTCCAAGTCAAGACTCAGATTGTAGCCAAGCAATTAAACAAGAGAAATCCTTCAACCGAAGTTTTTCTCAGATGCAACAGTGGAGAGTAACGCACCTGTGGGATGAAGCTTGTTCTTTGTGCAGGAGAATTATGCTCCCACACCTGGGCTTATATTCATTTGCGCTTGTCCCCATCACACAGCTGTTCAGATTAGCTGTTATTCTCCCTAGCCCGGGTGTCTCAAAGCCTCTGTCTCCAACAGTTGGAGACCAGCAGCTGTGCAATCATATCTGCTAACGTATGGGATATAAAGGATCTGTTAAGTAAAAACAAACTGAGGAGGGAGGAAGGGAAGAGATCAGTACAAAGAAATCACTCCTGCTAAGATGTGATTAGAGATGCCCCACAACACCCAGCTGCTAGGAACAGGTGAACTCAGCAAACATTTTAAATCCTGAAGCAGAATTTACCCCTTGAGGGTGTTGTTTGAGGAGGAGGGAAAAGGTGCAAAATAGGAGCCAGTACATGTGGAAGGAGAGTTCATGTGCTGTTGCTTGGAGTTAAGTAGTGGAGGTTTCTGTTGTTTCCAGAACAACAGGTTGGGCTTTTAATTCTTGTCGTTGTTTTTTTCTCCTGTCCTAATTCTTGAAACACCTCTATTTTACAAGGTTCATGTATTTTCCAGCAAGGTACCATGAGAAGATAATTAGCTAATTTACAATTAGCTACAACAGAATTTGTAATCACTTCCCCTGTGGAATGGGTGGTAATCATCATCACGTAGCTGTAGGACCGCTGTGAAAATGGCAGTAGGAGTGTGAAGCTGAGGACCTGGGAAATGCCCTGCTTTTAGCCTATTGATCATCTGACTTGCAAGGGTTGAGGGAGGCAGTGGGACACTCTGGCTCTAGAGAGGGGTAGGTTTGAGTTTGTAGATTTGACTTCAGAGCTCAGACCAAACTTTCATAATATTCAGGGCATCTGCAGCTCACTCCTCTGCTCTACAGCTCCTCCTTTATTCTTTGACGTGCGGAGGATACCTCATTCATGACTGTCTGAAAGAAACCCAGGTTTTATAGTTTTTCACCACTGTGACTTTGGCATGTTCCTGATGCCACTGCTTGAACTTGTGGGTAGTGATGGATGGCAGTCTGGACATGAGTCAGCAATGTGCTGTTGCAGCCTAGAAATCAGCTGTGTTCTGGACTGAATCAAAAGAAGGTTGAGGGAGGCCATTCTGCCCCTCTATTCTACTTCAGTGAGACTCCACATGGAAAGTTACATACAGCTCTTCCCAGAGCTGGAGTGTTTTCAGAGGAGGCCACAAAGGTGATCAAAGGACAGGAGCACCTTTGCTATGAAAACAAGCAGAGACAGTTGAGGTTGTTCAGCATGGTGAAAAGAAGGCTACAGGGAGACTTTGTTTGGGTGTTTCAGTACTTTAATAGATGGAGACAGAGGTTTGAAAATAGTCTGTATCAACAGGACAATGGCTCATGCTTTTCAACCAAGAGGGCAGATTCACCCTAGATACAAGGAATATTCTTTTTTACCAGGAAGGTGATGAAACACTGGCACAGTCTTCCCAGAGAGGTGTGGTTCACAATATCACAGTATCACAGCATTAATAAGTTTGGAAAAGACCTTGAAGATCATCTAGTCCAACCTATAATCCAACTAAACCTGACACCTAACATCTAGATCATATCATTCAGCACCTCATCCAGCCTACCCTTGAACACCTCCAAGGACAGCCACTCAACCACCTCTGTGGGCAGCCCATTCCAAAACCAGCTCACTCTTTCAGTGAGAAACCTTTTCCTAATATCAAGTCTAAATCTTCCCTGCTGAAGCTTAAGACTATGACCTCTCGTCCTGCAGATCCCTGTCTCCAGTGGCCAGGAAGAAAAGACCAACCCCTGCCTGACTANGATGGACTCAATCCCATCATCAATATCATCAATGAAGATGTTAAGCAGGACTGGACCCAACACTGACCCTTGGGGGACACCACTAGTAACTATTCGCCAACTAGATGTGACACCATTTACCACCACTCTCTGGGCTCGACCATCCAACCAGTTCCTGACCCAGCAGAGAATATTCTTATCAAAGCCGCTGGCTGCCATCTTCCTCAGGAGTTATGTTGAGTGCTTTACTGAAATCCAGGTACACCACATCCACAGCCTTCCTCTCATCCACCAGGCGAGTTACTTGATCATAAAAAGAGATCAGGTTGGTCAAGCAAGACCTACCTGCCTAAATCCGTGCTGACTGGGCTTGATCTCTTGGTCATCCTGCAGGTGTTGCATGATAGCGCCCAGTACTATCTGTTCCATAACTTTGCCCAGAACGGAGGTGAGGCTAACAGGTCTGTAGTTTCCTGGATCATCCTTCCGACCTCACCCCTGGAAACATGCAAGACCAAGATGGACAAGGCTCTGAGCAATCGACTTCAATCTTCTAATTGAAGATGACCATTCTCACTGCTGGGGGTTTGGGCCAGATAACATTTAAAGGTCCCTCCCAATCCAATGGGATTCCTCCCAACCCTTATGATTCTGCGTTTCTGTGATGAACACACTCAGACCCATCTCATCTCCCCTCTGCCAAGGATCCGTCAGGAGAGTGGGCAGGGAATATCCATTCCTACTCTTGCATCCTCTCTGGTAAATGTGCCACTTTTAGGCATCAGGTTTTCCTCTTAGCCACACCTGCACAGAAAACTTCTCTAGGCTGCTTGTTTGTTCTGTCATGGTGCCAAGGAGATAAGCTTAAAGGCCTTCCCTGTGCCTGGACCAAGGCACTGCAGCTGGTCCCTCACTGTGTGTGCAAGCAATGTTTGGGGACGATGGGAATAGCAGCAGGGACAAATAATTATTATCTATCTAAATAATGGAATTAATTAGCATCTGCTTTCTGAAACTAAGCCATACAGCAACTTAGTCCTGATGCTCAGAAAGCCAAAGGCATTGAGAAACATAAGAGACCTGCTCTGGTGAATACCATGCACACACAGAAGATGCTCATTCCCATACAGAAATACACAAATGCCAGTTTTATTCTGGCACAAAGAAGCACACACATTATCCATGTGTGATGCCCTGCCAATGAACCTGAGATGAAATAGGGAGGCTTACATGTTTTAGAATATAAGGGTTTGTGGCTAGAAGGGGCTGTAGTGATCTTCTGGATCGTCCTCCTCATGAACCTGGGCCACCTAGGTGGTAAATCTGTCCCTCTTTATTTCCAGGGCCTTGGTTGCAATGTTCTAGGTGGTAAAGCTGGCTTATGTTTCCCTGATACAAGGATTTAACCTCTTTGTTTTGCTTG
Source organism: Pitta sordida (assembly GCA_013390025.1). NCBI lineage: Eukaryota > Metazoa > Chordata > Aves > Passeriformes > Pittidae > Pitta > Pitta sordida. Next base: position 192,366 of record WEKX01009303.1, on the reverse strand, counting down.
AGGAATACGAGAACACAAATGTATTTATATACTTTTATCTAAATGTACCCCCACGCACATACTTACATTAGCAAGAGCTATCTGGATAAACACAATCCTGTGTCATGTCTCCCTGTGAGTGACCCTAATTTTCCCCCAATCCCTCCACAATTGCTGTGATTCTTGTTCTTGTCCTCTTGCTCCACAGAGGGTCAAATATCCTGCATCTCATTGTCCCTTCTGTCTTTTTAATTAGTGCTCGTCCTCCCCCTTCTCCCCCTCTCTCCCATATCCCCCCTTCCTGTCTCTTCTCAGCACTTGGTTTACAGTGCTCTATTATTTCACCTTTCATGTGTGTTGTCTCCTTCACTGGGCCCATCTGACACCTCTGCCTTACGCTTATCATAGAAACATAACATTTAAATACAAATAGAACAGGGAATAATTTAACCCCTATTTGCACTGAAGTGTGCTGAGGCTTCATATAAACACAGCAGAGGGATTTATAGACACTTTATATTTATCTGAGAAGTTGCATTTCTTCACCACTTTGCCTTGCAGCCAGCTTTTCCTGATGGGCACGAGTCTCATTGCCAGCAGAGTGGTCAAGAAAAAGGAGCCCTGGTTCCAATATGAGGATAGTGAAAATGTCACCAAGGGAACAACTCTGGGGGCTCTGGTTTGCCATTGGTGTGGCCTTTATCTCACCACCTGTCTTTCTGGGAAGAACTGGGAGTGCTGCTTTCTGTTGTGTTTGTGGCTTGTTTATGGCAAAATGGGGTAGACTTGGGAAGGAACTTAACTGTCTGTCTTATCAGAGTGCATCAGCAAAACTTTTGTTGGCTCTCCTGGGTGCCACCACACACAGAAATAGCCACCCATGGTTGGATATTTCCGCATCAAAGCAGACATGATGGACTCAGCTTGTGGGCAAAGGATGATAAAGGGGTGAACAAAAATACGGGGAAAACACAAATGTGGGTAGAAGAGGCTCACATGGATATCACATTCAGTCACAATACTGCAGGGCAGTGTCACTGCTCATACTGCTGCTGTTTTAAGGACTGCCCCTGCCGCAAGTTTAACAAGTGCCCTCACTAATTTGCAATTTTTGAGTGTGAGGTACAATCTGAGTCATCTCTTTAAGATATGTAACAGGCAGAAATTTGGACAAGTCCTTCTTGACAAAAGCAAAATGAAGACCCTCAAATGTAGACTGTGGATCAATACTTGATGCACAGCCATGTGTAGCCTTGAGGAAGCTACGTGAAATAGACTTCTTTCATCATGTCTGTTCCTAGAAATGCTGAGTAAGCCCACTGTTTTGATTTTCCTCTCAAGGAGCAGATAGAAGATGCTCCTCATTGCTGCCCATCTCCGTTGTGCAAGACAGTATGGTACTGTGGAGTGCAAGTCCCTCTCCATGGCCATGGGTGCTCACTTCTCCCTGGAACTCAGGTTTCAGGGAGCCTGGTCTGAAGTTTTTTTCAGTCCTACAACCTGAAATGACAATGATAGCATTGAACTTGGCAATGGAGGTGACAGGGAACTGAGTCTTCCCAGTGCTCTGAAATTCAGGTAAGCATCCTGAGACACATAGATTTGGGACACTGTCTCACTGCAAGAGGAGGAAAGAGGATCCATGAAGGTGGTATAGGTGGGTCATGATTGGTAGGGATGGCCACTATAGGCAGGCAGATCTTAGGGACAGGTTGTTCTGGGAGTGCTCCAGATTTGTATGCAGCCTAAAACTCTGATTTGATTTTTTTGATTTTTTTTTTTTTTTTTTTTTTTTTTTTTTCTTGTAGGATTGGTGCCCTCAATTCTCTTTAGAGGACACTGGAAATGTCTGGTGAAGAGCACTGTGTGTGCTCAAGACACACCCCACTGACACCAGAACATCCTCTCTTCATTTTATTCTGGCAGCCTCATGGCCTTGTTTATACATACTTCCAGATCCAGATCAGAATCAGGTGTTTTGGTGAATGACATGCCAGGGGTTTTTTGAGGATATAGAGGAGCAGAGTTTGATGACACTCAGGGTGCAAGAGGCCACCAGTGGACAAACTCATTAACCAGACCTGGAACATGCTGAATGGTCCTACCTGCTGGACCCTTCCGTCTCTCTTCTCATCCATGATGTGTGAGAGGTGTTAAAACACACTGCTGAGTTCCCTGGAAGAGCTGAGATGTGAGAGGCAAATGCAGCACTTTGTTATAAAAACCACTCACAGTAAAAAAAACTTGTTAAACTGACTCATTTTTTATCAGTCAAGTGTGTGATTGTGTAGATTTCTGAGATGGCAGATATGACAAATGATTCCCCTGACAATATAAGACACCATTTTTCAGGAGGGAGACAGGACAGTGACTTGGGTTGAAGGTGATGTCCAAGCACTGTTGAGCCCTGGCTCTACATGCAGCACTCATTCATGCCACCTCCCCTGGTACGGATGGACCAGCAACCCCTGGGGAAGGTTGTCCTCATGTTTGACAGAGCGTGTTCCTGAAGGTCTGATGGGCGTCTTGTGGACTGCTCACCAAAGCAGCACCACTACCCACAGTGTGTTGCAGAGATGCAAGGGAAAAAAATAAATAATACTAATAATAAAGTTGAGTGATTGCTAAAACAAATGGTTTTAGTTTTGCATAAACTAGACCAGACAAGGCAGTTTCAGGCCAGTTCCACAGTAGAGAATTTTGCTGACAGAGGAGGGATGTGATTTTTTAAAAATTATACATTTATATTAGCAAAAACTGGTAAAAACAGAGTTACACAGCTATAGGAGTGCTTTTGCTGATACAGCTTATTTGAAAGAGGGGAAGCTGTATAAAGGGCAATATAACAGACGCTTCTATTTGGCTGAAAGTATTTACTACACAAAGTTTCTAGGCAAAACATTTTGCCAGCAGTTTGCCTAGTTTATTCTCACTGTTCCACCCCTTTCCTAAAATACCTCCCATCTTGCAAGACAGCTGGTATCAATTGTTGGGTGGGTTTCCCTCTAATATCTGGACAACCTTTAGACTTAGAACAGGCAGGATTTTTTTTCTAAAGGTCTGTCATGCCCTGGACTAAAAGATGCCCTCCAGAGCACATAGTGAACTTTAGCAGGCTTATACCTCATGTCTTGGAGTTACTTTTGCAGGACGCTTTGGCCACTGCTAAAACAAACCCTTAAGATGTTCAGATCACCTTCTTATGAGGTAGGGACAACCTATATGTTATTAGCTAGCACACCATGCATCGTTAAAATCTGAAATTTGTGTTGCCGGCAAAGACCTAGAAACACCTCTCTGCTTAATCATTCTCACCTTTCAGAAGTGCACATGTACCCTCCTAAACCAATTTCTCCTGCCAGTTCAACATCCTAACTGAAGGGAGCATAACTCCTTGTTTTCTGGGGGCAGTAGACTTTTTGTTGTCGTGGATAACTCAACTGCAGAGTTGAAAGCTCCTATTATCCTCATTCAATAGCTACTGCATGAAAAATTATTCACATCTAAGGCTGTAAAGTAATTTGCCAATGTGCAGGTGCATCTTGAAGAGGGGAATTTTGATCAAATATTGGTTGAAGCAGAACAGATTGCCTACACCAGTGATTTCTCGGTGAACAAAAGTGACATAAATTGCTCAATTAGTCAACCAGAAAAGGGCTGTTGCAAACTAGTGTTTTGTTCAGCTTTAGGTTAACCAGTACATTAAAAAAACAAATTAAATAAAAAATAAAATTATTTATATATTTACATATGTTTATTCAAATTGGTTACATCTGCTCCTTAAAGTGCTCTGAAAAAAACACCCTCTTGGTTTGCACATTTACATAGTGTTTAATGAATGATAAATAAGACATTTATGAATCATGTGCAAATGGCCTGTTTGCATACAAGATGTACACTATGTAAATTTCCTTTTTTCTCTTGGTGGTAATGGTGCTAGTATCTGAACAGAAATCTGATCTAGAGACACCATTCAGCATTCTCTGACATCTTTCTGACAGTCATTAGTTTGGTCTGTTTTCACCAATATTTTCTGAAGGTATCCCATGAAAGAGCCTCGAACCTGGGATATATCCAAGAATAAATCATAGAATGTCTGGGTTGAAAGTGACCTTAAAGACCATCTCATTCAAACCCCTGCTCTGGTGTCATTCCAGCAGGTCTATCTCCTTTTTATTCTGGGTATCCCATAGCTGGATGTAGCATTCCAGGTGGGGTTTCACAAGAGCAGAGCAAAGGGGCAGAATCACTGCCCTCCAGCTAATGCCCGCACTGCTTTTTTCCAGCCTAGGACGCAGTTGGCTTTCTGGGATGCAAGTGCATGCTGCAGGGTCACATTGAGCATCCTTGCTCACAAAATACAATTACCTTCTAGCAGACCATGTCCTGCTTTGACATGAAATACCACCTGCTTGATCTATCTCAGATACTAGCAATCATATAACTTAATTTTATGTTTCAAAAAACAATCTATTTTTCAAAAACTTTTGGCTTATTTCAAATGAACTTTATAAATATATTAAAAAACTCATCCAGACTTGTAGATATGTGTCTCTGAGTGGGCATGAATGACAAATCTCCAATTTGCAGGCTGTGACTTCCGTTGTATCCTGATTTAAAAAAGCTTATGCTTAACATTTTTTTTTCCTGCAACTTATTTAGTATTGCGAGGGCTACTAGCTTATGTTATTTTTCATTTGGACTTGGTTTCTATATTGTATTTTTATCCATATTCCTCTTGGAGTCTGAGAAATGTTGTCATTCAGTTACTGCAAGCCGATTTCAAAAATTGATCAGAAGAAGTTGATTTGGAAGACTTTGTTGCCTAGATTTTAAGAGGAAGTTAAAGATTTTAGATATAACCAAATGATTTTTCTGTGTTGTCCTGATCTTAATCCACTTTAGTACAGTGGCAAGTGTCCCCGCCTCCCACGCGGGAGACCGGGGTTCGATTCCCCACCGGGGATGCAGTGGTGCCGTTGGACTCAATGATCCTTGTGTGTCTCTTCCAACTCAAAACATTCTGTGACTCTGTGATTTGTGGTTGTCTCTTTTTTTTTTTTTTTTTAATTTGCTGGTTTATTTTCGAGTACTCATTGAAAGTCAGAGGCTGTTAAGGTTTTTCAAGCCAGCCACCTGAAAAGATTAGCAGCTTCTGAAATATGTCACCTCAATGAAATCACTGTTTCTTTTGCATGCGATACTGAGCCATCTTGGCTTTCACATTCCCCCTGAAATATGGTAAGCATCTCTTTATTTTGTTCCAGAAGACAGAAAACTCTTTGTGGGCATGCTCAATAAGCAGCAGTCGGAAGACGATGTGCGCAGGCTATTCGAGGCATTTGGCAACATTGAGGAGTGTACAATCCTTCGGGGACCCGATGGCAACAGCAAAGGTAAGGATATGGCTTGTGTCAAGATAGACCTGCTTTTCGTGTCATTTTCTGGTATGACAAAAGTACCATGTAGCCTCTAGAACAATATCTTTTACTTTAGAAGGGGTCACATTTGCCAAGGGAAGCCATTACTTCTGCTTGTGCATGATAGGAAAAAGATGATTGCATTTTAAAACCATGTCTCCAATGAGTTTATGTCTCACCACATGGAAACTGATGCCTGCTATTTCTTGAGCAGAGCCTTTCCTCTGAACAGGGCCTTTACATTCACTCAAGATGTGCTATCCCCACCTCACTGAGCAGGATGATTCTTTCTTTAAAAACAAAAAAAAAGCTAAGATTGGTATGCTGCATCTTGACTCACTGGCTCCATCATCCTCGCTACTTATTTCTCATCCACCAATGCCAGGTTTTCCCCTTATTCACTTGGTCTTTACATAGATTCATACCAGCCAGTGATCATGACTACAAGGATACAGGCACCAATTTACATATTGCACTCAGTAGACATTTACTATTTTACATTTACTAACATTCAAATGCTTCATTGTAAAACTTTCCTTTCCTCCTTCTGCCAGTTTTTAGCATCACTTGCTATCTGGAGGGCACAAAAGGCCTGCTACAGCACAGGTAGAAGAATTAGGCTTTTCTCTTGAGCAGGAAGGTCTTTTCTTTCTCTCATCAGTCTCTAGATAACTTCAACCTGAATAGGAAGCCCTCTCCTCTTGACAGTATAATGTGTCTATTAAATATTGGTCTGTGTATAGTATAGCACAAACAGTGTTGGAATGTGCAACACCAAAGAAGAGACCAGTCCTGCTGACACAGTTCATATCTCATTGGATATTTTGACAAGTGACAACATCAGCCAGCATATTTTTGCAACAGGGAGGCAAAAAATCCAAATCACAGCGACACGCTAGAGAAAGATATTGTTATTCCATAAAACCATTGGGGGCCAAAAAAAGCCTGACTTTGTATCAGCCTTTTGAACAGGGCAGCTGTTCAATATACATCAGCACAGCTCATCCTTCCTGATACAAATGGCTGAAAATAGGCTGTGGACACCTTTCTTCTCCTGGGTACTTTAGTTCCAGAACACCCAGCAGGGCCTGTCCCATTGGAAGCAGTCCTCTAGGATGGCCTAGAGGAGCTCCAACTATCACAGCAGCAGGAACTTAACACTTAATTCACTGAAAAAATCAGTAAATTGGGGGAAAGCAAAAAAAATGTGTCTGTATGCTTCCACCTGGAATTGCATACACCAATATCTAATGATAAAGGAGTTAAACGGAGTGATAATAAAGGCAATAAAGTCTGAGATCTGGAAGAAACAAATTCCAGAGGAGATCCAACCTACAGGCTTATCTTCATGCTTGCTCTATCTTGTTGTTTTATTTTTCTTCTTAAACAATTTCATTATAAGACAGAATCTGAGTGGCAGCTCCATATTGCTAACCAGTTTAATTATTAGTGCTAGCGGGCTGCAGTCTCAGGCTGGCGTTTCATGGAGCTGCTCAGGATCAATACTGAGCCTTGACAGAGTTAATATTACCAGCTTCCATTTGCTGGTGCTATTTACTGAGAATGTGAAGCTCCTAATTTACACACACAGTTTTGTACATTCACACACGCACCTAGAACAGTCAATCCAATGGAAAACTTAAAGCTAGTGCCCTTATCTTAGGAGACAGTCAGGCAAACCACAACACCCACAAAGTTATTCCCAGTCTGTAATGTTTTCCATCTGCTAGAAACCAATATGTGACACACATTGCTTGCGAGTTACTTATTTTGGGTAAAACCCATAAGGCTTAAATTCTACATCAGCTGAGATTTAAGTAGATTGTCTAAATTCCAGATAGCAATCAGATCACATAGACTTCAACTCTACCCAACCTACTCTGTGAAGTCCCACCAGGCATCCCTGTTGGGAGCCTCTAAGTCGCTCAGGTAGTGCAAGCACTGCTCTCAGAAAGCAGGTTGCAACTTCCCAACTAAATGCCATCACAGTCCAGCCACAGCCCAAAAGCTTCCTGAGCCTTGCCCGAAGCCGTGGGTAATGTCCTTTGCCATGGGGCATGCCCTTCAGAGTCTGCACTAATGCCTCCTGCAATCACTCAGCAATAGGCACAGTGGCTGGAGCAAACGGAAGAATAGCTGGGATTGAGGAGTTCCTCTGCCTGAAGGGATGTGTAGCGTTTGCCTTTGCTGGGAGATAGTGGGGTGATTTTGCACCCCTCCAGCTAAAGCTCCCCAGTGTGCAGCCAGAAGTGCAGGAATCCTCAGGTGAAGTGGATTCAGATCAGCAAGCCAGAAGGACCCACAGAAACTGCATTGCTACTGCTTTCTGTACAGCTATCTTTCCCCCACTCCCTTTTTTTTTTTTCTATTCAGCAGTTGTCTGCCTCAGTAAATCAGAAAGTAACAATTTCCCACAGCACCTTACACAAGAGGAGTCTTAACACCCTCTGCAATCATAATCCTAGGGCCTGTCTGTTCAGTCCCCTCCAAGCTGACAAGACAGTCAGAGCAGCCCTACCAGCTCTCTAATCTGGACGTAAAGAAACAAGAAAAACTTAAAACTTAGCCCGTTCAGCACAGGTTATATCTCTCTGTTTGTCAGAATCCCTTCATACTCCAAATCTGCTCCTGTCAAAAGGACACTATTGTTCTGAGAATAGTGGCTTGATTCACATGCTCCGCTCATGAGCTCCCAGACTGTTTCTGTGACAATAGGAAGGACGTTTCTGTGCACTTTTGGTGTTGTATACAGAAGAGGTCCCACTGAACACACAAACAAAAGGGACAAAATGTTGAGGTCTCTGTTAGTGCCTTGCTACCATACAGCAGCAAAACCTTGAGTTTTCACTTGTCATGGTACCTCAAAACCTGGTAGAAACATATAATAAGAAGCAGTAGGAGGGACTCTATTAACATCTTGGGCATTAAACAAGATAAATGCTTGCTACTCCCTTCATTCCCACGTTTATCCAGCCCCACTGGTCCATCAGGACCCTCAGGACAGGCAGGATTTCACCTAAAAAGAGTGAAGCTTTCAACATGACAGCAACACTGCAGCCAAAAATCCTGCTCTAAATGCAATGGGTGACGGGAACTGGAAGGCTTTTGTATATTTGCTAATCAGCATCTTCTTTTTAGAGGCAGAAAGCACAAAAGAATCTCTGCAAATAATTAAACACCCTAATTCTGGATTATCTCTGATTAATGAAGAGGAAGACTCAGTATCTCAGGAGTCCGAGAATTTTGGACTGTGATTATGTCATAATTGATCCCTATTGTTTCCAGATGAAGTTCATCTATCTCATTTTCTCATGATTGTTTCCTCTCAGCTCCTTATAAATTAGATCCAACTATTAGCAAAAATCATTGGGCTTTTCTTGGAATACACTCTGAGCACAGTGCTGAGAGGGTAACGTAAAGTGAAGGGCTCCTAACCTAACCATAAGCTAATTCAAATATGGGTATTATTTTTAGAAGGGGCTATCACTACTTTCTTCAGCCTGAAGTTACAATTTTAAGGAACTCTGGGGCTAATTCTTCTAATTCGCACGTTCCATTGCTTCATTTTTTGTCCTGCATTGTAGTACCTTCTAAAGATGTTGCAAAGGGAATGAAGGAGAACCATCTCACTGTCAGGAATGGCATCCCCTCTGCACTCCTTCAGGGAAACAGCAAGGGCTTTGCAAATTGATTAAAAGCTTAAAAGTCTTTGGTAGTAATAGCAAGGAATGGAAGCCAGAACTTCTCAGATCTCTCTCAATATGTTCCAAAAACAGCCTTAGCATATGGAAATTACTCTTCCTCTCTGAGTCAGTTTGCTTGTAGCTAGGAGTGTTGGCAATACTTTCCCCCACTCTAGTGATGCATGTCACCCTTTGAAGTGTCAATCATTTCTACATTCCAGCATATATTCATAAATGCACCTTTCTGCCCTAAAACCTTATGTAAGAGTTCAGTGTGAGACTCCTCACATGGTAATGCAGGCTAGAGAAGCACTGCCTACATTTCTCTAATGTCCATAAGAGAACACCTACACAGGCACTGGCTTTGCAGCTATGAAAAGCTAAGATTCAAGTTTTGGGGGTAGCAAGATGGTAATCATCACACGTGTACCTCTCCCATCCCTCCATCAGAAGCTGTCTCCGGCTTTGTCAGACCAAAGTTGCTTGGAGCCAGGATAAGCTCTGGGTGGTCTCTCATGGAGCATTAGCGGACAATGATATGATAAGGTACCTCATGGGTTTGGAGTAATACCTTCTGTAAGTTTGGCCTGTGGTTGCTTGTAAAAAGTATGTGTAGCTTTCTAATAACTTATGCACACTTTGATACCATTTCTCATATCCCCAGAAAGAGGAAGACTCAGCATTAAGTCTAATAAAAATAGAAGTCTTTTTCATCCAATGAATTGTAATACTAACTGTGCAAGATTCTGTGAATGGAAGATATGGAGGTCAAGATGTACTTGCTAACCTTGTGTCTGTCAATGCTCATTACAAGCAGTGTGGGAATTCTGGATGCAGTTTTGCCTTAAGTGGTCCTCAGGTTGCTAATGACTGGACTCTGGAAAGGAATAGGGCACGTTTGTCTGCTATGGTGTCTCCACAACCATATTTATTGGCCAGTTTTGAGGACACGGTACTCATTTAGATGGACTTTCATGATATCCATGCAACCTTCCTTACTCTCTTCTTTTTTCTCTTCCAGGGTGTGCATTTGTGAAATACTCTTCACATGCAGAGGCCCAAGCTGCCATCAATGCCTTGCATGGCAGCCAGACAATGCCGGTGAGTAGCTCTGTAACTTGGCCAAGTGAAAATCAGTCTAGCCTTGGCTGCCCTGTGGCCTGATTGAAGAGGCGGGATAATTTATCCCTCCTCTGCAACTCATCATCCAGGAAGGCTCAGGGCCTTGGGTGTGCTTAACTCATCAGTGGAAAGACTAGGATGACACTCTCATTCCTCATAGGCACAGACCCACAAGGGGTACTGTGTTCTGTCACCATCAGTTTTGAAGACCTGAGAAAAAGACATATGGTTCACAGATGCAAAAAACTTTGGGTCAGACTCCCCATGAGTGTAACCTTTTAAGTTTCAGAGGGATGGATCAAGTAGAAACTTGAATCAAAGGACTTCTTTGTTTTCCCTCCTCAAAAAGTCCCTGCCTCTGGGCAAAGGGAAAAAAAACCTTTTTCCAGTGTTCAGCAGAGAGCAGCATGTTCACATGGTGGCATTAGGAGCTTGAGACAAATCACACAGTGATGGGCGTTGCACACTGCTACCACAAAAGCACCTAAGCACACAAATGTGGTCACCTACATCTGACTTTTGAAAGTGTGTCAGACCAAATGTCTGGGAAACATTTGAGGGACCATTCCACTTGCACAAATATCTAGTAATATGAGATTTCAAGATTGATAGTTCAAGAAAATAGAAATGGAGATATATTTGTACACCATCATGAGACACAGAAGAATGTAAAGCATTCTGCTGTCAGTAGGGAAAGACAATCTGGTACAGTACAACATGATTTGGTTTATTATAATAGTATATTATTTTTATTACTAATTATTCACAGTGTAAATCATGATAGGCTAAGAAGCATGCCGACAACTTGGAAAGGGTACAAGAAAGCTCAATTAAAAATATTTGAGAGGGTAAAATCTCCCTTTCAGAAAGAGACTCTAATGTAAATTCATGAATTTATCCAAATAAGTTTAAAGCAGGCCCGACAGATTTTCTCTAGATCTTTGCAGGGACAAAAATGGAAAATTCTTTACAAGAGAAAAGGTTTCTAAAACTAGCAAATCATCAAGATCTTATTTTTTGGAACTCCAGCTTAGACAAATCAGTTTAAAAATGGTACATGTTTACCAGTGATGCTACTGAAAAAAACTCCCTAAAAGTGGGGGTCTTGGATTTTTGAGGTATGCTTCAATACTTCTAAGAGTCTCTTCCTGAAAAGTTCTTTCTAACAAAAGCAGATGTTGGGCTTGATGCTGACATCACATAGTGAAATATTATGAACATCTTTCCTGACATAGGTCCAAGAGGAACTTCTAATGACTTCTTTTCAAACCTTGGCCCAAAGTGATAGTGTCTATAAGGTGACATCAGGAATTTCAATTCCATAGTGTGGTACCACAAAAAGGGTTAATAAAAAGTTAGTTCCCATCTCAAAAATCTTGCAAACTCCTGTGACAAAGGTGAGAAAAAGACAGAAGAAAACAGATAAAACCCAAGAACAGTTGAAGATTTTTATCTAGATCCAGTATACCCAAACTATTATTATTCTTTCCCAGCCGTTTTCCTTCCTACTTTCAGAACATTTCAAATAAGAAAAAAGTAGTCCTGTCTTGATCACCTGGAAACAAATTGCTGTTCTATCCTGTGATATCACCTGACCCTAGGGTGTGCAAAACAATTGAGAATTTGGCTATGTCCATGGTCAATTTTATGGAACCATTTTTCCTCTTGACATATTTACCTCAAATACGTAGAAATTTTCTTAAATAACCAACCTGGGCAGCTAAAAAAGCACCACAATTTAACTTTTACTAGGGGCCCATCCCAGATTTACAAACAAGTTTCCATGGGTTCACAAGTTTCTGTCTGTTGGCTGAACCTCATTAGCGCTCAAATTACATACTCTTTGTTCACGGGAAAAACAAGGAACAAATGATAATTGCCTTCTCTTCACTGTAAGCTAAGTTACATGGCGTTGCCTTGTATCCCCCATGATCTACATGTAAGCAAGCACAACAACACAGTCAGCTACCACGTCTTAGCAGAGTCATAAGGATCTGCCCAGGTCTGACACACAGTGAAGATGTGGAACACGAGATGTTTTCGCACAGTGGCTCAAAATTACCAAAGCGCTTTGAATGACATAGGCCAAATCTAGCGGAGATCTCGGTTCCCATTCTCGTTTTCGTGGTACGTCGGGGTGCGCAGCATCGTTCAGGGCTGGGATGTTCACGGGGAAATGCAGCCACCTCGTGGTGAGACGGCGACGCAGCCATCGTCCTTGGGAAGGGGGGCATTGCTGCCATTTTCCTTCAGCCTCTTCCATTCCTCTCACCCTTCGAACTGGCCTCATTTGTCTGGTTGCGATGCCAGCTCGACTTTATTCCTGTGGTTCGGTCAATTTAAGCCTCTCTTGCTTTGTCCTCGTGTACCACCAACAGGGCATCCATCATCATTGGTGTCGGGTCTCGAGCCGTTCATTCCTGCAGCAGACTCCTGTTTCTCCACAGCTGTCAGGATTATTGCTCTGCTGTGACTTCCTGTTCACACAACATATGTTGCTTAATAGTTTCAAAAGGCAACTTTCTTTTATGAAAGTTCTTTTCTTTTTTTTTTAATTAACCTCACCTTGGACAGTTGCCTGACCACCGTCCACCACAAACTTACTTCTCTATGCAAAGCATTTTCTTCTCCTAAAGGTACACCAAACATGTCTAAAGCTTTCCAATTTTTACACAACCTATTTCTTTTAGAAATAAGTTACCCCAAATTCCTTACTTTTGAGTAGGCTCAAATTTCCTTCTGTTTTTCCCTGTCAAGTGTGTGTGTGGGGATGTCTTTTCAGATTATATGTGTTGCCTATGAGCTCATCAACTTTACGATACTGTTCTGCTTGATCTCTGTCCTCTATATAAGAGTTCATACTTTTCATGTACTTTTGCATGTATTTATAATATATTTATAGCAATTATACACTCTGTACTTTTAGCTAGGGCTACTCCATCCCCTCCTGTCTCTGTTTGCTATCCATATGGGGACATAAATGGGTCTCTTTATATCATCCTTTCTCATCCAAACCTTGTCCCTAATAGTCTTATCCACTAACACAAATTCAGATGCTATTGCTATAGTGACAGCTTGTAGATCCAACTTCTCTGCTGCAGGACTGACTCCTTTCAAAACCAAAATCTTGGACTGTCTTTCCAGCATCTTCTGGTGGATGTTTAGCTGCCAGATCAAGCTCAATATGTATAAGGCAGAGCTCTTGAACGTCTCCTCTCAAAACTTGTCTCTTCTCTTCTACACCTCCATACTCAGTCACTGTGGACTGTATTATCATCCTACGTGTCAGTCATGCTCCTTCCTAGGCATCATCTCCAGCTTGGTTTTCTCCTTCTCTCCATGTCTTCATATCTGGGCAACAGCCAAGTGTTGAAGAGTCGTTCTTACAGATTTAAGATGTGGCCTTGCCCATCCACCCACACAGAATAAACTCTCCACACTTCATAAAACCATCATAGAATGGTTTTATGACACCTTCCACTAGACCAGGTTGCTCAGAGGCCCATCCAACCTGGCTTTGAGCAGTGCCAGGGTTGAAGCATCCTTAACATCTCTGGGCACTCTGTGCCAGTGCCTCACCACCCTTACAGTAAAGAATTTCTTCTGTATATCTGACCTAAACTTGCCCTTTTTCAGTTTGAAGCCGTTTCCTCTTGTCTCTCCAGCATTGTCCGAAGTCCCTCTCCAGATCTCACGCAGCCCTTTGGCGCTGGTGATGCTACAAATGGCACACTGGAGCCTTCTCTTCTCCAGGCTGAGCAATGCCAATACTCTCAGTTTGTCTTCACAGGAGAGATACTTCAGCCCTCTGAACATCTCTGTGGTCTCCTTTGGACTCAATACAACAGGTCCGTATCCTTCTTTTCTTGGGAGCCCCAGAGCTGGACGCAGCACTGTAGGCGAGATCTCAAGAGTGTGGAGCAGAGGCATAGAATCGTGCATACCCAAATTACCTTTATCCCACCCTGAAACTACACAGGATTAAAAAATGTAGTATTGTTAAACCATTTTCACTGTCTCAGACACTGTGGCAACTCAAAATTTCTTCACTTATGAATTAATTTCTGGAAGGGGTAGGACAGTACATTTATGAACGTTTTCTGCATAGGGGTGAGAAGCAGTGGAGAGTGATTCATTTGACTTAGGTTTAACTGTCTAAAAGTTTGCAATCTATTCGAAAACCTTTGAGGATTCCTAGAGAAGGGGGAGAAATAAGGATATTTCCAGAAATTTGTTCATTCTTCCTTTTATCTATGCTAGAATGGGCAATATCACCTTCTGGGGAAGCCTGTCCCTCTATAATGGATAACTCAATAACAGCTTTAGACTGAATACCTGAGGTGGGACCTATCTCACCTAATTTGAGACATCCAGAAGTTAGGAAACTCTATCTGAAGAGTTTGTCATCTAAGGTTCTATTATAATTAATAGAGGGAAATTGATTCCTCTGGCAGAATTTTATTTATAAAAATAGCTTTTGAAACCTGTCAAATGAAAGCCCCCCAAAAAGTGTGCTTTTCAGATAATTTTGGGTATCAGTTTGCTATAGTCTACCAGTTCCAAAATAGTAGTTCTTCATCCAAAGTGCAACTTAGTAAGTTAGAATTAAAAAGGATCAATAGTGTTTAAAAACAAAAGCTAAAAGCAGTGCAGCTTCGAGTGAATTCTTAACTTCATGTCCAGTGTGAGGAAATCTCAAACCTCTCCTGAATATTTGCCATCCAAATAAAGCAATCTGGGATTCAGAAACCAGGCATGCCATAACATGTGCTGTGGACTTGTGCAGCACACTAATTGTCAGCACTATGTTCATTCTATATCTTTCTTTAATTAATGATATTTAAGGCCAAAAAGACCTTCAGAATTCTGTAACATGGATTCCCCCACCATACTAGCAAAGTCTTCTTAAGTTATACTACAGCAGCCTACAGCAGCTTGGTCAAAGAACAGCATATTTTCTGCACTCAGGCAACTCCTGAGTCTATCTATGCTTAGCTGAATGTCTTCCATGAAAAATACTTTTTGGATAGAATCCTTGGTTTTGTGAAAAGAAGGGGAAATGTGACACTTGGATTCAAGCACTGAACAGATATCTGCCTTTCAGAGAAAGATTTGGTTTAGTTGAACTTTGAAAAACCAGAAGTACTGCAACCCAAAACTTTGCTAACTTAGAGGCTTTCATTTCAACTTCTTTCTCTGCATCTCTTATCAAAACAAATTACAAAAACAACTTCAAATCTCCATTCAGGAATCACCTATATCAAATTATGCTACTATGGCTCCTTGTTATTAGATGTCAGATTGATTAGATCTCTAGTTGTGGCATTTAACTTATTAATTGAGAAAATATGAATGACAGAACACCCTGAACAAGGTTGACTTCCAGTCTCTGCCCACCATATTTTGTGAAAGTCCATCTATAGCACAAAAATTCCCAGCAAAAACTAGTAAATAGTGAGGTGAAATAATTGTCTTATTTCCTTGAACAATGTACTGTCTAGCCTTTCATAGCATATGAAATTTCTTTGTATTAATTAATGTTGAAGGACTTTCTCACCCGTTTGGTTTATCGGGTAACAGTGACGTAAGTATGAGATTTTCAAAAATTGCTCGAAAATCATAGAATCACAGAATGATTTGTGATGGAAGGGATCTTAAATACCACCTAGTTCCAACCCCATGACACAGGTAGGGATGTCACCCACTGGAGTAGGACTTATAAATGTCTTTGTCAATAAGTCATGTGCAGTGGCCTCTTTCAAACTGCATAATAGCAAACGAGGCACTGGTTCTCACCTTCCTGGCTTTGAATGCTCAGGCACCCCACCAAAAAACCAAATCTCAGCTCACATTTAACGACTACTCTTATTGATGCTGTGAATTCCTATGACTTTGTAAAGTTGCCTTCAGACGCAGCCCTTTTATGGAAACTGGCCGAGCAGCTGTGCTCACACCCTGTCATCACAGCGGAGGAATATTTTGGTGAGCTAGGGATGCAGGGGAAAAGCAGCAAGGGTCTGCAGAAGGAGCCCTGAGCAGGTGGAGGAAAGAAAGAAAATGGGCCTTTGTGGGCATGATGAAGTTGTAGCCTGGGCACCGTGCTCACAGAGCGGCAGGGAAGCAGGAATTATGTGAGCACTCTGGCACCAAGGTGCTGAGTCGGCAGAAACACCCAGGGAGGAGCAGCGTGGTGGCTCTGGTGAGTGGGGGGCCACAATGCCATGGATCAGCTGAAGTATTTTTAACAATTATTTTGATATAAACAACTCTGAACTTGAGGAGCTCCATGTAAATGGGAAGCAGTGGGGCTTGTAATTAGATTTGTGTACACTTTCATAAATTGCTGGAAAACATCAAAGCCGTGATAGAAGGCTGTGGTGCACTTTATTTCCTTCTTCTGTTCTTCTGTTAATTGAATGGTTGATGTGTGGATAGGAAGTGTTGGCTTCGCAGAGTACTATTTACAGACCCGCTGACAGCTGCACTGTGAAAATTAACAGGAACAGAGCAGCCTCTGTCACAGCTCTTCCCATGAGGGACTTGCTTCAAATTAGATCATTTCTTTCATAGGAGAAACTTTCCTCGTCGCTCCTCCCTTCTTTGCAAATATGCAGACACATCCAGCTGCACACTCCCCTTCTCCCTTCAGACTCAAAGCTGCCTTTAGTGCTCAGAAGAAGGGCTTGTCATTTCCACAAAGTTGGGGTAGTTAGGCTGATGTTTAAAACTTCTGATGTATTCCACTTCCAGTGAGACACATTCTCCAGGAAGTCATCCAGGTCTGTGAGTCGGGTGTGTGGAGCCACAGCTTCATGTTTGCGGATCTCGCCTCAACTAAACATTATTTCACCCTCTTAGAAACTCTAGCAGGCATTCTCTCAGACTACTACTGCTGGAAATGTTGGCCTTAGATGAAATTGCAGTGTGCTTAGCACCATACAATCTTCTGAGAAGACAGTTGCCACACTCAGCAGTTTGCTAACTAAAGATCAGGGTTAACTTGGTTGTATGGATTACACCTAAGGGTTGATCAAAGTATAAACCTTCTGAGTCATCTGTAGTCTTCTCTTCTATATTTTAATTACAGTTGATGGGGAGAGACTAGGATCTCAGAAAGACATCTAACCATCTTGAGTAGTTGAGAATTTCAAGTAGTTGCTCAAAATGGCTATAATTAGGTCATCTGGATGTCCCTCTAAATGACAAGACACAAGATAGAAACTTGAGAAACAATACAATGTCTGTGAGTGAACTAGTCTTATGCATAATCTATATATTTAACGAGTTCTTAGCCAGACAGCAGTTCTTGTTCCTGTTTCCAGTAGAGAAGTAATAACAAATGATTACTTGAGCATCTGGAAAATTACTTTTATCTGGAAAATACAGAATTAACAAAATCAAACTTGAAGCCATCAGTTCACCACATCACTTCCAAAAAAATGTCTTGAAAATGTCCTGGTAGCATAAACAGAACCATAAATAAACCCATAGTGCAAACAGTTAACAATTAAACAGACCACGGTTCAGAGTATTAATTAACCAACAGAATTTACTGTCATTGATATTACATTATGGGATGAAGTTTTTAATTAATAAAATTCACCTTGTGAGAGTCAGTACAGATAGAGTCAATGACCCCATCAAGCTGTCAGGGTACGTAGAATCATAGAATCAGCAAGAGTTTAAGAGACCTTTATGATCATCTAGTCCAACCATCCACCTACCACTGTAACCCCTAAACCACTATACCAAGCCCAAGATCTAGACACCTCTTAAACACCTGCAGGAATGGTGACTCCACCACCTCCCTGGACAAACTATTCAAATGCTTGACCACACTAACTGCGAAAAATTTTTTTCCAATATCTAATTTGTTTTTCCCCTGTCTCTTCTTAAGGTTGTTGCCTCTGGTTCTCTCACTACAGGCACAGTAGAAGAGGTCAGCCCCCACCACACTACAAGCTCTTTTTAGGTAGTTGTAGGGAATAATGAGATTCTTCTTGAGCCTCCTCTTCTTAAGACTAAAATAGGAAATGGAAAAGTCACTAGACTTCAGTTTTACATGACCACATAAAGGGGAGATTTCCAAAGGTAATTCCTGGTGAAAGCTGATGAAAGTCCAGCACTTACATGACCTTCATGATTCACAGCTGACTTGCCTTATAGTTCCTGACCCAGAAGCACAAAGCCTAGGGCACAGTGGGGTACCATTGTTGCAAGTCCATCTGCTAAAGTCCATGCAGAAAGCTGAGGCCTGATTTTACACTGTTGTTGTTAGACAAGCGGATGGACAAGAAAGTAGGTGCCAACTCTGATTCACTGTCTTTGTATAACACACAGACTAGCTTGTTTAAAGCAAGGCAAAGCATAGCACACCCATATCTTCTACTAAAAAGTAATAAGTCCTTAGAAACCGATTCATAACTCACCAGCAGCAGGCCTGTGTCTCTTTACAGTAATGAAGAATTTTTCTGAATATGCTATCTAAACACTAATTAGAAAGGCATGTGTTGTCTTTTGGGATGAAAAAAGCAGTGGGCATGTAATACCTAGATGCTAATTTGCAGTTATTTGTTTCATCAAAGGCCAATGAC
This sequence comes from Pitta sordida, assembly GCA_013390025.1. Classification (NCBI taxonomy): domain Eukaryota; kingdom Metazoa; phylum Chordata; class Aves; order Passeriformes; family Pittidae; genus Pitta; species Pitta sordida. The sequence goes on along the minus strand of WEKX01009303.1, from coordinate 173,568 downwards.
TTTCAACAGCTCAGCTTTCTTTTGCTTTGGGCATTGAATTCTGGATAGAGAAGGACTAAGGCTCATAGACCATCCCTTCCTACTACTGCCATCAAGTGAGCTGCTTCTACAATCTTTGGGACAGCAGTTTCCCAGTGTTACCATAATTTCCTTTAATTCTTCCTATAAAAAATAAAATTGTAAGACTGTGTCTCCTGCTTTTCCTCTAGTTTCATAAATGAACTAACTAATCATATGTTTCTGGGTCCCAGAATAGAAACCCAGGCAGCCCAGCTGCCTGACAGGGTGTATGAATCATGGTAGCACCAAAGATGGCCTTCACATCTCTAGTCACATCTCCATATCCATGCAATCATCCAGCAGTTCAGTGAAGTGATCTGTGGAGCATGACAGGCTTCACTTGGTGTCTTCCTGGGGTTTTCTTGCTCCCTCTGGACCACAGCATTCATTGCCTCCAAACAGGCTACAAGCAATAACTTCTTGAGAGCCATATGATTTCCCTCTAGAAAAAAGGACTTAACTGGTAATATAATGTCTCTTTATGGGTCCAAGGGGAATTGGGCACTAAATTAGTAGCCATGGAGGTGGCCACAGGAAAGTGGGAGAGGGACCACACCACTGTTGAAAGTTCCCATTCTGGTGCCAGCAGCAGGCAAGTCTTGTCCCGCTCCACTCCTGTCTAGTCTGTATGAGATTAGGACTCATGGGGTCTAAAATAATTCACAAGCACTGACCTTTCTGGGGTACTAGAGACATTGATAAGCCTTCAGCATGGGAGATATAAAATACACCCTGCCTGCCAGATGAGTTCCCAGCCTACTAGAGGGAGCTCCACCAGGCATTATCACCTTTCTCTAGTAAGGATTAAAGATGTGAGCATAGCCTTTACATCTCTGCTTGCTTTGGGGGCATTTCTTTTTTACTCCTTTTCTCTTCCTGTATCTTTTGATCTAAATGTCACTTATATCAGTCAGATCTTCCTACATAGATAGGTAGGCTCTGAATCAGCATTAAATCACTCTGGATGTCTCTCATTTTTCTCCTTTAATTCACTCCTTCAGTCCTGCTCAGGTGTGTAGTATGGATTGATAACACACTTTCTTGTGATGAAAACAGAAAGACCATGGTAACTTGTAGATTGCTGTCCCTATTCAAGACATAGCGTTAGGTGATTCAGTAACTATTATCCAAATAGGTTTTGCAAAGATTAGTATGAATCTTTAGAGAGTAAATATGTATTTAGATTAAAACAATGACATTCAGATAAGACCCTCAATTGAAGTTCACAAAAATTCATGAATGTGAAGCATCCTATCAGACATCCATATCTCTGCCACAGATGTCCACTGGCAAGGGAAGTCAGATAGGAGAACATGCTCAATTTCCCATCCTAAAGGTCTGGGTGGTACTCACAGGAACAGTGGTTGTGAAGTCTCACCCAACAGCAATGGGAGGACATATTTCAGTCTTGATCTAGTGGAATGATCCTTTAGTGTAAATTAACTTTTTAACCAAAAAACAGAAGAGCTCCACTGAATTTACACCATTTCACAGCTACAGTTGACCAGAGTTTTTTCTCTATACTAAAACATGAGCAATACCTCCCTGAAAGCAGAATTTTCCTCAATTTATTATAGCAGCAAATATAGTTTGGGTTGGAAGGGACATCTAAACATCTTCTGGTCCAATCCAACTGAACAGTGCTTGAAAATCTTCAACTTAAATATGTTGAAAAAATTCAAATCTTCTTACTACCCCAGTCAAGCAAGATGCTTTACACCATGATAGCACAGTCATGCCGCATGATGGTGATCTGGGGTGCCCAGTAATGTGCAACATGTTTGCGGCTCACTGCCATGGAAATGTTCTTTTATGTCACATCCACTGCTGAAATATATCTGCTCAGGTTGCCAGCCCTTCCACAACATCTGTTTCTTTATAAGTCGTACTAGGCTGTTCATGTCCTCATCCCTAACTGCCAAAGAAGTGCAGAGCTTGTGTGAGCAGAGTTCTGAAGCATCAGGAGCCCCATACCCGATTGCAACTCTGCCTTGCTTTGACAATAGACAATTCACTTTGCAACTCTGGAATTATTGCTCTTCTCTTATTTTCATCCTCACCTGTTCAACTAAAAGAGACTTTAGTTAAAACTGTTTACCTTTCCTGGGGCTCTATGCTGCAGCTACCAAAGATGTTCTTTATAATAATAATAATTTATTAAAACTTGCATTGTCTTTTTTTTATTACAA
>WEKX01009303.1:142189-160722 GCA_013390025.1 Pitta sordida | reverse complement strand
ACTAGAAACCAGGCTGCTTCTTTTCTCCCCCCAGGGTCCTTTACTTCTTTCCTGATGCTCTCAGCCTGTTGCAAGAGTCAAATTAAAAAACCTGATCAATTGCATGGAAAAAATCAGCACCAGCTGGATTCCATTGTACTAAATCTATATTAGATGTATGGATTAATGAGCCAGTGTGTATCAGGCTCATTCCCTCTGTATCTCCTTTTGTTTCCTGTCCTGCAGGGAGCCTCTTCAAGCCTGGTGGTGAAGTTTGCGGATACGGACAAGGAGCGTACAATGAGGCGCATGCAGCAAATGGCAGGACAAATGGGCATGTTCAACCCCATGGCCATCCAGTTTGGAGCTTATGGCGCCTATGCACAGGCAGTAAGTATAGACACTATGTGCATGTTCATGAAAATAAGAACATCACCTAGAATTGCACAAAAGCTCATGTGAGCAGACACAAAACTCAGTTGAAGAGAAAACAGTGATTTATCTGTTTAATTGGTTAGATGATGGGAGTAAAAAATAGCCATGCCATCCAGAGTAGACAAGGAAACCTCTCAGGCAAGTCTCAGGGGGGCAGTAGCCAGTTCTGGCAGTAATCCCACTGTGATCATGTGTGGACCTATGCAAAACACTTCCTATGGGGTCTAAGCCGTTGTAGTCAAATGAAAACACAATTATCCTTTGAGGATTTGGATAAAATAAACCTGAATTCAGCTTATCCTATTCCATTGTCACCATGCCCCTGCTGCACCATGCATCATTGTGGGTGCCTTTGGAGGGACCACAGGATAAAATGGCAGCTGTTGACAGAGGTGGGTTTAGGTTCATGAAAGCACACTAGATAATAATAAAAGGGACAAGTAGACATAAACACGCATACAGTTCTGGCTCCCCCAAAACTAACATGGTTTAAGCACTGGGAAGAGGTCCTGTTGTACTTATTTCAGGTACCATATGCGCATAGCAAACCTAAAAACTGGGCCTCTGAGAGGATATGCCTGTACAGGGTGCAGGGTTCTTGCTGATGCTCTAAAATGGATACTTTTGATAATACTACCTTTCCTTAGGCTAAAATTAACAAAGACCTACAGGACAAAATTGGGTGCAGGTAACTTTGACTCTCTGCCAGATTTCGGAGGAAGGTAGAGGTGATGCCTGCAACAGGCAGACACAAGAGACACAACACTGCCAAGTGACTTTGAGTGCCTTCTCTGGAGCAGCTTTGCAGGCAGTGACAGTGTATCTAAGTACTTCTTCTATTTGGTGACACAATGTGGCCCCCTTGTACTCTGCAAGATTTGCATACAGGAGGAAAGTACCATTTTCCAGAGTCATATCTTCCTGAACAAGAGATCAAATACCTTACTTTAGGTTTACAGGGCCAGCTCAGCATTAATGCTCTGGCGTATCGATACTCCCTCCAGTGCACTGACTGCAGGACTTTACTTTCTTCCCTCACTGTTTCTTTCTCATGTGTTGACATCATGTATTTCCCATCACATCCCAATGTTCTATTTTTTAACTTGAAGATGGGAAAATGTCTGCTCTGAGAGTCCTGTGCCTCACTGAACACTTGGTACAGCACGACCAGAGTTGTGGAGATGTACTGTAAAGCTCCATGGAAGCCCCACCTCTCCTAGCTCCACCTGGTCAGTGGCCAGCAGCCTGGCAGAGAGATGCAGCATCTTTGCCCCCACATACCAGAGGAATTAATGGGTGGCCACCCACAGGCAGCTTGGGACAAACATTTGCAAATGTTGTCAGGCAGGATATGTGGCATCAGTGTTACTCTACAGACATCAATCAGGCAGCTAGAGAGATGGTAAAGACACCATTGTCCTGATGCTCTGATTCAAAAACTCTTCTCACGTCATTTTAAGTTTAGGGTAACTGTTCTAATTTCCAGCCCAGTTTTATACTGATATGAGAGGATGCAGTCTGCATCTTTACACAGCAAATGTTTCCACCATTTCTCACCAGACAATAAAGGTGCATTATAAGGGTAGATGAGGATTTATGGCTGAAGGAAGAGTGAAAACATTTCCTAGTCTGTTCCCACCCACTTGGAACAAATTAATATTTTCCATATTGATTTCTGTGAAAGCAGAATTGGACCCATACTTTTTCCCCCATCTGATAAATACGTTAATAAGGTGGAAAGAATAAGTTCTAGATCTTGACCCATGGGATATGACAAGCTGGTGACACCAATTACCCTGGGGACTTCAGAGCTGTCTAAATGATGGGATCACATTTCCATTTGGCGCCTGTATACCCAGAGTGTGCTCAGATGCTGTCTCTCAATCAGCCTCCCTATCTGCCTCATCTCAGAGTCTCACATAAAAGGGAAGGAAGGGAGTGTCAAGGCTCTGTGACAGTCCCCTGGTCCTGATTAATCCACTTTGGACTGCTGGCTCTTATATATCAGGGTGATTGGCACCTCACAAATGCCAGCAGGAGACGTAGGGATCGATAAGGAGGAGAGAAAGGGAGCAAGTCATTTTATTCATCCCATCTGAAGCCAAAGAGCTAAAGTAAGTCAAGAGGAGGGAAGGTTAAACAGAATCACAGAATCACAGAATCATTAAGGTTGGAAAAGTCCATAGAGACCATCAAGTCCAATCTATCACCTATTACCTAACCTAGCCAAACCTGTTACCTAACCTGTTGCCATCCTGCTACCAACACACCATTCTACCTATAACACACTACCCTAATATCTAGGTCATGCCACCAAGTACTTCATCCAACATCAGGATCAGATCTGTCATGATGCCACTGCCACCAGCAACCTTTGTGGCATTGGGTGAACTGTCTGACCTCCTGATCTTGTTTCCACATGTACAAATAAAGCTGATGATCGGATTTATTTATTTTTTCTTCTCCCTCATGGATATGGCTCTCTCTTGTGCTGTCTCTCCATGAGTTTTCACACAGTGTGTGGGCAGTAACAAAAGTGTACGGACTGCCTCAGTGCTTAATATTAAGGGCAAAACAAGCAGGAGACAGTAGGCTCTCTAATTCATACTTGCACGCTCAAGTCCCAGCTAAACCCCTGCAGTCCAAACTTGATTCATGTCTCCACCCAAGAGCTCCCAAGCAATCCCTTGACAGTGATTTATCAATAGTTTCTAATGGTCTCACCCCACAGAGGAGGTTGTTCATTTTCCCTAGGCTGCCGTTTCTCACTGAATTTCCCCAGAGGAGCATCTTGCACATTACTGTAACTGAATTAGCTCCTGCAGAAAGGTTTTGATGCATCACAGGTTCACAGGTTATTCTTAGTTGGAAGGGACCCTCAGGATCATCTAATCCAACTCCCAANTAGTCCGACTGACCACACTGTTCCTGATAGAGGCCAGGATGCCATTGGCCTTCTTAGCCACCTGGGCACACTGCTGACTCGTATTCAGTTTCCTGTCAATCATTACTCCTAAATCCCTCTCCATTTCGCCCCTTTCCAGCCACTCATTCCCCAGTCGATAGCGATGCATGGGTTTGTTATGTCCAAAGTGGAGAACTTGGCACTTAGTCTTAAATCTCATACTATTGGAGTCTGTCCATTTCTCTAGTCTGTCAAAGTCCCTCTGAAGGGCCCTCCTACTCTGCTACCCTCTGGCAGTTCAGCATTTGCCCCTAGCTTGGTATCATCTGCAAACTTGCTGATGATGGACTCAATTCCCTCATCCATATCGTCAATAAAGATGTTGAACAGTGCCGGGCCTTACACTGACCCCTGTGGGACTCCACTAGTGACTGGCTGCCAGCTGGATGTGGCACCATTCACCAACACTCTCTGAGCTCATCCATCCAACCAGTTCCTAACCCAACATAAAATGCTTCTATCCACTCTATGCTCTAAGAGTTCCTCCTGAAGCTTACCATGGGAAACCGTCAAGGTAGCCAGTGCAGCAGACACACACACTGTGGCTTCTTGGTACATTAGTGGGCAGCCATGGGTTTGCAAACTTACCAGCACTACTGAGGAGAGGCAGTGAGGGTCTCAGTCCATCCAAGTTTGGCTGACAGACTTTAGTGTTGCCACCAGGAGTGGTCTGTGCCCCATCTCTAAGTTACCTCCCTTACAGTTCAGCAAGTAGCAATGTCACAGTTCCCTCCCTCTTGCTGCACAGTGCCAACCCACTCTGTTCCAGCTTAAACAACTTTAACTTTGATAGCAGCAGAAGTAAAAAAGTGAGGAAACAATGGACTTCTCCACTGTGTGTGCTTTTCTATCCTCTCCTCATGTGCCACCTGCAAGAAGACCAGACAAAGCCTGGCACCAACTCTTGTGCTGTTTCAGTGACACAGAAAGGCACATCAGACTCACCTCATCTCTTTTGTAAGCAGAAGGAGAATTATGCTAGCTGGCACCTCCTTTGATTTGCTGCTAGTCAACAATGAACCTGTGACAAACACTCCACCTCAGAGGGAGCACAGCACACCTTAGATTTTCGTAAGAGCTGAGGTGATCAAGCCAAAAAACACAAGCAGTTAAAATCAAAACAAACTGTGAATAGTGATAGTATAGTCCTGACCCAAACAAACAACAGTGGCAAAAGGTCCTGTAGGTCTTCTTTCTGTGAAGAAAGGGGCAAGGAGTAGTTAGGAGCTGTTACTTGGCAGTGATACCCCATCATGCAGAAAGGAAATGTGCACAGATCAAAAAAGGGTTAGGGAGATGGGGAAATGCAGAAGAACAAAGCAAGAACAAAGGAAGAAGCCTAGGAAAGTGACAGATATGGTATAAATTATTTAATTTTTAAATTATTTAAGATAAGATCAAAGCCATAAATCGAGTTTGCATAAAAAATGGGGTGGGAGTGTTAGCCATGGTCTTCTGGCCAAACTCCAGCCATGGGACTGATCATACCCTGCAGCAAAGGGTAGGCATAGACTTTGTGAGTAAAAACAGACAGACTGGGACCGAGACAACATAGGCAGTGCTAACATTTGCTTTCTGGCCTGGAGCAAGTCTTTCCCCATCAGAAAATCTCAGCTCTCCTCAGTCTGGAAAAATACAAATGGCTGCTGCTCCCAAATTTAAGACAAAAACTGCAACAAGTCTCAGAATGTCCAGCACAGCAGAGCTCTGTCATCATCATAAGGGATCTCCCTGAGAAGATAGGGCAACAGTGACTACCATGCTGATCACTACAGGTCAAATGTTCCTTTCAACCTCCCTGTCCAGCTCCTGTGGAGATAAAAGGATACTTCTGATAAATGATCTGAGGTGGTGCTGACAAGAAGAATCACTTCCTCCAATATGTGTCCAATTTGTGCTGTGAAATTATTTTGAAAAGATTCCTTAAAAAAATCACCTAGCCCTATGAAAACAAGGGGAAATTACTGACGATAGGTTTCTTTCTGGATATGATAGTTAATATATTTAAATTCCCAAAATGGGACGGTATACTGATTTGTTAAATACTACCTGGCATGCATATCACTTGTTCTGATCCATTCCAGAAGTGGAAGCTATTGTGAGGTCATAATGCTTTTGTAGCAGGGCTAGAATGTTTCTGACCACCAGCTCCCTGGTAATTCAGAAATACTGAACACTCACGTTTGGGCTCTATATACAACTTTTTATTAAGTGTTGGGTTTTTTCCACAGTTCTCAGGAAATTAGAAACCCAAAGTGCTGTATATGATACTTTGGAAAGATACTAAGACACGATTCCAGGTGTTGCCCATTTGTTTATTTTTTTTAAAACTTAATTAAATTTAAATTATACTTTCAAAGCAAAAATTTCTGTTTCCATGGAGACATTAAAAATATATAAAAGACCATTCTGATTTGTTTACCAATTATGATCTGTCTGTTCTAAGGCTTTAAAGATATTTTTAGTTTTATCTCCCAATGGCCAGTTAGGTAAAACAGATATGAATTTGTCAATTCTGTGTTTCTACCAAATATGAGTCCTCTTACAGCTTGATTGATCACTTTACTTACCTCTTTCTATCACGGGGATACCATGAGGATTCATTAGCTAAGTGTTCGTATAGATTGTTAGAGGTGGAAACTGTGGGAGGCTGTTATTACTTTTATTATTATCACTGAATGAAGAATATGAAAAATCAAACAAACATCATGTGGTTCAGAGACAAAGAGAGAAAATAATACTGAAAAAGAGAAGGTAATTAGATCAATTAGAATAAGACTTCTCCAAGGGAATGACCATGCAATTGCAAAAAGAACTCAGTCAGAAATGATCCGACTTTCTCTTCTTCACCTTCATCAGTTTCATATGCATTTTTTGGAGGGGGCACCGGGGAAGTCAGGCTGTGTATTCTTGTCCTATTTCTAGCAGGAGTTTTTAACTTGAGAAAGTTCCTTCAATTCCTCCTGTAAGAAAGTATTTCCTGTCCTTAAGTACAGATGCAACTTGAGGTAGAAAAAAAGATGTATTTCCATCTCTCTCTATTGACCAGGCTGTCACTGCCTCCCCTTCCGATTTTGGATGGCTTTAGCAGTGCCTCTCAATCTGTCCTAGAAGGTCTCAAGCATTGGGACGGTGACTGCAGGCTCTTAGCTCTTGATATGCTGTCCAAGGGCAGGAACTAGTGTGGAAGCATCTCCTGATCCTCTCAGAAGATAAATATTTGAGCAATAGAAAAGACAGTATGAAAAAAATGGATGGGAAAAAATTCTAAATGCTGAAGCAAAGGTCATGCCAAGGAAGTAAGAGAAGCAATAGGAAATAGTACATCCTTTCAGCTGAAGAAGGGGGAATAGCTCCTCTCCATCCCCTTGGATCAGTCTGAGATAATAAGGCTGCTGCCTTTCTGATTAGTGCTCTGTAGCCCCAGCCCAGACAGGGAAAATCTGCATTTCAAATGGCATATTTTAAAGTACACAATACCCAGGGGCCCTGCTGCCATTGATTTGCCTCCGGTGGGGTCACTGCCTCACTTTCTACAGCTTTATTAACTGGGACCATACACTGGGCCCCTTTCAAAGTGGAAGGAGAGTGGATGGGACATTTGTCTTCAGGGGGAGCTGGGAATGGAATGGGATGACTTTCACTGCAAATGCCCTGGAGGTTTTATAAGGAAGACTGGTGACCCTTATAGGACTTGCCTTTCTTTTGCAAATTTTCCTGGAGCCAACCTGGAAAGAGGGAGGGAGGGAGGTCTTAGGCTGTCAGCTTCTTTCAAGGTGACTGGGTTCCTGTCCTCCCGTCCCTGTGGTGCTGCTGCACTCAGTCAGGCTCTGACCAGCAGCTACTGGCCTGGGTAGGAGCCCTCTCTTCTTACCCTTAGCCTATACTCCTCAGTATGTCTGCCCAGCGTGAGAGGGGCACGAATGGGATGTGAAACCTCAGAAGGGTGTCAGGAGTGTTGACAAGGATTGAAATGTCCAGACATGTTTGGAACATGGTTGAGGCCCCCTCTCTAGCCAAGGCAGCAAAGCCAGTTACCTGGGGTACATAGTTGTGTTCAGGTGTGGGATGGTCTACTCCCAGCTCCAGGTATCCCTGGGTTACCTCAAGGACTAGCTCTGCAGTCTGCAGGCTACATTCTCTGGGTCATGATGTGAAGGGCTCCAGCTCATTTCAACATGCCAGGTCTCTAGGACATTTTAGAAAGTACATTCACAGAGTTCTGAGCATAACAGAAACTAGCTGACTGCTCCCTGCAGGAGGCCTGTTGTAGAAGAAGCACCTGATCTAGATTCCCAAATCACAGGTTAGGACCTTATCTTTACTGCATTAACTTTTTAATCCTAAACTATATTTAACCCCTTTGATCCTCATGGTCCCGCTTCAGTCTCTGTGAGAGTATGGCAAGTTTTAAGTGACCTTTTCACTGAAATTCAAGAAATCCTGCATCTTCAGCACAGATCATTAGATTAGAACTATTTAGTTCTTTCCATAAAGAGAGAAAAAATACCTACTAATTTCCAAAGGTCTGTGATAGAGGGGTGTGAATGACATTACACTGTAAAAAGGAACATGCGTGTAGCCAAATTATAATGTGCAAACATGCACCTTCCAGTGCAAATCTGTAATCCCTCCAAATGCACAAGAAGTGACACACTGAGGTTACCTGATTTGCAAACCAGGAGGACCACCTGCCACTGTTAACTCTGAACTGTTTAGAGAGATCCAGTAAGTCATAATTAATATTACAAGTGACTGCCTAGCTCTGCGGAGTGCAAAATGGGGATTTTCTTTGAAGCAGTATGATCATTTGTACTACCCTTGCCAATGCAGCAACTTCTTAGATAGAGCCCTGTTTCTCAGCAGCACAGGTGAAACATGAAAAATAGGATTAACATTTTTCTTTTAAATAGATGTGAACCAAGTTCCAAAAATATCTCCTGAGGGCTGGGTAAGGGGTGGAAATGATTTAGTCTGACTATATTGGTTGGTGCAGCAGAACCAATCACCTGAGGTCCCACATCCAGTCAATAGGAAGAAACAAAGCTGCAATTATTCTGCCCAGAGGCATATGGGTATAGAAGAGAGTTGAATCTTGGCCTAGATTCCTCTGCCAGTTACGTCAACAATAATAGATGACCAGCTCACAGGAAACCCCACTGGTATTTCTGTATTTACTGAATCTGACAGTGAGAAACACCAAAAATATAGTCCCCTGCCTGACCTGGAATGTCTCTGGTTCAAATATGAGGCTGATATCTGCCAGCAAGACTGACCATGGCACACACAGAACCAGTCATACATCACTCTGTGTTTAGAAGTGGGTTTGTTCATGCAGCCCTGGTCAGCTTTGGAGAAACGCAGAGAAAATTCATCAAGCATCAGCCTTGGATTGTCCCCAGCCCTTGTAACAGCATCCATCTCAGAGAGATGCTTCTTTGCTCTACAGATCTACAAAGATTCTATAGGTACAGACACTTGGCCATCATTTCTGCAAACAGCCAATTATGTCTTCATGTGTCCCCAAGTAAAAATGTCCCGCACAGAAATGAGATGTGAGTCAGCACACCTAGTACTGGAGTCAGTCCAGTGTTAAAGACGAATGGATCCCCTCTTCCTTCCTTATTCATTTCACTGACATACTTTCTAAAACCACGTGCTCTCTGGAGAACAAACCCAAATGATGCCTAGAAACAAATGTGCTCCTTAACATTGTGCTATAATAGAAGATTGTCTAATCACTCCATCAGTAATTAAAAAGAACAGGGTATCACTAATTAAAATGTGAAAGTGTCTTATAAAGTGTATAATAAGAAAGGATAATTAACAATCAAAGGGAAAGCCACCACTTTGCCACCAATCTGCATTAGGCTTCAAAAACTAATAATACTCAACTCCAGTGCAACATTCTTCATCTGTAAATCTAAAGGCACTCCTACATGGGGAGGCAGATATCATGTGTCCCATTTTACTCCTGTAGAAACCAAGAAAAGTTTACACAACATGTGCATGGTTGTTCAACAGGTCAGTGGCAGAGCGTCCTTTACTTTGAGCTCTTTACCAATGGTTACTTGTTCCAGAATTTGAATGAGTGCAGTTCATTTTCAAGAGTTCATTCAAGGCATTCAAGGGTTCACTTTAGTGAACCAGTGTGTTATAGGTAGGATGGTCTGTTGGTAGCAGGATGGCAACAGGTTAGGTAACAGTTTTGGCTATATTAGGTAATAGGTGATAGGTTGGATTTGATGATCTCTATGGTCTTTTCCAACCTTACTGATTCTGTGATTCTGTGATTCTGTATGTGTATGAATAGCAAATTAAACAGATATTTCAATATTAAAGCTAGTAGGAGGGAACAATCTGTCCCTTGCCATGACTTTTGAGATCTCTTTAATGCTGAAAAGCACGTCCCATGTTCTTACAGAAAAGTATCAGAAGGTGATTTCCTGATGGGAGAGTAAAATCACAGAGAGCAGCAAAACAGTTACTCCAATTCTGGAGACAGCACAGACATAAGCCACTTCTAAAATCACTGCACAAAACCATTTTTTTTTCTCCACTATTATCAAGCCACAGATTGCTAGACACTGGGAAATGTACAGAATGAGGTTTCACTCTCTGTGCATCTCCTTTCCCCCACACCTTCTCTAAGCATCCTCCACTGGTGGTTAGATACTCAGACATACTCTGCCTGGCTCTTCATATAGCTCCAGGGAAGGAGCCTGTCATATCCTTCACACCAGGAACATTTTGTTAGCCCACTGGTGCCATACTGTACACAGGAACTGCACCAGCTGTGTGCTAGGTTTGGAGTGTAACATAATGATAACAAAGTCTGGCTTTAATGAAAGAAGTGTTTCCAGCATCCACAGCCATTCAGCAGCCTTCTGTTCCAAAACTTTTACCCCTAAATGTCTCAGAATATAGCTTCAGTTCCTTATTTCTGCCTTTTGTAGGTGCCCTGAAAGAAGCATCATTTTGACCACTTTCTGGAAAAAAACTAATTGAGGAAGCAGCACAGATCAAAACCACAAGGAAGAATTTTCCCCACTAGACAATATTAATCTTGCTGAAGTAAGGGAGCCCCCTTCTCTTGTATGGTTCCTCTGGAGGCCTCTGCTTGGTTGTTTTGGAAATAAGTGCTATAATCTGGTTAGAAGGTTTGGTCATAATTTTGCTGTGTACTTACCAGAGGCTTCCTAGCAGCATAAGAAAAGGTAATTTTTGCCACTGACAGTTGGAGAGAAATCAAGGTATCCCTAGAGAACTAGCTAAGCCCTTTTCCTACAGACACTGATCTCCCATCAGTAACTACTAGGGATTTCCTAGAACTTTGATATGAGCAATGTAAGCCATTAAACCTCTTTCACAGTATCACACAGTATCACAGTATAGATAAGGCTGGAAAGGACCTTGAAGATCATCTAGTCCAACCTATAGCCCAACTAACCTAGCATCAACATCTAGATCATATCACTCAACACCTCATCCAGCCTACCCTTAAACACCTCCAGGGTTGGCGAGTCAACCACCTCTGTGGGCAACCCATTCCACATCCGGATCACTCTTTCTGTAAAAAACCTTTTCCCAATATCAAGTCTAAACTTTCCCTGCTGAAGCTTAAGACTTTCTTGGATATACAGTCTTTTCTCTGCATAAAGTATATTCTCTGTCCTTCTCATCAGGGAAGTACGAGGGACTCAGAGGATTGAGTCCAGCTCACAGGAGACCTCCATATCAGGGAGCATATGCCAAGGGTGGGGCTGCGACCATAAAGACCCAAATATGCAAAGATGTCCTTCCCCTCAAGCCCATATAGTGAGAAGAAAGGTCTAGTCTTGTAAGGGTACCACAGGCATGGTGTGCAGGCATCTCCAAACAGAGGAACACATTACACCCTCGCCAGATCGACATCCTGGTGCTGGTGCCACAGGCTGTCCAGCCAGTGACCGCATGATATTTTTTCCCTGCTCTCTTTGTTCCAGCTGATGCAGCAGCAAGCCGCGATCATGGCCTCGGTGGCGCAGGGCGGATACCTGAACCCGATGGCAGCCTTCGCCGCGGCCCAGATGCAGCAGATGGCGGCTCTGAACATGAATGGCCTGGCAGCCGCACCCATGACACCAACCTCAGGTAAGACGACAGTGGAGCAGAGAGGGCAAAGGGCAGGAATTCTGCCCACATCCCAGAGGAGGCCTGGCAGGACATGTTAGCTCCCTGTTATAGCCACCTCTGGAGGGCAGAGAATTAAGGCACCAAGGCAATGCAGATTTGGGGGCCATTCCTAATGAACTGAGCTGTGATAACCTGTCTGCCAAACAAAATCTCCCTGATCACAGACAGCATCCCTTTCCACTCTGCATCTGGGAGCAGTGTCAGCAGCTACTGGATCATATACCTATTTTTTCATTAGCTTGAATTAGGATATGGGTGTGGTGGGGAAGGTAGGGAAAAGGGAGAGAAAGGAAGACAGACTCCACACTAACTTATGGAGACCCAATGGAAAGCACTTGACTCAAAAATCTTATACTGCACATTTCAAAATATATGTTTACACAATGATAAATGTATAAACAACAAGTCGATGGAGCTACTGGAAATCCAAATAGAAAAGTGGCTTAATTATATGTGCACCCTTTAAACCCACTGCTTGAAAGATTATCATATTTGCATTAGCTAGATTTGTTTTGTGTTGGTGGGAGCAGAGAGAACATCAAACAAAGACTGCCTAGAATTCAAATGTTGTCAGGGCCTGGAAAGCTGAATCCAAGCAGCAGTTCGCAATGAACCCACCACAAAAGAGTGCAAGCTCTTTTGAGTACACATAAGTCTTGAAAATAAGTGAGTTCTCTGACATATTTGTGAAAATACCAATACAACAGCCAAATTATGTTCCTTCCATGATATCCAGCACACAAAATGTACCCCAGCTCTGTTCTGCTGTGACAAGTTCCTTTCAGAGTTATAGAATCATGGAATCATTTAAATTGTAAAAAAACCTTGAAAATCATCAAGTCCAACTATTAATCCGGCACTGTCATGTTCACCACTAAAGTTTGTCCCTAAATACCATGTCTTTACATCTTTTAAACACCTCCAGGGCTGGTGAGTCCATCACTTCCCTGAGTAGCCTGTTTCAAAGTTTGACAGGATGAGTGGACTGTTAAACTCTCACTGTCAGAATGCAGGAGAGGAAACTCATGTTTTTTACATGCTTTCTGGATCACCCATGACTGGTCATTATTGAAAATAAGATGCTGGCTTAGATGAACCCTTGCTGTATTTCATGGTGGCCAATTTTGCACTCTCCTAATGACATATTTTCAATCACAGAGCCTATTCACTTTTACATTATTACAGATTTACCTTGAATGAGTAGCTTCCTTCATGAAAAACCTCTGTGGTGGTTGTGAAAATATCCATTGACAATTATTCCTCAGGAGAAATGTTTAGACTTTGAAATTACTCCTACTACAACACTCACAAAGCATGTTATAAGATGCATAGAAAACGTTTCAGATAATGTCTGAGCAAGCAAGCCTACAACACTAGCAGCGATTTCTGAGTAGCCAGGAGATATTTGAAGCCTAACATGAATTCTCCTGCTGGCTTTTGTTAGCATTCAGAAAGCCAAATGGAAAATGATCATTCTGCTTCATAGCAGGATTTCAAGTCATTGAAGTATATCTTTGTTCTGCCTTGGAATGGAAATGAAATATTTCAAAGTTCTCAGACGAAATAAAAAAACAGACATTGGAAAAAGTGTTTGGAACATTGAAAAAAATAAAAAGGAAGTGCTTTGATCTTTCCTAAGCAAGAGAAAAATTGTGCTAGGAAAAAAGATTCTGCTAACCCAGAAGTCCTAGAGGCTTTGGTGGTATTGGCTCAGCACAGTGTCTCTGTGCTGGTATCTTCAGACCTCCTAATCCAGCTGTTTTCCTATGTGTCCTGCCTCTAGGGGAATGGGTTCCTTGGGACATGGCCATGAGTTCATTCAGGCTCATAGTATCCAGCAAGACTGAGAGTTTTTGATCCAGCGAAATAAAATACGTAGATGAGAGCCAGTATCCCCCTCACATGTCTTTAACCATATAAAACTTAGATATCTCCTTTAAACTAGTCACCTGGCTGGCCTGCAGTCAAAGGATGGCAATAAGCAGTCCCAGTGGGTAATTCAGACCATAAACATTTTAATGCTGCTTGCTGACATTTTAACAGTTCTCCAAGACTCAGGTTTATCTCATACAACAGCCCATAACTGTGAGGCATTTAAGTTAATGTCTATGAAGGTTTAGTTCAGGTTTTAGTCTTGGTTCAGGTTTTACATTTGTCCCATCTCTGCTACAATCTGGGTGAAAAGTGAACCTGGCAGTGGGTCTGCTGCTCTGTTAACTGCACAGAGGGGCTAGAAATGAAATTTCATTTAGGCTTCCTTGCTTCTTTCTCTTCTCCCTCCCTCCCTCCCTCCTGGTTGTAAATCTGCACCTGGTGTAGCTGCAGCAAGAGATTTCAAACGAGGGATGAAATCCACAACTGGCAGCCACCACCACCATTTGTTCTCTGCCATGGCATTGTGCCAGTTTTACTTCAACTACAGATCTGACATCTCCAGGGGGGTTCTTTATAAGAAGAAAATTAAAGAATTCGAATGAATATGCCTAAACTTCCTTAGACATGCACAAAATAGCAAGCACAAATCCCTCGCTGCAATTTTAGAAAAAAATTACTTACATTTTCTATGCAAATAAAGGCGAGATCCAGAAAAGCAACTGAAATTTTAAGTAGCCTTTGTGATTTGCAAGCTGATGGCATATGCTAAGAGCATTGCCTTTGGACTTCAGTTGCCACTGCTGGCTCCCCGTACCTCCACAGAAGGCATTTTTAAAGGCCAACACCATTTAAATAAGCAAAAGGAAAGCAGCAGCTTGTCTGCTGAGCATATAAGAAACGAGCTGAAATGCTGCCTGTTTTGGGGGGCTACTCAAATGTGAACATATTAAAACATCTTCTGGATCTGTCTTGCTTTTTTTAAAACACCCACACAGATTGAAGCAGTCATTAAACTGTGCTGTAGGACTAACCCATCATGCAATGCTGCTGTGGTGAAGAAAATACCTGCAATTGGTTTAAAAAAGAGGTTATGACAAAAATGGTGCTTTCAGTCAGTAGTTTACCCTGACACAGAAAGATATTGCTAAAGATAAGACAGTTTAACTTCACACACACAACTAGCAAGAGAAAAATATGATTTCAGACCCATTGAAAACTCATTTTTGATCCCTAAACCATCCTGAATGTGTTGCAAGAAGAACAGACTGTCCAGCCATCTTAAACATGCATAGGAGCAGACAAGGAGGTAGCAAAGGGATTTGATTCTTCCCCCAGATATTTAGGAATTCTCTACCAGTAGGTGACAAGATCCCACCCAAAACATTGTTCTTCTGAAATAGTCCCTCACGGGATGCCTCTGGGAAGAAGGAAAGGAGTATGGTTCCGTCAGAGGAATAAATCTAGCCCAAATTTTGTCCCTGTTCACTGGAAGATATCTGTTAAAACTATATAAAGTGAAGTGTGGGCAAAAAAATTACATTAAAAAACAACGTATCACTGGCTATCTTTAGGCTAAAAATCAACTTGCCAAACCTCTTAAGGATTTCTAGTGCTGAGAAAGTTCAGAAGGAGTTCACATGAGAAAAACTTATTCATTGGAGAATACAGAGTAGTCGTGGAAACTGGTGCACCCACAGAGGGGCAAAGGAAACCGAGAGACACTGCCTTGGAAAGGTGGGACTGAGAATTTTTGAAAGCTTTGCAGGTCTTACTTAAATGCTTTCTGAGCAGAGGAGCAATGGCAAGCAGTCCCTTTGTTTTCTCAAAACCTTGGGAGATTTTTCATTTCCTGGATTATTGGGTTTCTTTGCGTTGGTCACAGCTGTTATGTCAACAGTTTTCTCCACATAATTGCTGTTTCCAGTACTCACCAGCTCTGACCTTGTGTCCTCCCTGTTTGCAGGTGGAAGCACGCCTCCTGGCATAACTGCACCAGCTGTGCCTAGCATCCCATCTCCAATTGGGGTGAATGGTTTCACTGGCCTCCCGCCACAGGCTAATGGGCAGCCAGCCGCAGAAGCCGTGTTTGCTAATGGCATTCACCCTTATCCAGGTAAGCCAGACCAAAGCTTTGCCTAAAAACTGCTCCCTCAGTCTTAGGGAGGCTTTCCACATCCACAGATTTTGTCCAACAAGAGTCACCCCTGAAGGATTATAGCCCACACATCAGGCCTCACTCCAGCAATAGGTCTTACACAGCTACAGTTGTTAAATAGTTCAGCCTGGACAATGAACACCAAGGGCATGTCAGAGGTGAAAAAATTTTATACTGAATATTTAAGTGCTCATCCACTGGATGGCATGTCTGGTGAATACAGTCAGGACAACTAGCATGTTTTACTTCAAATAAAAAGTGAGCTGAGTGCTGGCCACTTCATGCTGGAAGATCTCTTAGTCCCAAGGGCCTTGCCCCTGGTTAGTCTTGAAGGAGCTGTGCTAAGCCTCTTTGTGTTTGCTAGCACCTACCATTGGTAACTCCTGTTGGAATTCGCCTGTAGCCAGATGGCCCTGGGAGAATGAGTCCGAAGAGTACAAATGTCTGCTGACCCAGACTGTTTCATGTTTGGAGAGAGCAGGTGTTGGTCTCCAAAATTCTCACTGCATCCAAATTCTTTTGCCTTACCAGGCCTAGAGACTGACGCTCCTTTAGTATAGTCACTGAATGGGCTCAAGTTCACTCTTTTGTGTTACATTGCCAGAGCACTGCTGCTAGGATTCAGACTGTGCCTAGCTTGAAGATGCCAGTACTGAAGGAGTGATTTTGCAAGCACTGGCAGTCAGAGATGAAGGAGAGAGGTTAAAAGATATATATACCTGCCTCTATACCTGTATTTACAAGTACACAGACAGCCTTAGGCTGTAATTAGCAAGAACTCAGGAGTTCACCATTCCTAACTATGCACCTACATTTTTTCAATATTCTAAAGATATGAGATAACCCTCTCGTCCATGCTATACTTCAGCTAGGAAGACATTTTTTACTATTGATGTATACATAGTAATAGTAACAATCATGGCAATAAAAATGTAAGTAAATGTTACTAATTGATCCTAATGACCGGCTGGCAAAGGAGTATTTTACCCTGGAGCACTCACAGATTGATCCAGTCAGTTAGGAAATTATACAGATGTTCCAGCCAAAAAGCCCACAAGACCCCTGAGGAAAAAAAAATAATACTTTCAATTTCAGCCAGTCCTGAAAACTTAGAAGATTCAGCATCACAGGGAACTTTATAAGCTACAAGGTAAAAAAATCACATAATGTGGAAACACAAAAGTCTTACCTAGATATTGACAAATAATTATCTTCCTCTCAACAAACACTTTGCAAACATGTAACTATGAGTTCATCTCTAAGCAGAATTGAAATCAAAGGACCTCCTGTAGTAAAAGTTAGGCCCTTATATATGTTTTTATAGCAGCTTAGGGGCTGGGGAGCTTTTAGGAGTCTTATGAAGGCACCAGATGATTGCAAAGAGCCTTAGTATGCTCAGTGAGGCCAACCGCACCAAGAAAGCACTCTGTCTTTAAGGTTATGTAAACAGAGCCATCTGTTCTAGTGTCCATTTTTTTCAGTATCTACCTGTCTGCCAGTCTATCATCTCTGTGTTTATTCATCCATTTCTATGTCTGTCTTCTTTTCTGGTTTATCTAGCTCCTTTTAGCTAATCTTCCGTGATCCATTACTGTGGATATCAAAGATATTCTTTCTAGATTAATCTTAATGACTTGAGCTTTTGTTACTATCCCTAACTATCCCCATGATTAAAGAAGCCTTTCAGTTGGGTATTTCATCCATGATTATTTAAAAGTCAATGGCCTTAATCTGATTCTCTCTGAGTTTGGGAGAGACTTACTCAGCCAGCAATTCACCGCAAGTCCCTGCACAAACACCAATGGCCTGACACACTAAAAGGTGACAGCCATCCTTGCTCCTCTTCGCTGCACGCAGAGAGACTTCTTTCTGCCAGTAAAGCTGATATCCAAATAGTCTGCTCTGTGTAAAGTTTGGATTTACCTCAGCATGTCTTCAGCAATATATTTGTCTTTCTCAGTGCTCAGCGTCCCCATAACTTAGTGACATCCTAAGTTACAGCAGAGGTGCAAAGGGAACAGTGTCAGGTCAAACACTCACCTCTCATTTTACTTTAGACTGTCCCTGAAACACTGAAAGCAAGCCCAGGTAGCTTATATCATGAGTTTACTCCATCTAATTATCTTCCTTCTCATAAGCATTTACGCACTCTCCAAAACGCTTTGCCACAGGCTTTATTGAGTCCTGGAGCTTAGCATAAAAAATAAAAGGATTAGACATTTATATGGGTAATGGGAACATCCACAGCCATATTAGACTGGATAAAAATGTAGATAGGACACAAGACTTCATGCTTTATGATATAAGCCAGCTACTAATTGCTTGGGGTTAGAAAGAAATTTTCATCACTGGGCAGTCCATCATTGTTCATTATGGGATTTTTGCACTTTCCTCTGTTGCATCTGTTACTGGCACTGCCCTGTGGTTCTGCATGTCTCTGTTTCTAAATGGAAGGGGAGAGATAAAGTATTACAGCTGAGCATGCAATTGCATTAACATTATAGGGAAGAAAAGAACATGACAGTCCCATCCAAAGTCAGCATCTTGCAAACCGCTTTCCTTTATGGTATATCCCTCATTCTGAAAGTGGCTAAGGCTGCTGCAGTATTATGTATATGATCATAGTCTAGCTATGATTATGACTTGCCACATATTGTTTAAAGCCTGAATATTCCTCTCAGACACTCTTTCATACTCCACAAAAAATCCCCATTTAATGTGGGCTCACACCATTATATCCTGAAGCAGAATGTTCTTTGTTTCCTGAAAAGAGCAAAACAGGACAATGTACTTCTATAGAAGCATGATATCCATCTCATTCAGACCCAAATAAATTCAATTAATCGTGCAGTTTTCCTACATGTTCGCCTTTCTGACTAGCCATAATATTTTTGATGCTGCATCTAAAAGACTACAGAATTCCACAACCTTTATAAAAAATGTCCATAT
>WEKX01009303.1:99325-142171 GCA_013390025.1 Pitta sordida | reverse complement strand
AATGTCCATATTATATAATTGTATTTACTTTTTAACTTCATTCTCCTTTTTCTCCTGTTTGTCCTATACTCTTTTTTAAAATTTCCCTTTGACTTAAGAAGTGACATACATGGTATCATTCAAGTCAGACTATCAAACCATCCTTGGCTTTGTGGCAAAGGCCAGAGTAGGTTGAACACCCCTACACACCAGGTCATTCATCACAGTCGCTGTCCCTGCAAGAATTAGCTTTTCCTGTGAATCTGGTCCATTCATGGATCTGTGCAGTAGCACTAGAAAACTATTCCTTGCAGGCATATTCTTTGAAAGCCAGGGTCTCGCCTTCTCCAAGATCAGCCAGTACATAATGCCTCAGTGCACTTTTTGCCACAGTGTGAATAACAAGGCAGTATTTCCCCTTCCACTAGTCTAAGCCCCTTTGGAGATTTGACCTTTTTATATATTAATTCTTACCCTTTAATCTTTCAGCCTGCAGAGCTACCGAACATGGCAATGTGTCACAATATAGAGTGGGGACAAAGAGCATAATCTGTTGTGCCACAATATTTTGTCACTTTGCAGCAGAACAAGAGAGTTTGCCATTGCCACATTAGTCATAGTAGCAGAGATTATGCTCTTCTGCCAAAGCTTCTTAGCCACCCAGGGCCCAGAGTCTCTTCTGTAACCACGTGTGATGTACAATAACAGTAGAAACCATCTTCACTAGTTTCTGCTCTGTCTCACATCATCGGAATTCTACTTTCTAGTCACAGGTCCTGCCCTACTGAATTGTATTGTGAGGGACTGGACAAAATGCCCACTACAAAGATGAAGCCTCTTTGAGAAGAGAAAGGGAGGGAGAGGTGAGAAAACCATGAGAAAAACAA
Organism: Pitta sordida; assembly: GCA_013390025.1. Taxonomy (NCBI): domain Eukaryota; kingdom Metazoa; phylum Chordata; class Aves; order Passeriformes; family Pittidae; genus Pitta; species Pitta sordida. The sequence goes on along the minus strand of WEKX01009303.1, from coordinate 141,305 downwards.
GAGAGAGAAGGGATTGGCTGTTAAAAAATCAGTAAAATGTGGAAACTGGGAGAAGGAGAAAGCAGAGTTCCCAGAAAAGGTAAAGGCTGCTCCATGATCCTTGTCTAGTGATGTGCCTGAAAAGAAGAGAAAATGCACCTCATAGCATCCTATATCCTTACTCCTCCTGGGCCAAGGGATATTCAGCTTAACCAGATTTAGGGATGGATCAGTGGTGTGGCAACTTTGTGGAGTCTTAGATATGAAATGTTTTCACAGATGCTGAGTTCTTCAGCCTCCTTGCAAGGAGAGTAGAGGGGCAGGCACTGATCTCTTCCCTTGGTGACCAGTGAGAGGACCTAAGGGAATGGTCTGAAGCTGTGTGTCAGACAGCTGGCTGGATGCCAGAGATTCACCCACACCGTCTCCTGGAGGAAAAATACTNACAGTCTGTTTTCACTATGGTCCATTCTACGAGCAGCAGTGAGGGGCCTGGAAGAACATTTCTACCCCTTCTCTGGTCAACCTGGGCAGGGGGACCTTCATGGCTTTCAGCTTCTTACACAGGTCCTGACCCAGCCATCTACTTTCTGTTACTAACATTTTTTTTCTTTTTCTCATATGTTGTTCACAGAGGTGCTGTTATCTGCTTTTCTGACCTTGAATCACTGGCAGCAACAAAGGCTCAGTCTGCCCCCTTCACTGCCAGAGAAAAAAAAAACATTCAAACCAGAACACTGTGTCAGGGGAAGTTTAGGCTGGGCATTAGGAAAAAGTTTTTCACACAGAGAGTGGGTGTGCACTGGAACAGGCTTCCCAGGGACGTTGTCACAGCACCAAGCCTGACAGAGGAATTTGCTGTCAGGCTCGTACTGTGATTCTTGGGAGTTTTCTGTGCAGCGCCAGGAGCTGGATTTTGATAATCCTTATGGATCCTTCCCAGCTGAGGATAGTCTACAGTTTTGATTTGGTGCATTTGGTCTGGGTTTAATTTGCTGAGGAAAAGAGCACTAAGTTCTCTCAGTTCCATGTAGTACATTAAAAATCTCATTTACTATTTCAAGGCATACAGTGGTTCTCTTTCTGACTACCTACCACTGTCAGGACTAGCTCTGTCTCTCCTCTTTGCAGACACAGCAGAAATTTCCCCACCACCACATTCCTTTGACTACATCTGGGCTAGTAAGACAACAATCTTTACTTCATCCCCTGCTTGGGATCCAACCCTCTCTGATGAGGAGTAGCTATCAGTACAAATCGGCAGCCAGGCCTTTATGCCCAAATTTTTCCAAGCCAGTGTTGTGACTGACAGTAAAGGTGTGCCCACAGGTGAACTCCTGTTTTTTAGCAACTCAAGTCTTCGTAACTGAACCAAGACTATCAATTAATTTTCCTTGGCTCAACAAAGAGGTATCAGGCAGTCACCAATTTCACCCATTACCAGCAGAGACAGAATTCAAATTCCATGTGTAATTATTATCATTACCCAAGCTAATTTTGTAGGGGAGGAGTTGCTGGCATGCTAATTTGACAGCCTTATCTATCAGCTTGTCAATTACCAGCAGCACTGCGGATGGGCAGGCTGCTGCTCTGGACCAGTAAGTCCAGCATCAGTCCTGGCAGTAATGATCAAGGCAGACAACATCCAGTGGCACTGGACATGATCAGGTCTTCCCTTGTGCAGGGAGAGAAAAGGACTGGCTTCCCATTCCACAGTGAATGGGCCTGATGTTTCAGACCTGAAAAATGTCAGACAAGAAGACTGTAGAGAAGAGGTGAATAAAAAGAAGGGGAAAAAAGGTACCTGCCTCCAACTGTAGAAGGTGCAGGATGAAAACCAAGCCTCACAGCATTCGTCCCAGACATACACTATGCCCTGGAATTGTGCCTGGCTCAGCTGCCCTGGGGCTATGCTCATCCCTACAGGAAATCTATCGCTGTGTTCTGTTTGTCCACCCTAAATCATCTCAGTAAGAGTTTTCCTGTTCATATTTTGTATCAGCAGTTCCAAAACTGCAACAGTGAGCACCTGAGACATCATTATGACTGGGAAGCATTTATTTGACCCATTTGTAACAATGTGCAATAAACCACGCTTTACTGGTAAAATAAATAAGTGAAGGAATGCCCTCATTAAAAACATAATAACAAGTTGCCATCTTCAATTGTAGTCTAAGCTGCTTTAATGATGCCATGTACTTCCAATGACCATGCTGCAGCTGTAATGAATGAGGTTGTGTAAGGCAGTTGTGTTCTCTGATCCAGAAGAAGGTGTAAACAAAAAACAGGCTCTGTGCTGATGCTTTCCATAGCATATATGTGAATTAAGACCTTGATTTTTATTTTCAAAGATGACTTAGACTAAGCTCCTCCAAAATATGGACTTAGAGTGACTTAATGGCTTTTAAAACCTGACCCTGACTTCCATGATTATGGCCTTAGGCAAAAAGAGAAATCTGGCCCTGATTTTGCTATTGAATTAGCTTGTTACCTTGAACAGACATGTCCACCTCTCTGCATTTCTGAGTCTTCTGTGTCTTTCTTGCTTTGTTCAGTGAAAGCCTTTCATTGCTAGATATGTCTCCTATCATGCTTTTGTTCATCATACATCTCAGAAGCAACTTGATTAGGGATGAGACTTAGAGTTGGGAGTATTCAGAAAATAATAAAGATACTCCTGGGTTTCACAGCTGCGGTATATGAATTTTAGAGTATATAGTATTTATATATTGTGCTAAGTAAGCATCTACAATACCTGGGGATGCTACCAAAATGACTTTTCCTGTTAACAGAATGAAGCAAGGGTCACAAAATCCCTGGACTTCTTACCTCTTTTGATGTGTAGGGGAAGAGACAGTGGGACACCACGTCTTTTACTGTGTGGTGTCCATCTCTAAATGGACAAAATGGGACTATAAAACACAGGTTCAGTCTCTGTTTTCTGCCAGATCATCACATTCTTTCTGTTATTGCAGTTATTGTTGTGTCTGAATACCTAATTAATTACAACAGTAAACGCTGGCTTCTTTAATCACAGCATCAGCTGTCCTAATCAATCTTAATAATATGGAATCTGTACTATGGCACCCATGAATTTTAATCTACATAAATTTCTTAAGACCTCTTGAAAGCTTGTTGTATGAAATGATATAATTATGGATATAGATTAGGACTGTAGAGAGTGATTTAAATTGGATTTAAGGAGAAGGTGAATAGAGCCCTCCCACTCAGTTATTTATTTATTTTAATCCTGGCCTTTACATACTTTTTTTTTTCCTATTGTTTTACTACACACACACTAACTTAACAGCACTGCCTTTCTTTGATCACCCTCCTCTAATATCCACCTTCCCAAAGGTGATAGTGGCCAAGCTGCAGTTCCTGGAAAAGGTGTAAAATACTTCCAGGACAGTGAGAGGAATGAATAGATGGGGCAGAGCACTAACACACAAATCCAATTCATAACATGGTGTTTCAGACCCATATGGGAAGCATCTCTGCAAAACAGAGTGAAGTAAATTAAATTAAGCTTGTTTGTCAGAAAATGCACAGACCTTCAGAAGCAGGGAGTAGATAGAATATTTTATAGGTGTAAGCTGACTCCTTCCACCATAGTGAAGTCCCAGAGTGCTGTTAGTGGCCTAAAATGTGCCAGACCCTGATTTTTTTCTCCCAGGAGCACTGGTTCCCTCTGGTTGCAAAGAACAGACCACTATGGCTTTCTTGTGCCCTAAGCTGGGACAGAGAGGTTGTCCCATAATCTATAAGTGGGATGGAAGGCCCCCTTTTGATGGCTCAGGCTGTAGCTATCATCCTTTTTCCTCACCAACCCACTGACTTCAGTGCAGATCTTCCTGATTTACACCCCTAACCACTACAGCAGACTCCAGTCCTATGTCCCTACAACCATTTTCTCTTGAGGCACCCGTACAATAGCTTGTCTCAGCCAGACACTGTAGCAGGGCTACTGACATCTCAGGAAGGATTCTTTATAGAACATCACTCAAACCAATTTTATTTATTTTTAACAACGTGCTCCATCCATTCATTCTCTGACAAAAGCTAAATGTCAGACCCAACACTAACTGAATGCCCCTTTAAAAAGTTGGATTTTCATCTAGAGATATATCAGTAGTAAGTTTCATGGTGTTAATTTTAAAGCACTGGTATTTCATGCTGACTGGGGAAATCATCCTCTGATTTTGGCATCAGGCAGAGGTTTTGGAAAGTGACATTAACGGATCTACTTTCTTTGAAGGACTTGGGAGTCATTTCTTGACTTCTGCCTAATGAATAAGTACTGCCTTCGTTAAATTTATATTTATGGCCATATAGTAGGTCATTGGCTTGTTTTATGTCTCCAGGTTTATGGAAGGTTATCTGCCATGGTCACCTTGTGGCATCTTGGCCAGGATCGTCTTGCAAAGAGACAATTGTATCTGAGCAGGATTTTTCCCATGGAGATATGGAAATGATCAAATTAATATAGAGGAGATGTCCAGGGATAAGGCTCTTGCCCTGAGCTGCCAAATGAAGTTACTATTAGCATCTGTTTTCACAGTACACCTTTAGTTTGCCCTGGCAAGGCCAGATCCTCAGCTCCTGCAAAGCAGCGAGGCCACAGGGACCTCAGCAGGGCTGACTTGATTGACAGATGTCCTCTGGCCTCTCAGGAACCTCTGCTGTTTTCCTTTCACCAGCTGATCCTCAGTGTTTATATTACATCACCTTTAATCTCAGAAATGTCTGTATGTTGGACATGACATCTCCACAAGTCTGGTCACAAAGAAATCTCTTTCAGATGTTATCATATAGGCATATTTGCACAGAGAGTTTGCAGCATATCCAAGGTATTTGGATGATGTTACAACTTGGACACATGCTAGTTCTGGTCCAAAAGCCCCTTTAAGGTCTTTTATGACATCCATGTCCCTTGTTTGATGTCTCCTATATCCTTATAGCTCTTATCAGCCCTGACTCACTACATATTTACCTTTTTGGCCACAATGGGCTTGCACCCTAGCACAGGCAGTACACAGAGCTGAGGAGCTGAGGTTTTTTCCCAGCCCCACATGCTTATGTTCAACTATTATTTGCAGTACCACAGAAGACTGGCAAGGCAGATGGGGAGAAAGGGTGGCTCAGAAAGGGTAACTTTCCTACCTAATGATCTATGTGAAGGCCACAGGAGGGCTCACTCTGTGAAGTTATCCCTATCCTATGGAGGAATAAAGCAACCTCACCTAATGGTCTCCTTGTGCAGAGACATAGAAATGACTCCCTATCAGTTTGAATCTTAGCATGTGGTGTGCTCAGCCACACATTACCCCTGTGGTACATTAACTCTGGGTTGTGAGTTCCTCATGCATTTGAGACCTTACTGAACTTCTCATGGGTCACTAGTACGTAAGAGAACCATCACTTTAGTGAAATCAACATGGTCACAATCAAATGACTAATCTGTGTCTTGAGATTTGTGGATCAATACCAGCTGTTTTCTTCATCCTTGCTACAGCTGGGAGTGCAGGCAGTTATGCCCTTTGCTAGATTTAATTCATCTGGCAGAGCAAGGAGGTGCATGAAGATGTGCTCCTGGCTGCCCAAGATGGCTTGACTTCCTGCTAGGATGTCCAGCCAACCTTGGAATCTGTGTCCCTGAATCTTCATAGACACCACTGGCCAGCAGGGGCACATCCACTGTATGTGTCACATCTTCATGTGCTGAGTAAACACAGACTTCAAGCTAAGGAAGGCAAGTTCTGCAATGAGCAGAGGTCATTACTTCTGATTTTAAGAGCTGGCTAGTTAAATTCCTTCTGGTTGTGTCATAGCACAGCTGCTTTCTCCAAGGGGCCAAAAGTAGGGTATGAGACTACAAGTAAAACTCATAGCACCAAATGAGGAGTTGCTGCCTCCCTAGGGGTGCTTTCAACTCTCTCTCATTCAAGAGCATCCAGAGATGACTGGGTCAGTATTAGAACAGCTACTTTGCATATTCTCTTCCTACGAGTCAGCTTGGAGCAAAGCTGACTGAAACCAGGGCATAGTCTTCTCATTGGCTTGTATGTGCTGTGAGCCAAGAGGAAATTCCATGGATTACCAGGCAGCCTCATTTAGATGCTACCCTTGATGGCAAGCCATTAACACTCAGGAAAACAATTAACTCTACAAGCTTTAGTTTAAAAGAGGAAAAGGCTGAATTTAATGGCCTGCTGTAGCAAACAGTTTAAAAAAGATATTTGTCCTGTTCTAATATTTAAAGGTGAGGCATAGTTTTCAGGGTATATTGCCTAAGCAGAATGTCTTATTTCTAATGGTCAAAGTATGGCTCCTAAGGCAGGAGAGATATCCACAAATGGGATAAGGAGAGCCGGGAGGTCCTGTTCAGGATAGATCCAGCTACACCTGGGAGATTTGGCAGTTCCCACATGTACCTAGACAAAGAAAGGAATAAAGGAAAGGACCACAGTCAGACAGGTCCTGTTTAGTGGCTTCTCCTTTACACCAAAGTTACAGCCATACATCAGAGAGAGAACAAGCATGCCAGAACCAGCCTCGTCTGGAGAGGGATGAAATGCTGTAATAGTATTTCCTCAGCAGCAGAAACGATTTCCTCTTCTAGCTCTATAAACAGATGAATGCAAAGAAGGAATGTCAGTTGCCTTTGGAGCAGAGATGGTAGATTATCTCCCTCACTACAGTCTGAAAACTATAGGAGTTGTTTTGTAGAGATTTGCTTGTGTCACCACATGCTCCCTCACCTCTTCTACCTGATAGGACTTGGTCCTTTTAGAGTTATGTATTATGATACATCCTCCCAAAGGGGTGCGGAAACTGGTGTATCACTCAACCTTTCATAACTGTTCAATTTTCTTCTAGAGTAATATGATCAGCATGCTGTTTTTCAAGGAAAATCGTTTTGAGCAGAGGTTAAAAAGAATAGACTTCAGTTGGTTTCTTCTTCAAGAAGACAGGAGCAAGTAGAAACAATTTTTATATTTTCCAAGTATTTCCTCCAGTTTCCTGGAGCAACTACTCTTCAAAAATGTAGCTTTGCATCTCTGCTATGCCTTCCACTGATCTCCCATAGGTTTTAATATATTCTTCTCACACTCCTTTTTAAGAACTGAAAATCCTTATAGCAGGATAGTGCTTTCCCATTTCACATACACACATATTGAGGGCCTTGCCAAAAGTCAGCTAGAAAAGCATTCCAACCTAAGACTACAATTCCATTTATTTCTACCTGTGTCTAACCCATTGTCAAAGTCCACAAAATCTAGTTATCCCTATAAAGAACAGGAGCCTCCCAGCCTTAGCCAGATAATTGGGTTTGCCACCTCAAAGTTTGGTCTTCCCACTATCCCTCCTTGTATTTTGGGATTGTGAGTGCAAGACCTTGCAAGTTTCCATCATGAGCAATGGTGATCTTTACAGTTAAGTTTCAAGCTGGTATTTCTATCTGTAAAAAACCACTTTATCCCTGTTCCTTGGGTCTGTAATACGCACGTTTGACAACCTCCCCCACACTTTGCCATACAGTCAGTGTCTCTCCTTGGATAGGTGTATGGCACCAGATTTCCTTCCAAGAGGCCCCCACCTTTGCATCCTCCAAGCCTTGCCTCCAGCCACACCTCTGTGCGGGTAAGAAGGAAAAAGGTGGGATGGATGTGGGAAAGTGGCAGTTCCCTAAGGGATCATCCTACAAGGAATAAGCTGGAGGGACTGTGTAAATGTAGAGCTGTGCAGCACCAATAAATACAAATTAAACTCATAACAAGAAGTGAAATATTAGGGCCAAGGTGACATTTGGACTGGAGGTTCAGCCAAGCTTTGCTTTAAATTTTTTATTGCTGCAGATAAAGAAAGAGCTTATCCAACATGTTTCTCTCTTTTTTTTCTCCCTATCAACCAAAGGAGAAAAAAAATCTTAACTAGCTTTGGTTGTATTTGAGCAACACTTCGAAGTTTCACAAAAATAAATAGTTTTAGTGGGGAGGAATGCATACTTGTAAAGAGAGAAAATGCACTTTGAAGCCAGCAAGAGACTGCATGCCTTACGCAGAAATTCACAGCATCCTCCCTAGAGTAGACAAGTGGTGTCCCCCTCCCCTCCAAGCAGCTTCTTCTTTCTCACAGGGGGCTGCCTGGCAGCAACACAATCCTTCGAAGGGATGTGGGGATGACAGGAGCCACTGCTTTGTTCTCTTCTCCTTCCTCCTGCTATGCCCCTGTTGTTTTCTGCTCTGATTGAGAGTTTCATGTGACTGTAGCTGTCACTGAGATCTGAGTTTACACAGCACCTAGCACAGTGTCAGTCCTGGCTTAAGATAAGGGATGTTTGGGATTGATTACTCCATTGCCAAAATTCTGCATGATCAGTGCAGATCCATAATCTAAGCTTGGGAAAGGAGAGAGGTTTATTTGCCCTATGCTCCAAGGTCTCACAGTGCTATGGCTGGGGGACAGAACCCTCTTGGCCTTCCTGGGGGGCTCTGTGCAGTCTTGTCCATAGGGCAAGCAAGCTGCTCCTCTTCTGCAATCCTCAGCCCCTGGGTCTGTCTGTCTCGCACCACATATTGATGATGAAAGAGAAAAGGAGAGTGTATCATGTTTTAAACCCTTAATCTCTTCTCTCTCTTATGTCTCCACAGCACAGAGCCCCACTGCAGCAGACCCCTTGCAGCAAGCCTACGCTGGAGTGCAGCAGTACGCAGGTCGTTAGTATTAACACTTTCTCCCAATAAACCTTTCTCTTCTGTAAAGCCATTAATCTCTGAACACATTTCAGGGCACTGAGGAGAGGGAGGTTTTTACTGATACAGGGGTGATGTGGGGGCCACAGACTCCCAGCCTAAGTTTGCACAAACATCAACCCAAGCATCTTCTCTCACAAAGGAGGCAACCTCCTCCCTTTCCACAGAGAAATGCTCTGCTGACCTGTACCTCAGTGCAGCTTCATCAGCAGGACCATGTCTGGTCTGCCTTAGCACAATGCACAAGTGCAAAATCAGGCCACTGCCTTGGAGGCCACTTTCTGTAACAAGTCTCCGGAGTGCTGCAGCAAAGAGGGAAAATGGGGAACCAGACCCTGCAAAGCCACTGCTGCTGTGCCTAGCATAGCAGGGAATGCCTGCACATACTCTTTTTTTAGGCTATGTCTAGTGGCCATGCCCCAGTTAGTTAGTCTGAATTAAGGAACTTAGGAACTACACAGACATCCTGCCGGCTTCCCAGCAGATTTCTCCACAGCCCCCAATGGCTGAGCCTCCACTTATGTTGCTCTGTATGCTGATCAGCTGCTTTGCAGTTGATGGACTGACACCAGCCAAAGTGACCTGGTGCAGACCACGACCCCGCCGTGTTCAGCTTCCCCTCATGAGGTGTCCATGGCTAACACTGCAAGGAAGCTGCCACCCCAAATTCATTATTTCCTGTGGTAACTGGAGCAATCATGGGCTCCCACCGAGGAATGGCTATTATCTCATGTCAGCGCTGTATCGGGAAACTTAATTTAATTCTCTATGTAAGGCTTCATTTGCCGGTGTTTTAGTTATTGTCATTTATTGCTTGTGAGGTTTGATAGATGGGAAGCAGCTCAACCCTTTGAGCTGTTAATTAACCCCTCTGCACACACATGGCCCTTATCCCCTTCTCTCTGGTCTCACAGCTGACCCATACTCTATATTTTTAGCAGCAAGGCACATCATCTACCATCTGTGGTAGTGAATGGCTCCCCCTGTTTGCTTGGTGGGGGAGCTGAGATGGGGAAAATTGTTTAATTGCTGCTCACTGTTTCCACTGTGTTTGTGTGAGAGAGAGGAAGTCTTTATGGACATGAAAGAAAATGTGTACACCCAAGAGTGTACAACTGTGTTTAAATGTGTCCATACAGTGTGAGGTCATATGAAGGGAGAAAACAACATGTATGAACTGTTTTTATGAGCATGACAAATTGTCAGGGTGCCAGGGAGTTTACATGGGGGACATGTGTGCATGAGATCTGTGCATGGCTGTCAATATGGGCCTCTCTTATGCTGAGCTCAAGAATGAATGTGTTTGTGTCACCATTTGCAATGGTTCTGCCTCTCTACTGGGAGATATTTCAGCATAGACCCCCATTCAAACCGCATGGCTTTCCTCGATGTTACTGCTGACAAAGATGAAGAGAGGGTGGGAGCTCAGAGCCACACGACATCTCCCAAGGCATGACCATGGCTCTTCTGCCACATCTCAGGCTGCATGAGATGCATTTTGGCCCTCTACAGAGCTGAAATGCAGTGGGAAAGCCCACCTCTAGGGTGATGAGGTGGTTTGGAGGGAAAGCTCCTTGCTTCTCAGCACTGAAATATGTCCTTTCTTCTCTCCCTTTCTCTCCCCTGTAGCTGCTTATCCTGCTGCTTATGGCCAGATTAGCCAAGCATTTCCACAGCCACCTCCCATGATTCCACAGCAACAGAGAGAAGGTAAGTAAAAGTGATGTCCTCCTTTTTGGCCCCAGCAAGCAATTCCCACCACGTGTTCTCCCCTCCTCATACATGAGGAGTGCCCACTTCAATGCCTGATTGCTTTGAATCCCTGGTTCACTGAGTTTTTCTCCATTTCCATATGTAGCACAGCACTGTTGTCACCAGTGTAGGAATATGTAGGAACAAACAATATGTAGGAGTGTACCTGCTATTTGGAGACCAAAGGCCTGCTATTTGGAGCAGGACCTTTCAGCCTCCAGTGATAATCTGAAGAGAGAACACAGACCGTGTGGAGCATAATCTTTATATCAGGATGAGAAAAATTGTGTTATAAAAGCACCTCTTTCTTTACAATGACTATGAGAGGAGCCTGGGTAATCTGGTCTACAGGACAAGTTGGCTTCCCTGAAGACATAAAAAGTAAGGCGAGGTGAATGCACCATTATTGCATGTATACATTTTGGGAGACAATTATGCTATGTAGTATTCGCTTTACTGTCAGGGGGGAGCAGTGAAGTCCTCAAAGGCAACCCACTAGGGTAGCTCAAATTGTCCTCCAAGGAGTCCACTGCTCCCTTTTGACAAGAAGAAGGGGCTGCTTGCTTAAATGAGGCATTAATGTCAGGTGCTCTAGCTTAGAAATCCTCATTTTAAATAGCTACATTTAAAATTTTATCCTCTATTAGATAACTAATTCAAATATATTCTATATTATATGTGTTATTATATATATGTAATTACATTTAATATTTTAATATAAGTGTAAAAGCCAGAATTAAATGAATCAAGATTACACTATTGAACTAAAACATTCTGATGGCCTAGAACTACTTTTGGGGAGAAATCTCATTTTGTGAGAAAATTAAACATGTTGGCATTTCCATCTAATTTGGAATTAATTTTTTTCCTATGTCAGAATTTCCTGGGGAACACAACTTCCAGCTCCTGATTAGCTCTAGTACATGTCCCTGCTGTGAGAACAGATGCACAGACCTATCGTATCATTACAGAGATGTTTCCCCCATGCTGAAGGACTTTGCTTTTTATTACTTACTGGGGCTAGATTAAGCACAGGACAAAATGGCGAGCAGATCATTGCTCAGCACAGTGTTGTGCCAGGAACCACCAGACGCAGGGGAAAGCTGTGGTCCACATTTTGAAGACCCTCTGCCTGAAGATCCCTGTGTTCATAAGGCATGGTGCGTCTCTGTGGGTTAGGAGTGAGTGTCACCCGGTGGACAAGTAATCTCATAACTCTTCACTCCCTCTGTAAGCAGCTGTTATTGAGGATGAGGATGGCTGGCGGCCAGATATATGAGATGAACCACCAGTCCAATGCAGGCTGGCATTCCCAGAGTCCCTCATTTTCCTGCAGTGTTAGGATGCTGTGGCTTTCTCAACTGCTTGCTAGAGGAATAATCTCTAAGGCAGAACACTCCCTTTTAGCAGAGGGTCAAGACCTTTAAGCATCTTTAACCTTTAATGGGAAAACACAGCAAGTGGGAACTTTAATAAATAATAATAATAACAATGCTCAGTGCTCAGAAGAGTACTTTATTTTTGCAAGGATGTGCACAAACATTGATTTGTTAATGAACCAGCCCTACCAAAACAGTAACACCAATGATCACATTGTTAATAATAATGCTATTTCTTCATTCCTGAGTCCCAGTTGGATAACAAGCCCAGAGACTTTTGGCTGCTGAAAGGTTCCTGTAGAGATTAGTCATCACTTCCACATGAGTGCTGAGGCTGTCGGCAGCTGACAGGGTGTACAGGGTTGAACACATTCAAAACTATCAAAGCTTGAGATGAAATCTTCATTCAGGCCACACAAAACTCGAAAGTAATTTTAAATTTGTGTGGTATTATCCATCTTGATGTAGTTTCTGAAACTCAGAAGTACACTTACATATTAAAATAAAGTGGTACAGTCTTGTGACTCTCATGCGCTCCTTTCTCAAACATGGTGAGGAGTGAATAGCAAGCAGATGCTGAATAGCAAGCAGATGTAGAGAGGTCATGACATTCCAGCCTCTGAGTTTTTGCCATAGAGGTGAAGTGTGCAGCTGACCAAAATGCTGCGGGACAACTTCATATAACCTTACAGGACAGCCCAGTTTTAATTACTGTTGGAAAACAAGTCTAATCAGAACCTTTCCTTATGGCATTGCCTCCTGGTGTTAGGGGTGCAATGATAGATAGCTGATGTCAGAACAGGTATATGGAGTTCCCTCATGTTGACAGTGGGCACACAGGGATAGGCTGGGTCTGCAGCTGCCCCTGTGCAAAAAAATTAACAATGAGTTGAAAGGGGAGGAGCATGGGCAGAGCAATGGCTTAGCAGCTCAGGTCCAACCAAACCAAATCAAACATATCTGGTTTGCCTGTAATCTACAGACCATCCATTACAGACCACCCATAAACTGTGCATTCCTGAAAGCTTTTCTTTCTTTTTTGTCTGAACCAAGGCTATCTGTGCTCCTTGTGTTTAAATGAACAGAAATATATAGAGAGTCATAAGAACAAGAGCCATAGTAGATATCAGTAAAATGAAACTTCTTTATTTTCTCATAATGTGTCATGAGCATTAGATTTCAAGCTGACTTACAGCCCTTTTGAAAACAAATATAAAACCTGTGGTAAATAATTTTATTACTGTATTCAGCCCTGAACTGCCAAGTACACACGTCTCAAATAATCTGTTACTCTATTTAAAATAAGAATTTTCTCTCCAGCAAGTCAGTTGGAGTCTTCAGTAAGGTTTTTCCACACCCGTGGTGATTTCCTCTTGCTCCAGTGATCCTGAGAAAGACCCTTCAAACTCCTGGCATTTGTGCACTGAGAACTAACTTAGATCTTCATAGCATTTTGAGATAAACAAGTAATAGAATCATAGAAGAGTTGGGGTTGGAAGGGACCTTAAAAACTGCGTTTCCAGCCGCCCTGCCATGGGCAGGGACATCTTCCACTAGATCAGGTTGCTCAGAGCCTCATCCAATATGGCCTTGAAAACTGCCAGGGATGGGGCAGCGACAACTTCTCTGGGTAAACTGTGCCAGGGCCTCACGACGCTCATGGTGAAGAATTCCTTCCTAATATCTTGTGTGTAGATTCTTAAAAAGATTCTTAAAAATATACACATATGATGAAACAGCCGTACATATAAGTACATAGTCTCCTTTGGAGACCCCATATTAACCTGAATCAGGCCTAAAAAATCCAACAAGGTAGAAAGGTTGAGTCAGACAGATCATATCTGGTGAATTCTTTACCAAGGACTCTTACTGCAAGAGGTAACTTACAGATGGATTCATCAACAAATTGCTTGTTAAACTCTAATGGCATAATTTTCGTATGTGAGGGTGACAAAATAAATCAAACTACTCTTTTTTTTTTTTCCCCTGGAAACAGGTGGCACTTTTCAGGATTGGAAATTAGTAAAAAAATTTCTGTAGTCGCGAACAAAGTGAGTTTGGCCTTGAATGTCTGAGTCAGTATGAGAAGCCACAGCACAGATTTCCCAGACACATTTCAGAGCTGATCTGGGCTTTGAGGATGGTCCCTGATTGTTCACACTCTCCCTGGTCTCTTAGTCCCTGAGTAGTGTGAGGAAAAGTTGATTTCCAGGCGAGCTAAGGAGTTTTCTCTCCTAGAGCCCAGCCTTTGAATGTGGTATAGATGAAGCTGTGTGCCTCCTGGCCTGCCTTATGCCTTGGTAGGTGTTTCTCAGCACACACAGGCAGAATCCCTACTCATGCACAACACATCCAAGACCCCAGGAAATGCAGCTGGTATTTTTGAAAGAATTGGCTAGTTTTACAGAGCAAACTGCTGGCTCTGGTGATGTCAGTGGGAATCTTGCCACCAATTGCAGCAAAGCCAAGATTTTACCCATTCTATTGTAATGTGGATCTCAAATCCCACAACAGAAGTGCTCTGGGGCACGTTCAAATGAAGGAATGAATTTTTTCCCTATTATTCTGGACTGTAGTCTTCTCCTGGGCAGAATTTTCTCAATTTTAACAGACACCTGAGGGGATTGGTGTTTGTTTAACACTTTCAGACCGTTTCATGTCTAGCTTACCATGCCAATAACTCTATATTGTGTGGAAGGAAATGGCAGCAAGTTTTGGAGAAAGACTAGTTGCTCAGTGAGGGGACTAAAGAAAAGGCAGACTGGTGGGGGGAAGGTGGGGGGAAGCTAGAAAAGCTTGGCATGAAATAGGGGAGCCTGATCATGGGCCACTGAGGTTCAAAAGTAATGTAGCTAAGCAGATGACCGGGTGCCTAATTAGTTAATTATCCCACCATACCACTATCCCCCCCATTTGGAAGAAACCCTGTTACCATCCTCATGACCTTTAGGAAATGCACAAGATGCAAAGGATCAGCTGTTCCTTCATGACAGTCCTTTTAGCAAATTAGTGGGGAAAATTGTGCTTAGCAAATATTCATTAGGGCTTCATTTTCCATTAATCCAAAAGGAAATGTGGAGAGCCTGTGACTTCAATCATGCTGAGGCCCAGGAATTTTAATGAGCTTTAAATGGGCATCTGCCAGAATCCTGACTTCACCGTACTTCTCCTGCCAGCCGGGGGGATGAGTAATGGCTAATAAAAGGTGGGAGCATCTAGACGAACTCCTCTCCCTAACAGGAAAGGCAAAGTTGTAATTTGCTGTGTTATGACACTGTAATTATGCCCTGATGAAGAAAACGAGAGTATTAAAAAACCCTTTCCTTCTCCACAGACATAAAAAGGGGAAAGTTGACTGAGTCAGGCCACAGGGTTGTAGGCACATGGACTAGGGGGAAGGAGGAAACCTTCTTTCTCTCCGACCTCTAACCCTTTTGGCAAAGAGCATGCACTGTATCCCCTTCATCCTGACTCCTCAGAGCAAAGTAGAGCTGGAGTTACCTGTGGAGGCCAGTGAAGAGCTGGGTAGCAGCTGGAGGTACCTTTGAAAACAAAATGATGAAAAAAACAATCCCTGACCTCTCAAACTATACACTTTTCTGCTATTGAACACTGCAAAGATTTTAAATGTTTATTTTTTTCAACAAAAAGTACTTGGACACACCTGCTCCCTTCAGACTGTTGCTCAAGGACAGCATGCTTAAAACTAAAAGTCAAGTTGAAAAGTTTCCTACAAGGTTATATAACCAGATGCAGGTTTTCCCCCTTCTGCCGCAAAATGCTATTTCACAAAAACATTTTTTGAAGGTCTCTACTTCAACAAAACTTCACATTCCAACTAATGACTCCTCTCCGGATATTTTCCTAAGCACCATCTGAAAACTCTAAAAGTGTATGTTACAGCATTCATACAAAAAAGTCAATCCCTCTTGTCCAGTAGTTTGGATTTAAATCCACCTGAAGTCTCTCCTGCAGATCTCTCTAGAAGGGAGGACAGATTGTCCAGATCTGGGGGAGTCTCCAGGCTGAGTTAGGCTGGGGGCTGAATGCAAAACTCTACAGAACAAAATGACCCCATAAGTTAACAGGAACAAAGAAAACCGAAACAATATTCTTTCATTCTTTGTGTTCTTACTCTTCTATTCTACCTCTCCATAGCCACATATGCCAATGTATTCCTCTGCCTCTAGATGTAATCCTGGTGTCTGTCCTGGGAAGGTTAATGAAATTACCATAGCCTCTAGGTGACTTTTAGTTCCTGGTCTTCTACTTTGTCCAGACCTCTGAGAGCCTGCTTTCCAGAGGTGACCCCTCACCAACCAGAGAGAGAGAATGCCAAAGTAAACCTCCATCACATGCTTTCTTGTATCCTATTTCTCCTCATTCATGGGTCTTCTTTTTCTCTTGATAGGACCAGAGGGCTGTAACCTGTTTATCTACCATCTGCCCCAGGAGTTTGGGGATGCTGAGCTGATGCAGATGTTCCTGCCTTTCGGTAATGTCATCTCCTCGAAAGTGTTTGTGGATCGGGCGACAAACCAAAGTAAATGCTTTGGTGGGTAAAGATAACAAAACAATTAGATTCATCCAGGAAAGGGCTTTCTCTGAATACTTTACCTTTCAAACTGCTTTCTTTCTGCTTAAGCTTTATGATTTTTCTCAACTTACTCCTGTCAATACTTTCCCCCTTCCCTCTTTCTCTCCTGATTGTCTCATGCTCAGAGTTGTGTGTGCTGCTCAGAGGTAAAGTTTGGCATCTCACCAGCAGCAAGATGCTGCAGCTGCTGGTGGTGGGTTGGAAAATATCCTCCTTATAAGGGCAAGTGGGGAGGGTACAAAAAAGCCTAAAGAGCCTGGAGCAAAAGGACAGGGGCTGAGGGATACGTGAAGGGCTGATGAGGTCAGCAAAGGAAACATAATGCAGAAGGGGATTTTCTGTACCTATGGAAAGAAGGACAAACAGGTTGTGGGGTTAAAAGGAAGACAGCTGTGGGGACAGCTTTCCAGCAACTGTGATCCATTATACTGCAAGGGAACAAGGGCTGAACATCGGCTGAAAGCCTGGTCTTTCTGATGGGGATGGCTGCTTGATGGATCACAGTCAGAAATGCTGTGAGCTCACTGGACTGGAGGCAGCACTCCAGCAAGATACAGGCAGACCAAGATAACCCAGTGCCTCAGTGACAGGCTGTGCTAAGCGGCTGAGTTTTAAAGCTGCACCTGGCCCACATAGCTCTGGCCTCACGACTGGCTCAACCCCACAAACTGGAAAGAGCACAGTCTGACCTGCCTGTGAGTCACCAGTCAGAGACACCCTGAGCTGCACCCACAGAAGAAGGGCATGACAGCAAACAGCCATGGGGTGATGTGTAAATTGGGTCTAAGTGAGAATCCCACTGCTTGCAAAGGTGTGGCTGTGAAGGTTCATTTGTGTCTGTGCAGCAGCATGGACACCCTGACACATTTTATCCCATTCCACCTGGTGGAATGGAGATCTCCCCCATACATATGCCTGCCACTGGGATTTGTAATTTGTCTGCCATCCTGCCCTATTTGCAGCCCTTCCCTGAGAAGTGCAATTGGATAAACTATTGTTTTAATTTTCCTGTTACTTGTTGCTAATCTGGACTCTGTCTCTCAGGCAAACTTCCAGAGTTAAGACTCATTGGAGTTTCATTTGATTTTACAGCCATTCTCAGACTCCACACTGTGCTTCCCTTCCATGCTGGCTTCACCTTTCCCTTCCTGAACAGCCCACATCCCAAAACTCTTACCTCATCCCTTGCTAGATATGGTACATGTCAAACAGTACTTCAAGAGTTTCATGCCCTTTCCCTACACACAACTCCTCCTGTTCATTCACAGAGGATCTGAGTAATTTCCCCCTTTGTTTGAAGGAGCACTGACTCCCTATGAGAGGGATACAATGCTCCCCTTCACCAAAGTCATTGGGTTGCTGCAGTCTCAAGCACTAGAGGAATGAAGGACAAAGAGTTTGGTGTGCAGAGGCAGTTGGGAAATTCACGTGAGAATTCAAAACTATGAATGAGCCCCCTTCTCTCCAGAGCCCACCTGCTTTACAGAGTTTCTATCATACAAGAGCTCATAAGACAAACAGACCAGCACAGCCCTAGGTGACATTGAAAGCTAATGCTCCGATAAGATTCATGGATTAGAAATGGACCTTTGGCAGTGAAATTGTCATCAATATTTGGAGGAATACCAAGCCTCATTCTCCACATATTGACAAGTGGAAAGACCAAAGTTAAATGGACAAATGAGGTGAGACTCAAGTCCAGTGAGGGAGAATCTCTTCTGGGTAGGATTAGCCTTATCTCCACTCAACTCGGAGGCTCATGGCTGCAAGGCTTCATGAGGATAGCAGTACATACCTAGTTTGTGGGACAGGTTTTTGAGGCTGCCTTTATTGCTTTTTCCAAGGTACTGTGAGATTGAGGTTGATAGGTGAGCAGGAATTGAGGGATCTTAGCAGAATTTTTTCTTTACATTGAGTCTTACTGGGAGAGGCTGAACATCAGCTTGTTGTTGGAAGAAGTTAACTCCAAAACTAATTGTAGGATATTGAAGGCTGAAATAGGAAGGTGCCCTCTGGAAGTGTCGACTTAAGCACACAGGCAAGCAAAAGAAGGAATTAGAGATTGCTAGTGGATCTTAGTCACCTTATATTAGCTTCTGAGACACAAATATCCAAGTCCAGTCACTTTGGGGTCCCAGGTGTGAAGTCCCAGTTTCCTTTGGATTTAACTTAATTACCCATAGAGCTGAGTGCCTGCTGTGACTGTTGGTCTCAGACAAACATGTTGACTATGCCATGTGCACCAGCTCTAGAAGGACAGAAATAGCAGAAGCACAGGTAGCCAATTATCACAGGCATGTCACGCTGCTTTTCAAAACCTCCCACCCTGCTGACCTTCAGCTTTAAAGTTATGTAAAAATGTAAGGAGTGGTACAGAAAAACAGGCCACTCATTTGTTTTGCTAAGACTGCTGAAGCAGGCACTGATTGCAAAATTTTGTTCAGGAAGTAAAAAAATAAATTCCTTTTTCCTAAAGGAATAGAAGGGGTTTTATTAACTTTGAAAGTAATAAAATGCCTTCCTTTTCTGCTTAAACATTTCCCAAAACTCAACATGTAAGGACATAGCATTTGCATTCTGTTTCACTTTTTTTTAACACAGCTAGCACTCTCCAACTGCTAGCCTGGGGGAAGAATTCTGTCTGGCCCCAGAAAGATATTCCACTATTATATGACCTTTTAAAATATATCTTATATGCAGATCCCAAATAAATTGCTGTAACAGAGTCTAGCCCCAGGTTGCCAAGAAATTGTCAAGAAATCCCGCTTTAGACAAACTTAAAATGTTCTATGGAGAAAAATGTTACCATGTTTTTTTTCTACTGGAACAGAAAAAAAACTTCATTTGCTGCTTTTGTCTCACTGTTGAACTACCTGGACCAGACAGAACAAGTAGAGCAGAGTGTCAAAATAGGATTTTGGAGGGCCACAAATATTATCAGGGGACTGAAACATCTCTCCTATAATGACAGGCTGAGAGAGCTGGATTTGTTCTGCCTGGAGAGGAGAAAGCTCTGAAGAGAACTTATAGCACTTTCCAGTATCTAAAGGGGCTACAAGAAAGCAGGAGATGGACTTTTTGAAAGGGTATTTAGTTATACAACAAGGAGGTATGGAGATTTTAGTTTAGATATTAGAAAGAAAATTTTGACTGTGAGGGTAGTGAGGCACTGGCACAGGTTGCCCAGAGAAGTTGTGGCAGCCCTATCCCTGGAAGTGTTCTAGGCCAGACTGAGTGGGACTTGGAGCAACGTGGTCTATGGAGAGGTGTCCCTGCCCATGCCATGAAGTTGGAACAAGATGATCTTTAAGGTTCCTTCTGACCCAAACCATTCTATGATTTCATGATCTTATTCCTTACTATTTGGCTCCAAGTTCTTCCCTCTATTTCAAGCACAAATTTATCTCCTTTATTGCCACTACTGACAGGATAGTGTTGGGGCAGTCAGGAGTGTCAGGAAGAAAGTGAGATAAGCCACAAGATTTTCATGGTTTCAGGAGCTGATGACCCTGCAGAGAACCACTAGCACACATGCTGAAGAAATCATGCTCTGATTTGGAAGTTTTTGACTTTCTCATTTCAGAGGTCACAACTTCCTGGCCAACAAGGAGCACTGAGGAATGCTAGCTACAGCAAACGTCAGTGTCATATCTAAAATGTGGAACTGCTTAAAATATGTGTGTTGTTTTCCATAACGGGACTACCTGCTGTAGTATGTAAAACTGCCTAAGAAACCACCCTGACTTCTCACTGAAAAAAAAGTCATTTAAACTGGAAGACTTCTTTGCCTTTGACATTTCTTCTACTGCACCCATCCAGGCTAGACCCAAACCCTTCATTTTCTCTTATAATCTTTCAAACCTCCGGCTTTTATTTTACCTCCACCCCTATCTCCATGAAGCTGTAAAATGGCCAAGTGCAGACCATCTCTTCCATGCCCATTCACTCACACCCTGTCGATACCCATGGCCTGAGCCTCCATCACACTGACCACATTAGCTCCTCCTTGGGTTTCTCATTAGCCTGTGCCTTGTCCACATTCTTGTATTCAGACTTACTGATTTCACCTTCACAGCTCTTCACCATTCTGCTCTTCTCTCTCCTGTCTCACTAGTCCTTCCCTCAATGCACAGCTGGTACCTGTAGCCTCTACACACGCACTCCTTTTGCAGCCAACATATTTATCCTCCTGGGCCATGTTTTTTATTCCCAGTGAAATAGAAGGGTCACAGTGGGAGTCACTGACTCACTCTGGGGAAAAATTACACATAGACAGTCCTCAAAAACAGTGACTCCCATTCTCACAGTAGGCTGATCTAGAAAGTCTTGCATGGAGACACCGTGTGACACAGCCTGAACAGCAGCATCCACAGGACCCCAGAGCTTGTCTCCACACAAGGCAGAGATTGCACTGCGTCTTTTACCTGCCCACTACATATGTGTATGTTGTTCTGTGTGTAGGTATGCTAAATGTCAGAGGATGTGACATACGTATTTGTGCTGGTCTCAGTGGTGCTGGTGATAATTCTCCTCTCAGTTGTGCAAGTAGTTTTAAAACGTACAGTCCATGTATAAGGCTAAAAGAGAACTCCAGTAAAATGACACTATTAAGGCTGCTAAGGCAAATAGGCAATGTGAGAAGAGCCATTCCTTACCTTGCCCAGACATGTCTAACTCTACCTCTGTCATAGGATGATGCTACAGTACAGCCCAGGAACACTCACTGTTGTCTCATAAGACTTATTTTAAGAAAGCATTTGAAGATATTAAATCAGGAAAATACAGAGACTGGCATATTCTAGAAAAATGTCTTAACAGAGAAGAGAGATTAAAAAGATAGGTTTGGGAAATATTAATTAGGAAGTCACATCAGAAATTAGAAAAACGAGAACATGGATGGAGCAGCAGAGGTCAAATGGTTATCCCAAGGTTTCAGATAAGATGTAGATAAATTAAAGCTGGAGAAATTGCTTTACTGGAACACTTGGAAATTCATTCTTCCAGTCACCTCTTTCTGAGAGTAATAAGCACCAGGATCTGCCAGCTTTTCACCACTGAGCAGTAGACACTGTAAGGCCAGGACTTCTCCATGTCTCTGCTTTGTCCCTCACAATGTTTCCTTGGCATTTGCCTGTTCCCCAAACCCATTGGTGTGGCAGCTTCAGTTTCTTCCCATGGGATAATGACTCCAGAAAGATGTCAACGACCCATCTGATACCCAGAGAGACATGGTGGTTTCCCTCCACTCAGCTCAACATGTTCTGATATCCCAGCTATACTCAACAAGAACTGCCAGATGTTTTGCTCCCTTCTGTGCACTCCAGATGCACTTTCACATTGACAGGAGGGATGTTCCACACCTTTTTAAAATGTCCCACATTAAACAAAGCAATGAGCATTCTAGCTTTGANTCTTGTTTGACATTGAACATGTCAAATGAACATGTTCGTACAACATGAACTTCAAGTTTCATTCCAGATTCCTGTAGGGGCTGCACTTGAAAGTTACTAGTGCACCACCTCATTTGGAAAAGCATCCAATCTTCTCTGAAGATGTCAAAATAGACAGGAAAAAAAATCGCTTGATGAGGGTCATGATAGTTAATTAAGTTTGCTGTTGAAAATTTCTATTCCCAGCTAAGCTCCTCCTATCTTATGAAGAGAAACCAGAGAGGCAAGAGAGAGATTAGAAGTGAGAAAAGCAGTGAGAAATGAAAACTGAACACAGGAGGGTGTGAAGCTCAGGAGAAGGGCTGAGGGATGGGAAGAGCTTGTATCATGTTATTAAAAACACGCAGTGGCAGTTAAATGCTGCAGTGTGGTGGCAAAAAAGGTGGCGTGGGAGATGCAAGGCAGCAGGCAGGTCATGATGATCTACAGGGTTTCAATCTGGAAGCTGAAACAAAAAGAAGAAAGATGTATCAAGAGACTAGAACACTGGCAAGTCTATGCAAGGCCCTGGGACTAGGGACATTGCATATTAGGTCTAAAGTGCATTGGCAGCACTCCATAAGACACAGGAGTGGAACAAGGGGCCCAGAAGTACATTAGAAAAATATTGTTCAGCACTTGCTGACAATGTGCCTCCAATATGCCCTGCCAAATATGGCAGTTTCTCTTTTAATAAAAAAAAAAAAAAAGCCAACAACTTTCCTTGGATGCATCCAGGGAAATGAGGAGGTGCAAGAATATGATGTTGATGATGTTGTAAGGGAAAGAAATTTCAGTTGCATGTTTGTACCCTGTATGGGCGATCATGGGTCAACTTGCTGTTTGTTTGTGTTGCTCTTCTTGTAGCAGTAGAGTGACTCTTGTGCAGGGCTTTAGGTTTCATGGATGAGGAGAGTTACTTATCAGACCAAAGTTTGGGGGGTTTCTTTTCTGATTCTTCTTTTGGTAAACAGGAAATTCTCACCAGATAGATGATTTATTACGACTTTATTAGGACTTGAGAGTGAGGTGTAGCTCCACTTCCTGCTGTTACAAGTATTGTGATTAATTTTGATTTTTTTCTTCTCTTTACTATTAAATTTATTTCAAATTTCCTAAGGAAAGTCTCTAATCCTTTCTCCTGGTAGCCCAGGGAATTACAGTCTGTCCTTTGCATGATCTAGTGGCAATATCTTTTGTTTCAGGTCCCTGTAAATTCTCAGATTGTTATTGACTAGAGCCTGCAGATGAGTAGGCTTAGAGTGTAATGGAAGAAGCCACTAGTTTGGATGCCTGAGTCGATGCAATATGGAAATGATTTTCCAGGCACATTAAGCATGCCTGACTTCTGGTAAATTTCGGCTCAGATCAGCCCTGCATGGCTGTGGTCCTCTCCACTCTGAAGGGCCTGGCACAGGCAGACAACCAAGGAGAGAATCATGGCCTTAGTTGGAAACTATTCCAAGGGGAGGAAGGTACTTTCAGATGGGTGCTTTGAGCACCCAGAGGACAGGGGAAGGAGGCACAGAAGTTTAATATTTAGTAGCTCTGTTATACTCCAAAGCAGCCAAGTTCTGAAACTTCAGGTTTGTAAAGAATGGAACTCTTTTTAGCTGATAAAGGAAAGAGTTGTGTGAGTAAGAAAAAGAAGGAGCTGTTCATCAAACTCACTACACAGCACCTCCAGCCATTGCAGTTGGTTGGGGGAGGCTTTGGGGGGAGGAGGAGGAACGGGAGAAGTATTAGGGCTGTGAGCCACTATTCATTTACAAACTATAATTAATTTGATGTTTAGATTAATTTCTGATGCACTCTCAAAGGTGCACTGAAAGCATTTTTCCTTTATTATAATGTTGATTGCTTATTGGGGAGATAAATCTAACTGTCAGTTATGCACTGACTTACCAAAACTTTCAGACCAAGCAAGCATGTATGCATAAGGAACAGCTGTTTGCAGTTCTCCAGTTAAAGGGACAGTTCTGTCTTTTCCTAACAACTCACATTAAAGAAAATCTATACATTGTACACAGGGATTTCTGCTTTCCTTTGTAGCTCAACAATTTATTAGACAAGAATATGTTAACTGAATCTATCTTCTATTTATCTGGCTGTCCATGTGTCTATCACTATTCTATCTATCTCTCCCCACAAGTGTTAAATTCTATCCAGAATATTTTTCAAGTTATGGGTACATGTGTACATACCTACTCACATGCACACTTACAAATGCTTTTAAATGTCTTATTCCTGGGGTAATGAGGTGAAGGAATTTATTACTGCAGGGTCCTTGTGACTTCTCTAATGACCTTCAAAGGGGAAATGGTCGCTATGTGATTAATAGAAATGACTGTTGTTAACACCAGAAGAAAGGAAAAATGGGAAAGAAAGGGAAGAGTTGGGGGTTAAAAGGACCTTTTAAAATAGTTTAAAGGCTTAGTCTTCTGAGCTTCAAATCAGTCCACCAGCACAGGAAAAGAACCCAACTGGGCTCTTGTGTGCCTGCACAATGTGCTGTCTGCAGCTACCTCTTCTACAAACCTTGTGACATTAGAAAGAGTAGATGAAATTGAATTGTGTACAGTTGGCCCTGCACACGCTCCAAGGATATAATAGTTAAAAGTGCAAATAACCTCATGCTTGGAAATGCTGGAGGAGGGCACTTTCATTCGGTTAGAAGTTTCTGTTAAGAAGTCAAAATAATGACCCCTCCAATGGGCAAACCCATTTATGAACTCCAAGTAATGGATTTGAAGAGTGCAGAATTAGCACATGCTGCTCTTGTGAGACTGCAGACCCACTGCAGCATTTTGCCCCGCTATGAGTTTATTTTTTCTTTTCCCAAGATCTCTCTGATGCAAGGCACATTCAGGCTTGCAGAATGGATGAATCTCTATCAGTTCATCCAATCATCCATCCATCCATCCATCCATCCATCCATCCATCCATCCATCCATCCATCCTGCCATATATCTATCTTCAACTTCTTAATATCCACCCATCCTCTCTCATCCACTGCACAGAATTGTTCTTCAGCACCTTGAAGTCTGTTGCCTAGCTAGTTACTGAGCAGCTGTTCAATAGTTCCTCACATCTCTGTGTTGGCTTCAGGCCTTCCTTCTACAAGTTATTCAAGCCCTGCTATGAATATAAATTTATTATTATTTCCTCATCTGTTTTCGTAATGCCCTTCCCAGCAGAGAATCTGAGAGATTCACAGAGCTAAGTAACAGCATTTTGACAGTGCTCATTGGTGTCTTCATTTCACCAAGGGGGTGATGAGGCAGAGGAAGATATCCAAGACCATTTATTAATCTTGGATTCCTAATCTGAGGTGCCACATGCCAGATCAGTTTGTTTGCATGTTTTCCTCTAAGTATTCAGAGCATTGCAGGGCTTGCTATGTTTATGTTTGTTTCAGATGCAGGTACAGTCACCAGCCTTTCTGCCAGTGAAATCTCAGGTCGAACACCAAGGAAAGAGGAACACATAGTAAAGTTTCATCTTCACTGGCAAAATAAAGAGACCTCACATATCTGCCCAAAAGCTGTGCCATAATTATATGTATATCTTTAACATTTTTTTTAATGCCATTGTTTTGATTTGGGTCATGACAATTAACTCGTGGCTCACTGTTACTTTGACATGATTCAGTAATGATAAGGATCAGGAGCCATCCTTTGACAGCAGTGTAGACATGGCCACCCTCTTTTGAGAGATAAAAGTCTAGTGGTATAGATTCATGACACAGCATGCCATCAGCACTCAGAGCCTGATCTATTTTGTTCAGCAGAGGAAAAAAAAAACAGTATAGGTGATCTTCTTAAAGTAATTTTGTAATATATGATATACCCAGCACAGCTGGGATGTCATGGCAGAAATAGGGAAATATTCCAGTTCTCCAAGGCAGCATCTGGTTGTACAACTACAAACCCATCCTTTCCCTGCCTTATTTACTGTCTACATTCCAACATTTGCAAAATGAGTCTGATACATTGCCATTTTCTCACCCTGTTATGTTATCCATTCTTGACAGTAATTAAAACAAGGATGCCATGAAAGAGAAATATACAGAAATGTGTGGTTAGAAGCAAAGCCTTTATGCGTATACAAAATAATACAGAATTAAAATTTTATAAGTAACATAATTTCTTGCATTTCTAACTCAAGTGCTTCATTTTGCATCCTTATCATTGTTTAAATGTATGGGTGCATGTGATATCTTCTCTTTCCAAGTAAGCAAACCAAAATCAAAAAATCTCCAGAAAAGATCAGCAACTTCAAATAAACATATTCAAAGGCTGCCATCAGGGTAAAAACTAACAGATCTACAACAAACAGATATACCTTTCTTAACCATTTCTGGTTTTATCTATCTCAAATCCCCCAAAAAATTCAGCACCAGCTCCACTCTCTCGCATGTTACAGAATCACAGAATCACAGAATCAATAAGGTTGGAAAAGACCTTAGAGATCATCGAGTCCAACCTATCACCTATTACCTAACCTAGCCAAACCTGTTACCTAACCTTGATCTGTTACATCACATATGTATGTGATATGTACCACATATGTATGTATATATTATGTAAAATATATGTAAGTATGTACATTATATATGGACTTGATATATATTTCTGCAACAACAAATAAAAAAATTTGCAGACACAAGTTATTAAAAACGAATTAAATTGCTGAACATGTGATTTGAATTTGGGCAACCTGCTCCACTTTTTCTGGTCTCCAAGGTAAAAAGCTTTTCCTTATATTCAGTCTGAACCTCAGGGATTTCAATTTATGTCTGCTCTCTCTCTCATTCTGCCACCATGCACCACTGTGAACCATAGCATACCTCAAGTTAGAAGGGATCCATAAGGTTCATGGAGCCCAACCAACTGCTCCTTACAGGACTACCTAAAACTAATCCATGTGACTCAGAGCATCATCTGGATACTCCATCAACTCTGATAGGCTTGGTGCTATGGTCCCTTCCTTGGAGAGCTGATTCCATGGACTGACAACCCTTTCAGTGAAGAACCATTTTCTAATCACAGAATATTGTGAATTGGAAGGGATTCACAAGGATCATTGAGTCCAACTCCCAAGTGAATGCCCATACAGGCATTGAACCCATAACCTTGGTGGCATGAGCACCATGTTTAATCCATCTGAGCCAATCTCATGATCATGTCATCTTTTTTTTCTTTTTTTTAACTAACTCTAAATCCCATCATCCCATTATCTAGACCATGTCACTGAGTTCCTCACCCAGTCTTTTCTTAAACACCTCCAGGAATGGCAACTCCACCACCTCCCTGGGCAGACCATTCCACTGAGGGAACACTCTCTCTGTGAAAAAGCTCTTCCTAATATCCAGTCTAAACCTTCTCTGACATAGCCTAAGGCCATATCCTGCTGTTCTGGTGCAGGTAGCCTGAGAGAAGAGATTTATACCCACCCGACTGCAACCTCCCTTCAGGTAGTTGTAAACGGTAATGAAGTCACCTCCGAGCCTCCTCTTCTCCAGGATGAAGAGCCCCAGCTCCCGCAGTCGCTCCCCATAAGGCTTGTTCTCCAGTCCCCTCACCATCCTTGTCGCCCTTCTCTGGACCCTCTCAAGCAGTTCAACATCTTTCTTAAACTGGGGAGCCCAGAACTGCACACAGTACTCAAAATGTGGTGGGAGCAGCGCAGAGTACAGGGGAAGGATAACTTCCCTAGTCCTACTGGCCACACTGTTCCTAATAGAGGCCAGGATGCCATTGGCCCTCCTAGCCACCTGGGCACACAATGTTCAATCTGAACTTCCCCTGAGCCAAAGAGACCATCCCTGTACTCTTGCTGTCACAGGGCCAGTGCTACAGCCCTTCTCCAACCTGATGGCTCTGTGATGAACTCTCTACATTTTCCTTTCCTTTCCTTGCCTTTCCTTGCCTTTCCTTGCCTTGCCTTGCCTTGCCTTGCCTTGCCTTGCCTTGNCCCTCCCCTCCCGTCTCCTCTCGTCTCCTGACTCACTGCATATGAGGACGTCTTTTGCCTGTTGAATTCACTTTTAGTTTTGTTAGCTGGTTTTCACACAGCCACTTCCATAGCAAGTAAAATATTTGTTTGAAAAAACATGGCCAAAAACTATTCATAATCACTTCTGGCTTCTAAACAGAAACTTCCAGATTGTCCCACAAGAGAAGCTTCAGGGCTTCCTAGATCTGGTGTTGTCCAAAATGACCCGTAATGAGGTATAAGCTGTTCAGCAAGCTGAAGAGGGCAGGTTGTTAGTTGTCCACCTAAGTAATGGTCAGCAAGAGCAAGATGGGGCGATTGTGTGCACTGCTGCACCAAGAACGGGTCAGGTTCAGACATGTCATGGCAGAAATTCAGAGTAGAAATGTCTCCCTGGGACATGAGAGAACTGTTAAAAAATACTCACAATTCATACTGCACATTCCCAACAGGGTTTCTTGGTTTATTTGGGTGTTTTGTTTTTTAGTTTGCGTTTTTTCCTTAATTAGCCCAGGAAGGAATTTCCTTCCCTGTTATAAATATTTTTTTAAAAGTCACTTTTTATGATGCTTGTCTCTTACAGACCAAGAATGATGTCTGGCGATTTCAGTGCAATGTTCATACATAGTTTATTAAAACCCCACAAATTGAGTATGATTCAAGAGGGAACCTGGGAGGAAAAAAATTATGGTTAAGATGAGAAATGGATTGTCCCATGGCTCATGCCTCAGCAATTGTTTTCGTCTTGTTTATATTGGAAACTCTAACAAAAACAAAGCAAAAATAGCCTTCATCTTGATTCAGTAACGGTATCAGTGCATCCTTGGTTAAGCACCTACTTAGAACTTGTGTAAAACCCACACCAAACTCATTCTGCTTTCTGATTTTATGTCAGAGAAGAACATCTCCTCGAAAGTTCACCTCCGTTTTCCAATCATGTACTTTCCCCATAAACACTTATAGTGAATCATGCTATCAAACATTTAAAAGAAAGGCTCAGCAAGCAAGTCAGGGAGAGTTATTCTATCCATTTCTGAAAGCATTTAGGAAATTGCTTCAGTTTCTACTCCTTATTCAAAAGATAACAAATACTATTTGCTCATCTGTGGGTGATTCCTCACTGGTTAGTTTGTTCCTTGTGAGGAGGGTCATTATCATCACCTGGGCTGGAACATTATGTTTATTATAGAAGAACCACAGTGCTTTTTGTCCATAGCAGACATGTATGTGTTCTGATCCAATATGTGATTTACGGGACCTCCAAGGAATGGTGAAGCCTGAACCCTGCACTTCTCCCGTCAAGTCACTGGATGACTTCAACTCCTACGTATAAAAATGTGTAGAACCACAATCTGAAGCTATGGCATCAGACAAGCAATCCTTTAGACAAGCTCTGTTTATGGGAAAAAGAAGTTCTTAATGTTAATTCTATTCTTATTATGAGAGATCTCTTGCAGTTTTCTATATCAGTCTATTACTTCTTTTTATCTTTTTAGAAAAAGTTGGTCCTGAGCATGTGTCCAGATGTATACATGAGCCAAAATCTTAGATCACAGAAACGCGGAATGATCTAGGTACACGAGACCTTAAAGATTATCATTCCAATCTCCCTGCTGTGGGCAGGGGCACCTTCCACTTATTTTTTTAATTACTGTATTCATCCCTGAACTGCCAAGTACACACGTCTCCAATAATCCATTAATCCATTTAAAATAAGAACTTTCTCCCAGTCAGTTGGACTCTTCAGTAAAGTTTTTCCACACCTGTGGTGAATTTCCTCTTACTCCAGTGATCCTGAGCAAGACGCTTCAAACTCCTAGCATTTGTGCACTGAGAACTAACTTAGATCTTCATAGCATTTTGAGATGAACAAGTCATAGAATCATAGAATATTTGGGGTTGGAAGGGACTTTAAAAACTGTAATTCCAGCCCCCCTGCCATGGGCAGGGACACCTTCCACTAGATCAGGTTGCTCCAAGCCCCAACCAACCTGGCCTTGAACACTTCCAGGGATGGGGCAGCCATGGCTTCTCTGGGCAACCAGTCCCAGTGCCTCTCCACCTTCACAGAAAAGAATTTGTTTCATATATCTAATTGGAATTTCCTCTCCTTCATTTTGAAACCAAATTCAACCCTGAACATGCAGTATTTAAATTGCGAAAATTCTAGTCTGATCCTGAATCTTACTTGACCTTGTGCTTTCAGTGTGAGTCATGACAGCAATTTTTCAATGAAAGGTAACCAAACACCATCTAGATTATGAAAGAGAAGACTCACAGAAAGAAGAGCCCTTCTTAGTCTGAATTACCATATTCAAGGTCAGCATCTATAGCCCTCTACTTTCCTCAGAGAAGGTACTGCTTCTCTCTACCCTAGATACCTTTCCAGAGCTACTATATGGAGAGCGTCCAGCACGCAATGAACAAAACCAGAGACCAACTTCTCCTCACACTCTAGCTCACACTGACTCAATCTATGGAGGAAGTTTCACACACAGGAAGATGGGAAGTTGACATAAAGAAGATGCTTGTGTATTTCAGGCTACCTTCTGCACTGGGTGTGACCTTTAGAGAAAGTTAATCATGCCATCTACTTTCACTCTTCATTTAATCTCCCCTTCCCATCTGTTCAGTTTCTCTCAGCTGGAAGCAAGATGAAGAACGAGTACCAGTCTGCTGTCTCAGTGGTCTGCAGCCCACACTTTGGGGCCATTTATTATAAGGAATGAACATCAATTGTCACCTCTGTCATGACTGTTACCTCAATCCATGCCAGATTAGTCGGCAAGAATTAATTTTCTAAATATCTGAAATACAAAATAAACAACACACAGACAGACAGACAGATATGTGGTACCAGAAGGGACTGTTTCATCCTTTGGACCGAACTCTGAAATAACATATGCCAGATGCCTCAGCTCATGTGACAGGTTAACACCTTCTGCCTGAGTCATAGCATTCCTTTTGGAAAATCTCTTCATCAAGATTTCATATGATAGGTGCTCCACCCCTATTGCTAAACAAGATGTTTCCAAAATGGTCAATTATCTTCACTGTTTAAAAAATGTAGGTTTGGTATCTTATTTCCATTTTATATTTGTAAAATATCTGCTTCCAGCTAGAAGAAATCATCACACCGTTCTTTCCCCGCCCCCCCCTCTTTACTAAATCCCCCATATTTTATTAACTATTATTTGTAGACTATGATCAGAAGTCTGTTTAGCCTTCTATTCAGTAAACTGTGACTACTCCTATTACTTTTTCAGACCTAGAATTATTCTTCTTGTTCTGGATAATTGCTAAAACTTATTTGTTTTGTAGAGAAACCACTAGAACTAAATGCAGACTTCCAGTAAGGACCTTTTCTGAGCCATATTCAGAGTTAGCATTACTTACAGAATCACAGAATCACAGAATCACAGAATATTCTGAGTTGGAAGGGACCCACAAGGATCATCGAGTCCAACTCTTAACACTGTCTCCCTGGCAGGAATCAAACCCGGGTCTCCCACACGCCAGGTGGGGACACTTACCACTGTACTAAAGTGGGAAGATTTTATAGATACATCAGAGGGTACCTTCATCACAAAATTGCACTGAGTCTTGTGACTTTGAGTATTTCAGCACAATCCAGAGGGCTGTCATGGTGACACCCATTTTCTTTTTAGAAGCACTGGTTTTTAATGAAGGTTTCTTCTTTTTATGAGTGACCCACTTGCTTTTTCCTGTAGATAGTTTATTTTGCACTTGATTTGACTTCAACTGAGTCCAGTCTATGCAGTGACCCACATCAGCATGACTTACTTCTGTCATTACATATTTCACCATTTCTATACAATTGGCCAATTTTACCAGTAATTTCTTCAAATGTCTTCCAAGTACTGTTAGAGAAACTAAATAGCCTAGAAATTTCCACACACTGCACAAGGGGCCTACTGGAATCTCTGCAATTTTGTTTGTCATAATTGACAAAATTTTGAGTGGTTTCATTTCTGGGCTGATATCGTTTTCTCTAAATTTCTCTCAATTTTTCCAACAAAGTTTAAATACACTTTATGATAACTTACTTTATGAACCAAACTTGCAATTTTATGCAATCAGTTTCATTTGATAGATGCTATTTTCCATGAAACCATGATGATTGGTACTAATTGTATATCTTTAAATTCTTTGTTATATTATTTCATATCAAAATTCTCATAATTTTTCTGAGACTTATGAAAATTTAACAAAGTTTACTAGGTCATGCAGTTTACATCCTTAAAAATTAATATTACATTGTTTTTTTCTGGAATACTTTGAAGGTTTTCTAATATTCCATAAATTTCTAAAATGAACATTAACGGTTCAGCAAATTTCAGAGCCAATTCTTTGAATATTCTGAGTTTCCAATTATCTCTTCCTGCAGATGTGAAATATTTAATAGTAGTTGTTTAGCATAGTCGTCAGTTACTGACTGTTCATACATTAAAAAAATAAATGGATGGATGGATAGGATGGATAACTGGATAGACAGATCTCTCTTGGACATGATTAAATATCAGGGGAAGGTTAAATATTCCAAAAAGTCATCCAACCCTATTAGACACTGGAAAACAGCTGAAGTGCTATGCCCTTGATCTGCAGACGTACTCCTTTATTGAGTATTCCAGTAACTATAAATCACCTTACAATACAATACCTTCCACTGCACACATACATTATAGAGCTACTTACATACAGATTGTATCCTGAAATTCTTTTCAGCACTAAAAAATTGCAAGACGGCAGCCAGTACATTGTGTAAAGAACACAGCAAGGTAAAGACCTTGCAAGGCAATTAAAGGAAAACCTCCTGTCTCTGATAAGAGTAATAAACACAGAGAAAAAGAAACTGAGCAGTCGTAGGATCGAAACGGGCTGAAGTAGGAGGGAAATTCTGAAGAGCAGTGCTGCTGGCAGGGAGAAGGACAGGAGATCCTCTCCAGAACCCTTCACACAGGAAGACTACCATGATGTGAACACCTTACTGCTGCCTGCCTAGCAAAAAATGTCTTCCTGATGTTCCTAGATCTCACCCATCACTGGTCAGTAACAAAATCAAGGAAGAAATGCACTAAGGGGACAGTCATATTAATAACCAATTATATCAATAACTAATTCCCTAATTACTGATTCAAATGCTTGGAGGAAGGACAGGAAAGTAAGGTCTCTGGTCTAATCAGTTGCCAGTGCTTTCTTCAGCTTCCTTCTTCTCAGTATTCTCTCAGACACATGGTGTGGTTCTTGGGAGTGTCATGTGTAAGTCCAGGAGCTTGACTCAATGATCTTTGTAGGTCCTTTTTAAACCAGGATATTCTATGATTTTATGATTCTAATCTGGTCAAGGTTCTTTCCTATGGCCTGGGTCTAAGCACTTTCAACACAAGGGAAGCAAGGGGCAAGGACTTCTCCAGTGCTAGTGCCTAGGCCACATGCATGGCATTTCTTCTCTTTGACCACACTGGAATATGCCTTCCACAGGATGAGCAGCAGATTCTTGCTCTTCTGTTATTCTCATTTCCTTCTAGTAAGATGAATATGTGCTGAATGCCAAGAGGAAGAAGTTCAGAAGAATAAGATTCTCTCTGTAGCTAGTGACTTTCATAACTGAAGGAGCAAGAAGTACCAAGAAAGATCCCTCATGGTACTCAGACAAATATTCTGATGACCAGAACTGAAAAAAAAAATAAATATCTGGCTTAAAAGCCCTAATAAACACCAATGTTTCTTGTTTCAGTTGCAATGTGTTACAAAATGAATCTCTGAGATGACACAAGGATGTGGAACAGAGATCAAAATATTCTTCTTCGGTTTAAGACAATTCATGTATTTGTTTCTTTGAGGTCCCTCTTTTCCTTTCCATTGCCTGAAGGCAGCCTAGTCACATGAGTGGGCCTGCTGTAGGACCATCTGCCCCCAGCTCAGGAGTCTGGATTAAAAACCTTCATCTGAACCATATTCATGGTCTTGTCTCCTGATTTAGGGGATGCTCAGCATAATTACCAAGCATTGGGCTCCATCCAGAGGAAAGCTTCTGCTGAAGAGAAACATGTTATTCCAAATTGGTAGCAGATCATCAAAAGGCTGTTTTGCACATTAACCACTAATTTTCTTTGCTGGATGAAAAAAGAAAAAGAAAACTCAGAAGGATCGGTGAAGGATCCATGGGAACACAACAATGTACTCATTAAGGAGGGCACTTACTGCACAAACTAATTCATGGACATGCAGAGGCAATACTCGCCATGAACAAAAAGTTTACAGTTGCAAAACAGTCTTCCAATGTACTCTGAGATAGATGGCGATTTTCCTTTATCATCCCAGCTAATTTAAACAGAATAAAAGCCCTTATATTATATCCATTATGTAATGCCATGGTCATGCTGGTGTAATGAGAGAGAAATAAAGCTCCCTCCTCATGCCCCACCGCCAAAACTTCCTGTGGAAGCAAGGGGCAGAAAATAATGCAATCAGTTTCTGCTCTCTAATGGTTTATACAGTCCTGCAGGAAAAGAGCAGGCTTGGAGAAGTTGTGGACTGCAACATCTGTACCTTCCTGGAAGAAGCTGTGCAGAATCAGAAAGATTAGATGTCCTCAGTCGCTGTCCTAGCAGCTTTCTCCCTTCTTGGCTGCTTTGATAAATCATTTATTAGAACGGCCTTTTTACATAATCCCTGGGGGGAAGGAAAAAAAAAGGAAAAAAACACCAACATCCCCCCCATAAAATAGATTTATCACAAAATGCTGTCCTCCTACCAACCATCTTCAGACCAGAGCATATATTTCTCTGATTATTAATTAACTGATGCACAAAAAGAGCTTTTTAACCTCTCCCTTTCTCTTTTGTCCTTCAACAGTGTAGATGAAAATGCAGGGGTAATGTTCAAAACACAGATAGCAACTGCAGTACTACCATCATGCATTCAGCCCGTAGGCTCAAATATTTAAGCCATTTAGGAAGCAAGTATTTAAGGTTTTTTTCCTGGTACACACATTTTAGTCCTAATCATACATATTTAAATATGTCATAGCACTATTAACTCTGCTGATATAGACAAGAAACAAAGATGCTTACCTTCCAGTACTGCATATAGCAACAAAAAAAGTCCAATTTGCCAATAGGTATTTGATGTGAGAAGAGAAAGGAATATGCTACTGTTAGCCCAACATGCCTGTCTGTCTATCTGCCTATCCCTTATCATTGTCGTGTCTCAACTCTCAGGATAAGCCATGTTCTCCTCGAATTTCATCAAAAAACCTTCAATAATATGAAACACAACTCCACATAACTAACAGGAAGGGACAAAGTTGGATACATGAAAAAATTCTGAGCGTATCAAGCCCCCTAAAAATTAAAACAGTAAAATGAAGCTAGAGGAATTAGCTGCTCTGTCCCTGGAATGTGCTCACAAGGCAAATGCACCTTAATGAGCCTTTGGCCTTCTCTTTCTCTTTCCCTTTCCCTGACCCTCCCAGCCCATCTCCTCTACCCTCAGAACCTAGCCACTGGAGATTTTTATATTGCATCAGTAAATATCAGAACAACTGAGGAGAAAAAAATCTGTCCAAATCTGTACGCAAGTAATACTAATATAGGAGTACAACTCCCAGCTTCATTATCTGGTCTAAATGAAATATAGTGAGCAAATGCACTTCTGATCTCTCTTATTAGTACCATTTGCTAAAATGCTGTAATACTTAGAGCTTTGCACAGAGTGAGGAAATGGACTTAGAATTCCATCTCAGAAGCAAAGTGATAATAAAAACTAGTACAACATTGTGAGGTTATCTCACAGCAAGATTCTTGCAGAGGTGTGACTATACTAGCATCCCAGCACCAGGGCCTATCATCCCACTAAGGTCTAGTCTTGGCAGAAGTAGACAAATAGTAGTGTCATACTGGGCAGCATTTCTGGAGAGATTTGCATACATTAGGATTTTGATACGGTGATTAACATCACTTTGGGGAGTGAATCACCCAGGCACTAGACAGTTAATATCTTACCTTGAGATGTCATTCCTAACTAAATCCTAACTAACCGGTCAAATCCTACAATAGAGGTGCCTTGATTTAAGCTAGGTGCCTGCCTTCATTACAGCCAGCACTGTTCCCTGATACACAGCCAAGTGGGACTAAATTCATTTGAGCACAGCTAAGAGTGCCCTGGAAAAACAGAGAAATCATGTCCTACACACCATTGACTAGATCTCCACTGACTGTTGCAGGGTCCTGAAGTGTTCTGTTCACAACTGGGTGAATGTGTAGGCACAATCTAGGTGCACAAATGTAGTCAATAGGAGGGACATTACAACAGGACTGGTTACAGGAGTAGAAATTGCAGTTCCCAGGCAAGGTAGGTTCTTTAAAACATGATGTAAGCAATTATCAAGCTGCAACTAACTCAGTTTTGATATTTGATCCCTATAAGGAAAACATACCTCGCACTTTCCCCTGGCACTTAGGACAGCTGACACAAAGTGGACCA
The DNA here is from genome assembly GCA_013390025.1 of Pitta sordida. Taxonomy (NCBI): domain Eukaryota; kingdom Metazoa; phylum Chordata; class Aves; order Passeriformes; family Pittidae; genus Pitta; species Pitta sordida. The sequence goes on along the minus strand of WEKX01009303.1, from coordinate 104,908 downwards.
CACCCAAATTATTGAATTTTCTCATTTTTCAGAATATCATGGCCACCTCCAAGTTAACTACTGACAACAGCCTCTGGTCTGTGCTAATATTCAGACTTTGTCTAGGAATTGTTTGGTGTTTAGCAGAAGTCAAAAAAATTCATTAGTAGAGATTACTAGATTTCAGTTTCTCTTAACATCCTTAGCACAGTTTTAGTCCACTTTTTTAGTTGCAGCTGATGTGTGTTGGCCAGGAATATTAGCAATCCAGACATGATTTTAAAAAGAAATGCCTTTCAACCTTTCAACTGATCTTATATTCAAAGATGTGAAGTATCTGGACAGCAGATATTCACAGTTGAAGCTCTATTAAAGCATTCCTAAGGGAGTTTCCTGCAGTTTTTCAAGTCTGAATGAAGTTAGGTGAAATTAGGAGGTGTTCAGTATTTTCCTCCACTAAGATTGAATCATAGGACTTTAGATTATAGACTAATAGATTATTCAACTAGTCAAATGTAAACTGGAAACATTACCAGGCACTTAGTAATAAGTGATTGCAACATTGCTATTGAATAACACCCCAGCTTATTATACACCATAGTTCTTCAGTTTTCTCCCTAGAAATGAGTGATTGCTGTGAGTCTTCAACAGCACTTCTTGTCACATCTTCAGAGGTGCGGGGTTGGTAACTCCTCATGCAAGTGGTTGGCAGGAAAACTGCATGGACAGCTAGTTACTTGGAGCCTCGGCTTCAAGGGGGCAGACAGAGAGAGATCCCTGTTTATTCCATGGGCATCTCTTCTAAAACCAAATGTGCCACACTCAGTAAATGTGCTGTCTCACTTCAAGGTCAAGACCATGGGGTTTATGATCTGTCATGAGGTTACATTATTAGCCAAAGGCAGGGAGCACAGCTTTAATACAGGAGTGAGAAGGTGCCCTTGCATGCACACATCTGTATCCTTTCCAAATGGAAGTCACCCTGTGTCACTTGTGAGACCCTTTTTCGAGGAGGTACTTAGACCAGGGAGGAGGCGCTGCTAAATGCAGTCACGCTACAGACCAAGGCAATAAGCCAGGCTTGATACTGTTGTCAGGAGCAGGTGTGTGTCTGGCACCAAACACTCAGCATTAGCTTTTTGATGGGCTCACAAAATGTCTCCTCATTTCAGCCTGTCTGTTAAGAGATGCTAGGTTCCTAGGACTGGTTTGTGCTGCCAGAGCCTTGCAGGGATGGGTAAACAGATGGCTTTGTCTGGAGTACAGACTGGTCCAGGCTAGTCTCACCCAAGGTTTGTACTCAGAAATGCTGTTGGCACACAGGGACAGTTCCAGCAAAGATAGCAGAGCCTATTCCTGTAAAATGTGATGACAACCCCCCCACCACCCTGTCTCACTATCTCAGACCTGCAGTCACTCCAGCTACAGTCACATTACACTTTTTTGGATCTAACATTAAAAAATTAAATAAATAAACCAAAACAAACCCACAGCAAAAACCCTTCCCAAAGCTGAATACATTAGAAAAATGTGTGGTTCTGACCTGTTTTACCTCATCAGAATGTCAGAAATCAAGTCTTCCAGACAAAGAATGTCATTTTAGGTGGCCAGTAGATACAACGCTGAGTCGTTATAGTTGTTTCTATTGCTGGATGTCTCTATGGTTGATTGGATGATTTGCTGGCAAAGTATGAATCTACTTAGGTAAACCATGTTAGGAAAGCACTTGTGTTCATCTCTCAACTGCAGAGTCAACATAAAATCTGGAGAAATTGCCAGTTATTAAAGTTCTTTATATTGCTTAGCTGGCCAACAGTCAAACTATTCATGACAATGAATACCATAATGGAGAACTCCCTAAATTCACATTTTCCTTATATTGTAATAATAAGGAAGTAACAGTAGGGATAGCAGGTTCCTCTCATCATTAATATTGGAAGGCAAAGGGAAGTTTATGCTGGAAGGTTATGAAGGGTCTAGAGGTTTAATCTAGTCATGATGGAGGGAAATAGAGTAAGATAGAGAACCTTGGGACCATTACTTCTGCTGACTCCCTGCTCAAAGGTGACCCAAATCTTGTGTGTGCTGGTTCTGTGGCACCAATATTTGGATCCCTGTGCTTTCACATAATCTTGTGTTCAGACTTGCACTCAGATCAGGCACTGTGTCCTGGTCCTCTTATCTGTAACAACCCCTCCTATCCTTTGTCCCACATTGGCAACCATCCTCTCCTCACTCTCCTGACCACCCACCCACCCTCCTACCTGCTCACTTTCCCCCTCTCAGTGCCCTCAGCCCCTTCCCTTCCCCATGTTCATTCTCAGTGGTCGTTGCATGTACGTCCCTGGGCACTCTTCAGCTCATTAAGTCCCCTGCCTTGACTCATGTTTCGACAGGTTTTGTGAGTTTTGACAATCCTGCCAGTGCCCAAGCTGCTATCCAGGCCATGAATGGATTCCAGATTGGCATGAAGAGGCTGAAGGTGCAGCTGAAGAGGCCAAAGGATGCTAATCGTCCCTACTGAAGAGTTGTTGGAACCACTGGATACAAAGCACTAGCACAGGTAACTGCATGGGGAAGGGGCTGTCAGCTACAGTTGTAGCGTCTCTCTGTGTTGTAGACCCTCAAAAAGTTTCAGCTCTGTGACTCTCTAGCTTCCGCCTTTTTCACTCTGGCTAGAGCCACTCTACACAGACAGGCACTCACACATAAACTAGGAACCGTTTGTGCGTGTGTGTCTTTAGAAAAAGAGATGGAAAGATGCTTAACAAGGAATGAGCAAAGTTCCTCACCCGAGGAGCATCCTGCATCTCTAGAAAGTGTTTCTGGTCTTTAGAGGAGAGTCAGAAGCTGTCCTGACTCCCCTTGCTCAGCCCAAGACAGCATTTCTAGCGTCTGAAGAAAATCTGCAATTAAGAGGTGGGACTGGGCTGCGGTTTAATCCCTGGTGACTGGACTGGGACAGTGTCTGTCTCAATAGCTCTGTGTTGCAAATGTTTCAATGCATTCTTCATTCTTCATGTGGTGAAGTCTGTATCCAATTTCATCCCTGCATAATAACTTACTGTAAATATGTCTCCCTGACAACCAAGTAACCCCTAATTTCTTTCTTCCCAAACTCAAGCAATTAATAGAAGGATCCATGTTCACTTCTTGCGCAGTTGCTTTAAACTTCTGTGTGTAGATAAAACTCAACCAAATCCAAAGAAGCTGAGCTCAAGTGAGGACTTAGGGTATCAGTGTTAGACTTGTGTACTATGTGTTGTTGGAAAAAACCCCAGCTTGTTCATCCAAGGGAACTTCTAATCATGTAACAGTATCAAAAATATCAGAAGGAAAAACTTGTTTCATTGGAATCCCAATGTATCACCAGTAAGAAAAATGGAGATATTTCCAAAAATGGAAATATTTTCCACCACTGGCTGGCTCTTCCCTTAGATAATTCTTTGATAAACAGAAATATAAACCTCTAATTTTTTGTTTACAGAGACAGGAAGTCTCCCTATTGTTAAAACTGTCCCCCACTGAAGATTCCCCAATGAACTCATCACCTAAGGAGGCCCTAAGCTATAGCAAGCAATTTGTACTTCTCAATTCATGATAAAGGGTTGGGTTAGGTGGCCTTTCTATGCCATTTTACCTCTAATGTCTAAGATTCTGAGATTTTGATTCAGGCCTTTTTTGACTCATCCNAAAAAAAAAAAAAAAAAGAAAAAACCAAGGAGAGTTTTAATTTTCCATAAGTATCTATAGTATCTTTGAAAAATGTATTTTTCTAGTCTTCAGAGCAATATCCTTTCCAGTGAGCATTAAAAATGTGATCAAAATGTCTTTGAAAGAGGTGCTGCACTGAAGACAACATAAAAGAGATTAAGAAATCTTTCAGTAAATGTACTAGGTGCACGTGCAAGAAACAGCCTCCACAGTTTAGACTCCTTTATATATGACTATATGAAGGTACCCGACAATGCATTCTCCCTCTTGAAATACCACTTTTATTTTCCTTGCTTATGAAAAGGCCTCTTGGAAGCTTGAAACCAAAATATGTTTCCATATCCAAATGCTTTTTGCTTCATCACACTGGCTTTTTACTGCAGGCTTTGCTGGGGGAGAGCGGGAGATGCATGCATGCAATTTTGTTAAAGCAGGGACTGTCTTTGTCCGGGAAGTTTTCAGGAACACCTGCAAAGACATTGAGGAACAAAAAGGTCTCTCTAGCTAGACCACCAAGAAATAGCTTCATACTATAGCAACGCTGTGATCACTATGTTTGATTCTTGTAGTGGTGTAAGAAGACAGAGGGCTGTGGACAACTGTGTTATTGAAGATTCACCAGTATTTCGCCAGATTCATGGTGTTCTTATTATCATGGATCATTATGAAGTGCTTTGCCTCTATATGATCAGGCTGATGTTAAGGTCACAGCTTATTTCCTATAAAAAGATTACTCACTAGTAGTATTAAGATTAGTTGTTTGGGTCCTTTCCCACAATAAGTTATACAAAAGGAATCAGAAGGTAAAATTCCATGTCTCTCTTAGAGCTTTTTTTCATTTTCCTTTGTTTCTAAAAAGGAGAACAGTCTTGAAGTGTTGCCTTTAAATAGAAAGTCCTTCCTGGCTTTTAATTTTGTTTTAATGCTCTGCACTATCATTCTGTTGTTACCACCAGATCACTTTCATCATTGGCCTATGGGAGCCTTTTTAGAGACTATCAAAATGGAGTAAATGTGTTCAGAAATCCTTATTCTCTTGTATACTCACACCTACGTGAGTCCATTGCAGGAGCTGTACATGGCTTTTAATAGAAGACATTTCTCCACAGAAAAAAAAAAAGTTTTATGTATGTGTTTTTGCACCTAACAAAAGGAATTGCCCAAGTGCATGTGGCTGCAGGAGGACAGTGCAGGAACATAGTCCAGGGAGGAATTTGGTTCAGCACTATGCTGTGTTAGGCAGGAGAGGACACTTGGAGACAGCAAGGATACCCAGAAAAGCAGAAGGACTCAAACCCAGCTCTTTCCTCAGCTCATCTGTTTTCCAGTGCTTGGAAACATCAATGCCAGCACAGGAGAGGTAGGCAGAATTCTTAGTCGTGGTGGCCACAAGTCAGCTTCCCGCCAGGGCTGGGCAATAGCACAGGGCTAAGCCCTCAGTAATAAGCCTGACTCAGAGGTAGGTCAACTGCTCTTGGCTCAGCATGGTGTTATGTACCCCCATGGCTGGTTTGATTTCAATTTACTTTAACTGATGCATACACAATAACTCCAGCATGGTTTTTATCTGTCTTTATTTTGGTCAGAGCTCGTCAGGGTCTTTAATTCCAATTTGAAGCATGTGTATAAACAGAGTGACATCAGGGCTATTACTCATATGCTTCAAGAGGATGCTCAAGAAACTTTTTAATTGGGGTTTTTCTAAGGAAGACTTTGTTTTATTGAACGCCTTTCAAAATAAAATGCCAACAACAACAACAAAAAGCAGCATCCAGTTTGGTGTAATTCCACCAGTGTGGTTTCTTCCTAACTTAGAAAGAAAGAACTTCACTGAATTTTAATTCTAGATGCTTTTTTTTTTTTTTTTTTTTTTTAAACATAAAATTTCCC
>WEKX01009303.1:83358-99320 GCA_013390025.1 Pitta sordida | reverse complement strand
TTTTAACATATAAATCTCCCTTTTGGGACAAAAGCAGTCTAGGCCACAGTGATTTGAAGTCCTTTGTTTTCATTGCAAGTTCTCTAAAGTTGCTGTCAAACAGTGAAAGGGCTTCTGTGATGTGGCAGATAAGCCCACAAGCTGCAGCAAGCAAAGCCCTGAAGAATTTAGATGGCAAGATGTTTCCAAAATGTCTGCCTCATTCTCTTCTTTCTTTATAATCAAATAAGTGGTTGTCCAAATAAATTTAAAAAAAAAAAAAAGGTTGGGGCTGAGTAGAGGAAGGGTAGGCTGGGAAAAAGCAAAAGAGGAGAAATATTTGAGACAACTCTGCCAAAATCAATATATTCTATTATCAAATCCTTCTCAAGACTAGGAAGCAAACATTCAGCAGAGTTTCTTGTGTCTTTCAGATAGAAAATGCAAAAAATAATTAATTAAAAAACCAAACTGAAACCTACAGCTCCCCTGGGTAGCCATTCCTAAGAGCCATTCAGTACCCTGTGCTGACAAAGTTGCAGGTGCACCCTGGGGTTGTGTGTGAGCCCTCTGCACATCCAATGCCATCAAGCACTGCTGGGACAGACAGAAAGGCGAGCTCCTCTGTTCCTCCTCCTGGGAGCAAATGTGAAGGATTCAATTCCAGCCCTCTGCACTGGGTCATGGAGCTCGTTCCAGTGACCCCATCCATGCTAAGTGAGTGGTATCCATGATAGGACAACACTGCTTAGAAAACTACACAGGTCATTGCTTTTTTTAAGGACATAACACAGAGCAGCCCAGAAGCACCCAGCTGAGAGATCAATAAAAGATGTTGCACACAAGAGCAGTGCAAATTCTGTCCATTCCTATTCTGTGGCTTCACTGAGGTGACCGATCATCAGCAAAGTGATGTTTTCCATCTCAGCCAGACAGTCTAATGTTGAAGTTTTATTTAAAGCTAAAGATGGAGGGACATTTAGGTGAGATTAACCAAGATCACTGACTGACATGAAACCGAGGAAGACAAAGGGAGTGTGAGACAAACTGAGGTAAAAGAGAAACAGAGGGGTGAGGGGAGAAATAGACCAACAGTAAGATTTTCTTAGCTGTCTTCCTAAGAGTAGTGACAAAACATTAAAGGAATGCATTGTCCAGGCAACTTGCTTCTCCAAAACACCAAGGGAAATAACACAGGCCAAAGCTCAGATTTAAAAAAAAAAAAAAAAATACAAAAGATGTTCAGGCTCTCCTCCACAGCATCTTGAGCATATGCTAACGTTTGGTTTATTGTAGAATACGTGAAATGGCGGTGTTTGCAGCTGGATGGAATAAGTGCTATTTTCGTCTCAGAGGAAATGTCTATTTTTTTTTTTTAATTGGAATGTATAGTTTACCAAACTGTACATTTTCCCATTCTTTTCCCTAATAATAAAAAAAAAGAACCAAACCCAAAGCACTTCATTTTAAAGGAAGCAGACACTATCAGCCAAAAATGAAACAAACAAGCAAAATTCTAAATGCCCATAAACAAAAAAATTGTGAATGGATAATTTCTGACTTTGCTTGTAATTTCAGATGACTTCAATGTGAGGTCTAATGAAAGTGTATTTTTTACTGAATCTTTTGTTGCTTATGTCTCTCAGATAGGTTTCTATTACCTCCAGTGAGAGGCTATTCTGTGGTTGCATTGATCTCACTGTTTTCTATTAGGCTATTCATCTTGAGATTCATACCAAATATCCTTTATCAGGATAAAATCCCATCTCTTGCAGTTATACCTCCTACAATCATACTAACCAGCTCCTCTTCCACCTGCTCAGATTATTGTTGTTTCCCTCCTTTAGTCATCACTTTGATTGTTTAGGACTGGCTTACATTATGGAAATTCGCACTAGTATAATTGCATCAAAACAGTATTCCAGCATAAGCTTTAATATGAGTGAATAAAGTGAGGGAAAAAAACCAGCACAGCTTAATTTAGGAAGGTCTGTTTAGGTACTGGATAAACATCACCTCAGCCAAAATTTTTCTCTATTCTTTGGATTACTTTTGTCTTTCATTTTCACTGACAACTGAGATTAAATTAAGCATTCCTCACTGTGTTTGCAACCCAAACTTCGTGCTGCTGTGATTGTACTTAGAGAATGGAAATGAATTTTAGTGGGGGAGACTGAAACAGAACTCCTGAAGGTATATGCAAAACTGGCAAGGAAATAATTTTCTGATAGATCATTTTTAACCTGCCTGCCCATTTAAATTACTAATAACTTTCTTATGGTAAAATTCTTATGTCTGTTCTATAAACCACAGTTTCTATACCAGAGCATGAAAAATCCCATTTGCTAATTATTGTATTCTAAGATTGGCACACAATATAATGCACTGATGGAAAATGACAATAATTAATTACTGCATTTACTCCAAAATTACAATCAGTAATTACTGCTCTGAGGCTGAATTCCATTCAGCAATATTTGGAACTTGTTCTTCCTCAAAGCAGGGCAGCTTTTCAGGAGTATTGCTGTGTTTGCATCTAAATGAGTCCATGTGGGTCACTAACGGATCCACGCTATTTGTCATGGGAGTGATAGAGCAGCACAATGCAATACCATAACACCTTCCTTCAGTTCAGAGCAGGAATTCTTCATTAAAATCCATGTCCCCGTTTTTTTTTTCAAATGTTAGGTAATATAATTATATATAATTATTTTAGAACTAAATAATAGATATGAAAGCAGCCTCCCATTTCTCATCCCACTGTGATGATGCTGATGCTCTATGGTCGTCCTGATGCTCTGAAGCAAAATTTTTTTTGTGAGAACTGAAGTTTGTGAGAACTTCAGCCAATGACTCAGTCACAAAAGAGCTTTCTGAATTGTCCCTACTCTGAAAATGCCAGGTGCTTGTTACGGTTGTGCCACATTCAAAGTCTTCCAAGAGCAGAACTCCCAAAGCAGTAGGATTGACTGGAATGTGATAATGTCACATTCAGCCATTTGACCAATAAGATTAGTATTGGAGCTCATAGGGACAGTGCCACAAAAATTACCTGAGTAAGTCAGATTTTAGAACCTTTCCAGCTCAGTGTGAGCTTCAGTTGTGTCAGTTAATGGGTAGCCACAGTAACCTGAAAAAAATAGCCTCTGAAGGAACCTTTCACTATGTTCATTCAACACAGAGATTTGCTGGCCCCGTGACTGAAGGACTGCAACTTGAAGAAAAGTTGGAAAATATAAGAAAAGGAAAGGGTAGGTGTTTTAAATAGCTGTGATTTGAAATGAGGGCTAAAGAGATGGAAAAACACAGGAGATACCCATTTCTTCTGCTGCTAGAATGAATATTTTGGCTAACACTTACAGAATGAGTCCTCTGCTAAATAAAATACATACAAAGAGAACATTAGAAGGGAAAGACCCCCAATGAAAGGGGTTTGTGAAAATCCAGGATCAGTCTTAAACACCAAGCATGATCATTTTCCTACAGGACCTTCAAATAAGTTAAAAGTTAGCAAACTCTTTTTATTCTGAGGCACTAGAGAGACCAGTACCCACTAACAAGAAAACAGGGAACAGGCATTTGCAAATGCTACCTTGGGAGAGGGCAAAGAGTGAGTTATTTGAAGCTCATTGTATGGGACCAGAAAAGTGTAGGACTTAAGGATGTTTTTCTCAAATGGCCCCATATTCAAAGGCCAATAAATCTGTCTTTGGCACATTTAGTTAATGAAAACATTAATATCATCATGAACATGTCTTCTCATCCAGGCACAGATAATATGGACAGCATAAGCCAAAAGCAGGCCATAGCCCTCTGGCTCTAAGGAGAATTGAACAGCAGAAAAGGTTAAAACGGGAAACTAGAAACTCTCAATAAAGTCGGAGTTAGAAGTCAACCTCAGCACGTGGTTCACAAGACTCAGGTCACTTGTGCAGCATTGATCAGTAAGCTGAAAATGATCTGATCTTTTTGTCACTGACCTTTGAGAGCTACTGCAGAACCATGAATTGAAGCTGTATGGGGTAGTGTTTGGCACTTACACTGTAGAGATAAAGAAAAGGGAGGCTAAAAAACTCCATGAAATTTACTCTGCAGGGGAAAACTGTTACAAGAGTTGGCAAGAATCTTAATAAGGGGTTGCAGAGTACTCCATCAATGTAAGCACCTTAAATTGATGTCCTTATGGTTTGGAAGGCATATACAATCAGCTGCACTAGAACACTGTTTCTCGTTCCCATGGTTATACCCAGTGATATATCAAATGCAATAATTGCATATTTGAATAATTCATGGGTACGGTAACTTTGGCCAGATACAAGTGAATATCAAAACTCTGGTCTCTGAAGTGTTTGATTCAGCTGTAGCAGAGAATTGAAGGTTTACGGTACAAATCCTGCTTCTCAGGTGTCTTTCATCGTGCCCTGTGACTGCAGTTAGAAAAAGAGAGAGTTTTATTTCAAACAGTTTGTTTTTCCACTTAGCTGAACTTCATCCAACCTTTTTAAAATATTGGGTAGAAGGCTGGGCTGGAGGAGAAAGTAGAACAGCAGTCAAGTCATTTCCCAAGCAAGGAGCAGAGTAAATGAAAACTCAGTGCTCTGTCTGGAAAGGTGCTAACCACAACCGTGATGGAGCCAAGTTCTTGGGCAGTGTCAATCACCAGCTCCTATGAAGTCAGTCAAGTGACACTGATTTATGGCAGCCAAGGATTCAGGCCCACTATTACTTATTTAACTCTAAATGTTCTGCTAGCAGAGATGTTTCAATGAGTTGCAAATCTAGAGGGAGATGCAATATCACCATTCTGGCTGCTCTGGTGTTTCTAGATCAGAGAGATTAAGGAATGATCATGACTATCTCTAAACATATCTGTGGTTTATATTAAAAATCCCTTTTATGGCCATGACTTACAAACTGAAGAAATTCTCTTTCACCCCTGGAAAGCTGCAGTTACATACTCAAGTAATCCTCTTTAGGAGGCAGTTTTCTCCCAATATTGGTAGATACATGTATATCTTGCTTCCCCACCTCTTCAGATATCACTTTTCCTATGTAAGATGGATTCATATGTTCTATGCAGAGCAGGGTAGCAGTTTAAAATCCTCACAGTGGTGAGTTATCCACCTTTGAGATTTCTGCCTGTATGAGGCCCAGTCCTTGAAGCCAACAGGCATCTTCTGGTCGATTTGGATGTGCTGTGGACCATGGCCCTGGGCGTCATGGCAGAGTCTTAAAAAGCAGATAGTTTCAAAAAGAAAATATGTTTCCACCACCTTGATTTCTAAGGATTTGGAAATGACTGGTCCATTGAACCCATGGGCTGTGCAGTCAGCTACAAACTGTCTTTTCTGGACAAAAATCTCAATTTTTCTCTGCTCCAGTGAAGCATCTCCACTCATGAGTAGAGGTTGCATTCCATTTCCTGTAACATATGAGAAGTGAATGCTTTACAGTTCTTTATTTTCCTCTGTGCATTCTCGTTGCATGGTACATATTTTTCCATCATGGTAGACTGGACCCTGGGAAAAGGAACAGGGCAGGCAGCCCAATTCCAGTTTTAGGAAATTGAGCTCTTACATGTCAGTAGTGAAGAGATTTGGTGCTTTCAGAAGGGGGTTTATGTGAGTGTTTTCTGTATTCTGCTCTTAGCTTACAAGGTCATTATTTGGCACAGACTGTAGGATCTTGTTACAAAAAAATCCCAACAGGAATTCCTGTAGGTCTTGCTCCCATTGCTCATGAAGACCAGTGTAAAGCAATTTAAAGAAATGTCTACTTCCTCATCAAGAGTAAAGGAATGCCTCACTCCTGAAGAAGTATTCCTACACTTAAACCTGAAAGGAGGCATTAATGTCTCAGTAGATGGCTTTGTTGAGGAGCATGTTAAAGGACTGTTAGTAAAGGCACATGGACAGGCACCAGGGTTGTCTCTGGGGTCTTTTCTCCTTCAGTGGAGACCCACTTCCTGACAGTCTGACTTCTGGTATTCAATGGAGATTCTTGGAAGTGACTCCAGAATGTTGCTTAGTATTAAAATGAAAGTAATTTCTTTCTTCAGAAATTATCTAGAATAACTGAGTTGTCCTGACGTTCACAGGTGTCTGGAGAAATACTGGGCCTGCCCTTCACCCGGGAAAAAACTAGGCTTTAGCAGAGTGATGATGATTTGTGCCAGCTAAAGACTTGTGGGATTTGGCCACTTATGCTCAGGGAGCAGAAATCTTCTACTTTTTCTCTTCTGATCTTTCAAATTGCCTCCGTAATTTTTCCCTAAGTTATATGTCCTCAGTGTGTTCTTTCGATGTGAGAAGTGGTAATGTCACTCTGTTAGGGGTTTTATGGTTCACAGAAAGCAGGATTTGTATCGAGATAGACAGATAGATAGATGTCTGGTGCCTGAACACAACGTGTTACAGAGATTGACCCAAAATCCCAAATGATAGACTGAGGGAATATCTGTCTAGGAGACTGCAGATGGATTTTATCTCTTGTTGCTGATTAACACAGGCCTTTAAAACCATATCATCCCTGTCACTTTGCTCAAATAGTTGAAGAATATCAGAATAAAGAAGGATCAATAGCAAATAAGTAGTCTTAATTTTATCAGATGTCAATGTAAGGAGGTCAGATATGCCCTACTGGGAAGGGAAGGGAAGGATAGACAATTAAAGGAGTCTGGTCTGCATTCAGATAAAGACCATTCATTGTGACAAAGGAGGCAATGCAGCTGATGAACACAGGAAATACAGTAGTGATGTTCATGTCCCCTGGACAAACCAGGCTCAGGGCCACATCGAGATCTGGGCTATCTCTGTATGTGAGAGGGACACAGAAAGGAGCAGAAGCGCTGGCTGACGGGAGCAGTAGGGACACCATCCTGCCAAGCTGCCTGCAGAGCCTGGAGCTGCCTTCTAATGAAGGCAAGCGGCTGGTCACAACTGGAGGCGAGCTGTTCCCCATTTGTTTGTGCTCCTCGGAGTGGCAGGGATCCGCTCTCCATCAGAATAATCCAATTGAACAAAATGATTCATATTAGCAGGCACATCTGTCTGAGGCCAAAGCAGAACCCTGGTGTTAGTTTAATAAATGGTGTTCATTAAAGTCAGCTGAAAATATAATCTGGAGAGACTGATGGGGTGAACAGAGCAAAGAATAAGCAAAAGGAGTTAGCAATTATCAGATGTCATTTGTTCTACTGGTACCACAGAATTGAAGCTTGTTTGCTGAAATCTTAATTTCATTTTGCTGAGGCAGAATCCATCAGAGAAGCTTATGCTGCAGCTATGATTCCTGTTTGTCAGACCTGAGTAGGGAGTGGAGCATTTTCATTTTCTACTTTTCTACTAAATACCGTACTGAAGAAGCACAGACCCCATCAGAGACCCCAAGGACAGGAAATATGGAGGGAGAAGCCTTGCCTTTGCCATGAAAAGACTGATGAGTAAAGCTCCTTGTGCTGCAATGGAGAGAATATGGGATAGGAACTTTGGGCATTTCCAATGCAGCACAAGTTACAGATCTCACCCATTCCTCGGCCATCTCAACCCCATATCAAGAGGGTATATAAACACTTCTCATTTGAACTCAGGAGCATTTTACACTCTCTAAGATAGGGGCCAGTGTTTTCTCTGGGTAATGTTTTCCTCTTTCCAGACTCTATAGGCTGGGTTTTTCTTGGTGGTCCTGCCAGGGAAACTCTTACAGCTATGAACTGGTGGCTGTCCAAAGCAGCACAGGGGAGGAGGTACAGGCACTGAGATGCCGGGTCAGAGTTTAACCCTGCTGGCCCTGGGCTGCTTCATTCAGACACAGCTCTCACCCTGTTGCCTGTTTGACCAGCTCAGTTATTTGGCATTAACATTCCTGGCCATAAGTCTTCACAGAAAACACTGAATCCAGAGGGATTGCTTTTAGGAGGGAGAGTTGCCTTTCCCAGTTCTATTGAGCAGAGACAAGCTTCTTGGGACTGACCTACAGAATGGTCAGCATTTGAAGATTGGCTGGACAACCCGTTTCTTATGAGTTGCTTTGATTTTGTTTAGTTCTAACTTCTCCCTGGAGGTATTCAAATGGTCTTTGGTGTGCTCCAGAGGAAGGCAAGAAAGGATTTTATGTTTATGGACTTGCCAGGGCAGCTATCGAGTCCCAGCCAGTCAGAAAAAATCAAAAGAATAATGGAGGAGAGGGGAAACCTTGACCTCATAAGCTTTCAGCGTTGATTAGTTTGTTGGTGTCAGGAACCTTTTCTTGTTCAGGGCAGACTAACTGTGAAATAACTTTTTTTCCGCTACTCTTTAATCTGTCTCCTGTATTCCCAAAGGGGAGGAGGAGGAACCAAAACCTGCCTTCCCAGAGTTCTGCTTCAGAGGAAACAAATGAATGGACTTGCACACCAGCAGCAAGGGGCTGGTGTGTTGGGCTTTTTCTGAAACTCATCTTTGGCAAAAGGCTGAACACCTTCAATTTCCCTCAAAATTGTGTAAGAATCAGTTGCAGACATGAGTTATTCTGGGGATCATTGGAGGTTTCTCTTGCCCTGGTGAATGGAGGAGAGGGAGAGAGAGTTGCACAAATGAGTAGCATCTTTCTGATATTTGCCCTGGATTCCACAATCATTAGCAGACTTCCTTTATAGAATCCCACTTCTACTCCACCGTCATTCCTCACTCGGCACAGAGAGGAGCATAGAGGCTTAGGTTAACATGATCCTGTCATTTGTATGAAACTGGTGAGCAACTTGATGAATTTTCTTGGTTCAGGCCCTGTGGATCAGGGGACGATAGTTCTCCCAAGCCAGCATAGCTGCAGGCACAAGGGGAAATGCTTCATAAGCAGAGGCTACTTGAGGTGACATTGAACCAGAAACCCAAAGGACTGAGACTGATCAGGCTCAACTGGATGCAAATAGAATCCGGGATTTAGTTTCAATACTCTTTACAAAGTACATTGAAGTTATCTTATGAACCAGGCAACATGGGAATCAGTGAATTGGTTTTCAGTGCTTTCAGAAAAAAAATTGGGGTTTTTTGGCTTTCTTCTTAAGTTCTCAGACGAAAAGGTTTTTCTTATTTTTTTAAATAATCATAATGTTTGACTAGTCACATGAATTTTCCGTCAAGAAAGGCTTGGAACAAAAATGTGAATTCCTAATTAGAACCATATAAATACCTCAGCTATAGCAGTGAAATGAGTCACAGACTTAAGTCACATGCATAAGTGTTTTCAGAATCTAATTCTGAGATACTAAAATTTTCAAAGATATGTGAATTCTTCATATTCTTCAGGAAACTTCTCCAACTACATATATGGAGAAATTCTTGTCTTATCTTTCTCTAACTCAGAGTTATAATCTCCTTACTGAAAGTATCTTCTCTCAGGAACATCATACAGAATGCTTCTCCAAGAAGGTTTGGGGTTTTTTAACAAGAAATTAGTAACATTTAATAATTAATAGAACTATGTAAGCTTATTGAGTCATCCTGGACTTTAATCAATTTGAAATATTTGGGGCACCAGTTTCCACCTTACTGCTTGTCGCTGGAGGTACATTAGAGTTTTAGTGCAATTAAAATGAAGCAGGAAATATTTTTAGCTAATTGCACTGTGCACCTTGAAGGTAATTTGAAGCTGCAGGCAAAAAAAAATAAAATATCAGAAGGAGTAATTGAGTGTTGCAAACTGGGAGTATGTGTTCCTGACTGCATTCTGATTTAGAAGGGTACAGAGGCTGGGCAAGGTGCTGAACAGGTTTGACAGAAGAGGAGTGAAATCTCTACTGGGGGACAGCCCAGTATATATATGGCGCAGGACAAGCTTTGGGAGAGACACTCAGGAACCTTGAAAGGGAATTCAGGCTGGGGAAAGAGTTGGGGTCTCCTCTTTTCTTGGACACAACTCGACACAAGCAAAACTGCAAAACAGCATTCCTATACCTGGTGACCAATTACAGACCAAATTCTTATCCCTAAGCCTGGCAGACAGCTGTGGACAACCGTGTCTTGTGGCAGGTACTTGAGCCCCAGGTAGGGTGTGTTGGGCAACATAACCATCCCTGCCAAGATCCTTGAGCTGGGCTTTATTCAGTTCTTGAGATCATCCTAGGAGTCTGGTGGGGAAAGGAAGAGGGGAGTGGGCATCCATCTCTAACCATCAACAGCAAAAAAGAAGAGTGTGGCACTGGGTTCATCCTTATGATGAACCAGCAGAGACTGGGTGCAGAGGCTTTCTTACAGCTTCCCAATTAGGCTTGGTTCTCAACCATGTACATTTTTTTAATTAAAATGTTGGAACAATGCTCAGGAGGTAGCAAACTCCTTGAGACCCCCTTGTAATAAAAAACCTTTCATTATGTGCAGAAAGGCAGCTACTACCAAGTTTAATTTCCTCTCCCTTCTAATGTTCACCAGCAGCAAAACCAGGCGTGAGTTCTCAGTGTGAGGCAGGAAACTGCTCCTCAGGGCACGAGACCCACTGAACCGGCCATCAGGAGAGAAAGAGGCTACAGGCTTTGCTGGAAAAGTAGCCACATAACTTTCATTTGACCTTAATATCACTACCACTCTGCTTCCCAAAATTACCTGATTTTATTGCACTGATGTTTGCCTGCAACACTCTTGGTTGGCAAAACACAGCTGAGACCGAAATAGAGCCATGGCTTTGTTCACAAGAGCAAGTAAATTCTGAACGTTGCTACCACTCAGCCCTTACCAACTTTACCAAGCAACCCTGGTTCTGGGCAGACCAGAGCTCCCTCCAGCACCAGCCCACCCTGGATCCCCACTCTGCCCAGCCCAGCCCTTTCTCCCATCACACACCTCCACACATATTTAGGGATGCCTCCAACATTCTGTGATCCTCATCATGCTGTGAGCACCTCTTATGCCACTGCTCAAGGACAGAGCGAGAAAAGGCAACACGGTTCAGGGAACCAGTGACATTTTCTGACCCTCCAGGCTGGTTTCTCCAGGAGCAGCCACTCCATTGTGGTGCTTTTTCATCCGCTGCTTGA
Source organism: Pitta sordida (assembly GCA_013390025.1). Lineage (NCBI taxonomy): Eukaryota > Metazoa > Chordata > Aves > Passeriformes > Pittidae > Pitta > Pitta sordida. Next base: position 88,333 of record WEKX01009303.1, on the reverse strand, counting down.
GACTAATGGCTCCAGAAAAATAGATAAATCAGAGGTGACACAGCTATTGCTGCTTGACAATTTTTCATCAAACCAGCTGGGGGAGGAGGGGGTGACCATAGAGTGACATTTTGACCAAACTGAATGTTTCTGCAACAAATTTTCATTCTAGTAGATTAAAAAAGAAACGCGAACAGCACAAAAAACCAAAACTGGCTTGATTAAAAATGTTGGCCTTCAAAACAGTAAATTCCTGTTAAAAATGGACTGGTTTTCAGATTGATTAAAAAAAGGCAAAAATTAATCTATTTCTCTGGCCACCTCCCCCATCCCAGATTTGTTTTGTTTATTAACTAAAATGTTCACAGGAAAGAAAGCCAAAATAATGACAATTTTCCCCTGGAAAATAATTGTCATTTTTCAACTAGCTTTTAATGTAACATAGTTAAATGAGAGCAATCCTGGTAAGAACACTGCACATCATGTAAGTCATACAATTATTTGAAAGAAGGGCATTGCAATTTAAGAGCTAATTTTTATCGTCACCTCAATATATAAATGAGAAAACTCAGGCAGGGTCATCAAGCATATTAAAAAAAAAAAAAAAAAAAGAAAAAGTACAGAAAACATTTGCATTTGAAATGGACTCCCATCTCCCTATTAGATCACATTGGCTTCTCTGTCTGTGTATGTATAATTGTCTCTGTTGATGTATGTATATGTAATACCTATGTACATATACATATGTAGGATATGTTGTTTGTGTGCCTATTCATGCATATAAAGATTCATACATATAAACTGTCTCCTTTTAATCTTCAGATGTTAGAATTGAAGCATCTGACAGATGACATTTTTTTTCCCCTCCTGCCTAAACATGATACCCCAAAAGTCCAGGTAAATACATTGGTGTCTGGTATGAATGATCAGGCTTCTTTCAATCCTAGCATGGGTGCAGAATCCCCTTCACTGTGCAGCCCTCCCACACTAAGTCATTTGGTTTCCCAATCTTGGACACGCCATGACAGCCTTAGCAGTGGTTATCATAGGGATGGATTTGTTTTTCTAGCGTCATGCCTCCTTTATCTACCTTTGCCAGGTGGTCCAGGCAGGAGCTGGGGAAGAGAGGGATCTGTGTGGGTTGGTATTGAGGCAGAGTGAAGAGGAGGGCTGAGGTGGAGGGAAAGCAGAGCCATCCAATGTTGAAAGAAAGTTGACACAGAGGCAAAAACAGAGGGAAATTGTTAAAGAAAGAGTACAGAGGCAAGGGGGAAAAACACAGGCTGGAATTTTTATAGTATTGATCAGCTTCAGAGGCAATAGCTGTGAAGATCTGTCAGATGTAACAAAAACATCTACAGTTCTTTCCTGTAAGTGTGCTTGGGAACAGGCTACAGGAGATGGAATGAGAGGATCCTGACTATGGCTTGGGGTGGAGTGCAAAGACACTTGTGTTTAATTTGTGTATTTGAGAGTAATGTGTACTGTACAAGGGTATATGTCAGATGTGAGCATAAATTTGAGCTTAGATGTGAGCTTAAATATGAGCATAGGAGGCTGCCACTTTGGTGTTGCCAGAAGTGATGGCCTTTGAGTTTCTTCAAGGAGAGGTTTCCTACATCTGAAATGAGAAAAAAAGGTATAGAGTTGATCAGTGGTGAGCTGCGTAATAAGAGCTCAGAGAAGACACATGATAGAAATGTTGAGAAGTTGGAGGCAGTAGATTTCTGCAGTGGAAGGATTACCAGGTACATGGTGTGTACCTGGTAACACACCATGATGGTGGCAGTGTTGGGCCGCTTGTGTGGTCCTGTGAAGGCATAAAGCAAGCTTGCACCTCCAGCTGGGTGCATTAACAAGCTTAGCAGATGTATAGTGACAGCTCTTGTGCTGTGGCATTCACCAACTAGTTTAAGGGCTCTTAGCCTTGTGCAGCATCTCGCACATGCCTCTCAGGTTGTCTACTTGCTGTAAGGGTAGCGTAGAATCCTCACATAGATTCAGTTGTAAAATACCTCTAAGAACATCAAGCCCAACCATTAATTCATCACCAACAAGTCCAATATTAAGCTATGACTCCAGGAGTCACATATACATATCATTTAAATACCCCCAGAGATGGTGACACCACCACCTCCCTAGGCAGCCTGTCCTAGTGTTTGACAACCCTTTCAGTGAAGAAAATTTTCCTAATATCCAATAAGAACACCCCTTATTGCAATTTGAGGCTCTTTAGTCTTGTTCGGTCACCTGGGAGAAAAGACTTACCCCCACCTGTCGGCAACATCCTTTCAGGTAAAGAGTGATAAGGTCTCCCCTAAGCCTCCTACTGGCCCCAGTACTGATCCCTGGGAACACCACTAGTGACCAGCACCAGGTGAATGTAATTCCATTCACCACTACTCTCTGGGCCCAGACATCAGCCAGTGAACAGACTACCCATCCAAGCCATGAGCAGTCAGTTACTCCAGGAGAATGCTGTGGGAAATGGTGTCAAAGGCTTTATTGAAGTCCAGGAAGTCAACATCTACAGCCTTTCCCTCATCCACTAAGCAGGTCATCTTGTCATAGAAGATCAAGTTGGTAAAGAAGGACCTGCCTTTCCTAAACCCCTGCTGGTTGAGCCGATCCCCTGGTTCTCCCCTGTGATGTGATAGCACTCGAGATGATCTGCCCTATGACCTGCTCCATCAAAAAGGTCAGGTTGACAGACCTGTAGTTCCTTATATACTCCTTCTGGCTCTTCTTGTGGATGGGCATCACATTGACTAACTTAACTCAACGGGGACTTCCCCAGTTAACCATGACTGCTGATAAATGATGGAGAATTGTTTGATGAGCACCTGCACCATCTCCCTCAGAACCCAGCGGTTCAGTACAGGGGCAGTGAACGTCTCTCACAATGCAGAGCTTACCCTTACAGTTCAGTCAGAAGCTGCTGTTAAAAGTTTTCCTCTGCCAGAGACATCTGTAGCATCAGGACTACTGTGCTGACAGTACAGGTTACAAGGATGTGACTAGATTTATGTTTGTCTAACCAAGGCTTTAACTGAGATTCATTTCCCCTGATGGTAGAGACCTACACCATAGCTATATCCTTCACAGCTAGTCAGTCAGGGTTCTCATTATAACCACGAGAGATACTGGTTCCTTTTGGCCATGATTCACAGTCTTATCTGGAACAGTCCCTAAGGATAAGTGAATTGGAACCTACTATCCCTCTGTGCCTCCACTAATACTGACTTAGAGTGATCTGTGTAGATAGAGATGTCTTCATCCCGAATCCCATCATTACAACTTCAAGCCATTATCTCTATCCAGTGATCAAAGAGAACAGTCCCTGGCTCCACTTATGTGTTTCAAAGAAGAAGCTGAGCATATACGAGATTTATTTGTCTATGGGTTGCTGAGTGGAACAAGTTCTTGGACAAGTCTCTAGAGACTGTCAAAGGGTCTTCTTCGCTCCACTGACTAGGTAGGTGTTTTAGACCTCTGCTTTAGGAAGACAACTTTCATTTGGTGCTTGAAATACAGACCCAAGTTAGGCAGACAGGATGACCATGTGTAACTTGTTTGAAAGAACAGTTTCAGGTGGTTTTTTTGTTGCTCTTTTAGTCTCAACAAGTCCTAATCCTTCACCTGTACATATCTATATACATATATACATGTGTTTGTGTATCTGTGTGTCTATGTGTGTTGCATCCACAGTGTCAGAGGGTGTCTGTGGAGGACAGGCAGAGGGATGGTAGTACCACCACCAAAGCCGGTCACTGAGAAACCAGCCAGGTCCTTCCCATTCAGCATATAAAATGTTTTCTCTACTAAGGTTATGCCAAAGAACCTCTTCTCAGCTTGAGAGTTGTCTGGATCTGGCATCCATGTGTAAACCCATTGCCCACTAAACTGCTGCCCCTCACCTTGCAGCCAGTGCTATCCCATACTCCAAACCCAGAGAGAAGATGTAATAGAGCAGGATTTTATTTGTTCCACCAGATCTCTCCCATCCCTGTTACCTCCTTGGTCCATTCAGGGAAGCAAAGCTAGTTAACTCTCCCCTTTCCTGCTGGTACCCCTCTTGAGGTAAGGAGATAGGTCTTGCTGTGATGGTACTGATAAATGTCCTTCCTCCCCCAGCTGATTGTTTTCCTGTGTTATGACATGTCCAGGAAGCCCAGAGGGGTGAGAGAGATGCTAGAGGTCTTTTTCTCTTCTTCATATACAGCTAGGAGCTGTACAGGTGACGCTACTTGCTCCTGGGTACCTAGGGACACAAACAACAGCAATTCTACTCTGGGCCCTCTTGAAAAGGACAGTTTTCTCCCTTTTGGCTTGTGAAATAACTGTAAAAACAGATCTTGCATCTGCCTTGGGAGTACTAGTCTATTGTCTTCACTCAAACCCCAGGAAGCTCAGGTTGGCACTTCTAGATCATCAAAGGGCACGACTTTGAGGCCAGGCCATCAAGAAGGAATCAGGTTCAACCAAGACAGAAACCAACTCCAGGAAAACTGTGCAGCTGAAGCCAGTGCTCACATCATGGGCTTAGTTCAGCATCATTTCTTGTCAGCTAAGTGTAACTGCTTTAGCCAGACAGCAAGTTTCAGTTCAGAGAAACAGTAAAGAAACCAGAAACAAATGAACAAAAAGCCAAAGAAATTTGTCTAACTACCATGCATGACTCCACGATCAGAACTGCCAACAATATTCTTGCAACACCCCAACACAAGGTTAAGTTTCAGTCATGTGCAGTGACTTTTCAGAAATAGCTTGGTAGGAGAGATATGAGCCCTGCCAAGGGGACAGAAAGGCAATACCTAAGGAACATGGTGCAGAGCTGCTGACTGAGACAAGTGTATCATTTTGCGCAGTGAAGCAAAACTGTGGGACATTTTTGTTTGTAGGAAAGGAACAGAGTGTCTCCATAGATTTTAGCAACCAATCACTGGCAGGTTTTTTTCCTTTTCCTTTTTCTTTTTTCTTTCTCCTCTCCTCTCCT
>WEKX01009303.1:53398-68285 GCA_013390025.1 Pitta sordida | reverse complement strand
AGAAAGAAATTAATTTCAGCCTGAAAAGTCTACATTTTTCAGTCCAGATGGGGCCAAAATATCCCAAACATAGAAACTTACAGTGGAGAAAACTGTTCAGTCAAAAGCAGAAAACCTTCCCAGAAATGTTGCCACCTAGTAAGATATTTCAGTATTTCAAGGGAAATGGTATTCGGTGATGGAAAAGAACCAATGGCAGAGGATAGAAGCACAGCTGACACAGACTGGGTCTTCTGTCAAGTACTGCAGCAGTTCACAGGGACATTGACACATTCCACCAATAAAGAAATACTTTAAGTCCAGCAGGCTCAAAATGAGACTTTTTTCTTCACTAGTAATCATCAAGGAGATGAAGGATGGAGGAGGAGTCAAGATAGACCTTCTTTCTGAAAAATACTTCATCAGGAAAGATTTGCCCTTCTCTAATAATACTAATCTGACTTGTCACACTCTGTGGGTGCCTAAAACCTGTGGAGGATCAAAGATCAAATGCTGGTACCTGACCTACGAAGCTCAAAGACAAACCGAGGAAGAAAAACAACAGAAAACATAGATGTCAACTATTCAGGTCAACAGAGAAAAACCCTGAGACAGTGCCTGACAAACAACAGACACAATATTCTGCCCTCCTGTTTGCTACCACAATTCCACAGAGTGTGGTTAGTTCATTAAAGGAAGGCTGAATAAGAGGAAAAAAATAATGAGGTAGAGATGCATGAGCCAAGTTCCACAACAATTTTTGCCTTCCTAGGTCCACACATTATATTCATGTATTTCTTATATCTGCATGTATGAATTTATGCTCAAATCCAGCCAACAACTCAGCTTAAAATGTGTGTCCTTAGTTGTCTTGGGTGTAAGCCTTCGGCAGATGGTCGAAACTGGAGAGCAGAGGAATTTCTTCAGTGACAGTGTTTAAACAGAGAAAAACCTGGATGTAGCCAAAACACCTTGTATTCATTTTCTGGGCTTGGTGTTAGCTGGAGGTTGTTCTTTGTTAAGCACATTCTCTAGAGCAGATAGAGCTTGAGGCACGATTTTCAAATTCATTAAAAATTCAGAACAGCTCTGGTGGTTGCAGAAACCCTTCACACGGTTCCTAGGGATAATTCTGTCAGCAAAGCTCAGACCACTTTATTTCAGCCAACTTACTTCTTAAAACTCTGTCCAGTCCAGGCACATGATGAGTGATTGCCAGAATACTTCTTAGGATAAGAATTTGTAAAGAACTTTTAAGCCCATTGATACAGGGTATCCTGGAGAGCTCCTGCCCAGCCCCTCCTGCTATTATGATGGAGGGAAACACCCCCAGAAATCGCTTTGCCTATGTGCCATCATGCCTGACATTCACAAACCACACAGGGGAACACCACCAGCTTCCAGAGTGTGCAGACTCTGACACGTGAACCTGAAATGCAGGAAATAGCATTAAGGAAGATGTTAAGCCTTGTCACCCGAAATAAAGTTTATGTCAAAGAAAATCCCTCATGCTAGCAGCATGGGAGTCACCCTCTTTTCCACCCTTTAGTTTTTTCCTCATCTCCGTGACACTTTTTGCAGCAAAATTCGCAGCGCAGTTGGTCACTGCAGTTCAGCTGGGGACAGGGATGAGTATCAGGGGAGGAACAAAATACACAGAAGGGTTTCTTTTACATTTTCAGAGACACAGACTGTATTTTCCCCTTTCCCTGAGGCTCTGTCACATCACTTTCAACTCCCACAAGTAATGCTTGGAGAGCAAAGAAAGTGGGGGAGAGGTGTGAGAAAGCTGAGCCACATGCCTGGAGGAAAACTGGGATTCGGGGCACTGGAAGATGAGTTCTGCAAACATTGCCATGGTGTCCTCAGGTTCTGCCACATGCTCCTGCATCCTCAGCCCCTGCCCTGTGCATATCAAGAGGGGATGGAGGAAAATCCTGGAGTGTTGACCAAGGAAAATCCATATGATTCCAGATCCCCTGGAACAGGCAGAGATTTCCCTCTCTGCCGCAGGAATGGAGGGTTGATAATAAACTAGTGGGGATAAATGGCAGCACCTTACAGCACTACTGCTGCTTACTGTCTGAGCAGGTATTGGCCTATGACAGTGAGGGTAGAGAGAGGGATTGTCTGACAGCTGCAACAGGAACACTCCCCTGTGCCAGTTGTCTCCAGACAGGATTGGTCTTGGTCCATCATTTCTCTGGCTGTAAGAGGTCTCTTGTTTCTCAACCTCAAACCTCCTAATTCAATAGATTTCTTTTCAAATGAAACTCTTCCCTTCACTTCCTTCTCTCTGTTATAAATGCATGAGGAAAAAAGCCCAAACAAACACACAAACAAACAACTCTTGTCATAAATATTCTTGTCTTGAGTTTCTTGACAAATATGTGCTTATGTTTCTCTCTCTCACACCTCTCTCCTCTCCACTAACTCTGAGTAAGAGTTCCTGCCAATGGTCTCAAGTTTTCCCCAGGAAGGACCTCTGGAGAAGTAAGAGTGCTGAAGCTGAGGTGGGGAACTCGTCCTCTGCCTGAGGGGAGTCCAGAAGATGAAGAGTGCACAAGACAGAGTGGACATCTGCCCAGGACACAGGCAGAATATGTGTTTGTCTGTAGATACTCTGTTTTACTTCATGGCAAGCACTGCTCCAAGCATTGTTACAGTGGAAATGGTCCCATCAATTTCCAATGCCAGCATCTGAGTCAGAGGTCATCACTATTTGGGTCAGCAGAGGTCTAGTCAACAGACTGCATCATCTGATTGCATGCAAAAAGCCCGGGGCAAACAGCAGAACTGAGCTCCAAACCTCAAACCTTTGCTTCATCCTTGAGTGATGCAGCCATGAGTCTGCTCCTTTCTGCTTCTCTTGGCTGCAGGCTGAGGTACAACATCGAACTGACCATCTGAACTGCTCCTTTGTCAGAACATTTGACACCAAGTTGGCCCACACAGTGTGAAGCTGCATCTAAGCGCTTCCCTCTACGTGACAGGGTTGGCAATAAAGTGGAGGAGAGTCAGAACATGTAAGCAAAGAGAGAGAGAAGAAAGAAGGTCCTTGCCCCTGGCACTGAGGGCTTAACAGAGTGGTTTGGGATCCAAGTGGATCCAGTCAACAGTTTTGGATCCCCTACTGAAATTCATACTGATCTTACAGATCTCATTAGCACAGAGGACAGAAGCAGCAGAATACTTTTTCTGCTCTGCTTAAGCTCTGGGCAATGAATGAAGGAAATGCCTAAATTTCTGTCCAGCCAATGGAGAGGGACAGGTGTTTTTCAAGGCTTCATGAAGGTGTCAAACAGAGTCTTGAAAATAGCACTGTCATCGGGGCACTATCTACCTAAAATACAGAAGCAAGCCTGGTGCCTAAGCCAGGCAGATCTGTTAATGCTCAACTTTTGTATTTTAACCTCAAGAGAAGCCCCTGTTATGATGAAATACATACATGGGGCAGCAGAGCATGGCAGCAGAGCTTAAATCCATAGATCATAGAGTTAAATATTCTACTGTGGGCTAAAAGTGAGCACGCACAGTTTCAGCCCATGTGTTGGTTGAAGTTATGAGCACATGAGAAAGGGGGATTTATAATGAGAAAGGCAATTCAACCTCAATTATAGTGCACGACTGTCTGCACACTATAAACTGAAGGTTTAATAATGAGGCAAGTAGGCTAAAGGAGAGAATTTCATTGTGTCTGTTTCACAGCCTGGAATTTTTACTAAATTCATCAGATTACTTGAGTTCTCCTGACAACTATAGCAGTATAACTAATTTTAAAGGAACTTATTGTATATTAAGACTGCAACAGAAGATACAGGCAGAGAAAAACCTTGTAGCAAAAGAGAATTCCAGATCGAGGACTATAATGTATATGAGGTTTGAAAGAAGTAAGTGCTAAAAGATGTAGACAGCAGTTTTTCAGGGTCCTTAACCTTGATGAATAAATGAATAAAATCCCTTAAAAAATTGCAGTGTTTCTTTCAAGTGGTTTCCAGCATGTTAATGATCAAGAGAAGCTGAGAAAATTGCTGGGAAAGGAGATGACTTTCCTCAATATGCTTTTACCACAGAGACTAGGAGACAGACATGAATTGTAAGCAAATAACACGCAAAATATGACAGAGAGAGAACAGAGGCTCTTTAACTGTCCATAATGCATTTGCATACGGATATGTTGACTGCAAGGCTTTGTGATGCTGCCATATCAAATCTTTAATGGAGACCTGGAGCCTTACAGTTCTTCCATATCCTGGTACTTTGGTTCTCCTGTATCATATTTGTTTACCTTACTGCACAAAAACCCCCGCTAAATCGAAAAGGGACACAGAGAATACACAGAATCCTTTCTCTACCGCTATAAGCATCCCACTCACCATGTACAATGACCCTCCAGCTAACAATGAATGCCAAAGGGGGCTGAGTTTCTCACCCTTCTCATTTCTACTGTCAAGGTTTCCTAGGTGTGGCAGGAAAAGTTAAAGACACACCAGTGGAATGCAGTACAGAAAAGGGGCATCTCCGCACCTTCTGCCAGATAGAAAAGGAGTATCTTGGTGTCCTGACGTGGCCTTACCTGAAGGGACTGGCGGAAGGGAGCAACTGAGATGGGGAGCATCAGGCACTGATGGGCAGCTTGGCTGTTGAAAAATGTCTCAGATTTAACAAGCTGTAAAATGGCAAAGGAGAAAAGGGTGCTGAAGACTGAAATTCTGAAGGCATCATCTTCAGCAATGTTTTCACCCCTCAGTTTTACTGACAGTGCTTGCAGACAATGCTATTGCTTCTCCCTGTCTTTGAACTCTCCCCAGCACCTACATCACCCACACATCCCTCTTCCCTCCTGGCCCCACCAACCTCCAGCTAATAATGTACCTGATTAGATCTTTCATCATTTTTATTGTTATCCACCCGCAGATTAATAAAACAGTGCTCTGGCTGTTTCTGGCTGACCACATTCCCTAATTTATCATAAAGGCTTTGCCTGAAATACTTTTGTATGACATGGGGGGAGGTCTGCAGCCCCCCCCAGCCAAGCACAGCCATGAGAGAGCACAGGACCACTGTCTGCATGATACTGCCTGTGTTCTCACCTCACAGAGCAGAAGTTAACATACCGCAGCCAAGCTGCTAAAGCAAAATTACCAGAGATTGGCACCAGACGCACAGAGGTGGAAAAATGGGGAGTTAACTCCAGCTCACTGGAGCACACTGCTTCATACCTGTACTGTTTCTTAATACTAGGGAATATGCTTTTAAAGCACTGCAAAATTTCTGTTTAAAGACAGTAATTGCAAGGGTGACTTAACATGGCCTCAGGGACTATCCTGTAAGAATTGGAAGACTTGATCCCTTAAAAGTCAAGCATCAAGGAATCATGAAACCTGCACTGGAATTCCCACACATACCTACTTTCTCCTTTTTATCTTCTCCCCTCCACTCTTCTGCCATATCCCTTCCCTTTTCCCTTTCCATTTCTCCTTTTTGAGTACTAATTTAAACTCAGAAGAAATGCAAATCTCAAATGTCTTGCAGTCCAAAAGATGATTCCAACCCACAGGCTCAAAAACAATTCCCTCAAAATCACACAGGGCTCTACTAAAATAATGGCCTCATCCTTTTACTTAGAGCACATGACATTGACCAGATGAAGGTGAATTCACCTTTGTGTGGCCAGTGTGGTAGCAACTATCATCTATCCACTGTTTTATAATCCAAAGTAAGAAAAAATTAAGAACTTTACCAGGTAAAGAACTTTTGTAAGGTAGACACTTCTGTAAGATCTTTCCTGTTTTAAACTGAACAACATAAAGAATTTTCAACTTACCAACAGAGGAAAGAAAACCAAAGAAGTTTAAAAGTCTTTATTAAATAAACAAGTGGGAAAATTCTACAGGACTGATAATGTTTAATAGAAAGATTCCATTTAATGAAAAGAAGTCCATTTTCTGATGAGAAATATTTTCAGGGTATACATTTCAGTCAGGGCTGTCAGCTGCTACCTGCCTTTCAGTCACTGACTGACACCCTGCCTCACATTCCACTGCAAGATGCTGTGCAATGACACAATAACCAATATTTGGCTTACAGAGCTGGGGTCTCATTTTGGGAAGGGCTGAGTTTAACGAGTAGTAGCGTGAAGGTGCAATAACAAGATCACACGGATATGATAGTTACCATGAGAGAACAACACAAGGTCAGAGGCTTGAAAGCAGATAGCTGCCTCACAGTCAGGCATACCTTGGCGGACTCCATGCAGATAACTCAAAGACATCTGACACAGTCCTCAATAGGATCTTAAGAAAACATTTAACTGAGAAATGGTCTCAGACCTCTCCAGGTTGTGCAGTGCCAGTGAGGTAGATAAGGATGTAGCAGGAAAGAGGCAGATAGGGGAGAGCTGCCTCCTCAAAGACACGTCCAGTTCAGTTACACTGCTCCATGGTAAAGAAAGACAAACATCCTTACTCCCTGTAATGCAAGGCCGTGGAGAACTGACAGGGTTGCTGGTCTCACTAAGAAAAGGTGTGAACTGAGAACAAGTGTGAAAAGTCCAGAGCTGCAAGTCCCTTCAAAAGAAAAACACATCTCCTATTCAAAATATCCTCACTTGGGTCAGTTTCTGATGTTATATATTTCTTCCTTCTCACTTTCATTTTCTGCTGTTCCCTTGTCTGTTGCTCATTTTCAGCTGAACCACCCAAAGAACTATCCCCATGTCTGATAGTTCATGAATCCTGTCTCACTGCCTCCAGACCTGGGTTATATTATATCTTGTGTCAGCCTCACCTCTTCCTCCCTTACCCTTTGCCCCTCCAAAAGCCACCTGAGACAGAAAACAAGGATTTAGGTAACAGGTTTAGCTAGGTTAGGTAATAGGTGATAGGTTGGACTTGATGACCTCTATGGTCTTTTTCAACCTTACTGATTCTGTGATTCTGTGATTCTGTGATTCAAAAAGATTACCAGAAGGTGGGTTTTGGAACAGAGATCTAAGCAACAAGTCCCTCATGAACGAGTGAAGCCTTGCCCAACTAAGTCCAAAGGAAACCTTGATGAAGCCCATCTGAAATGGGCTAAGTGCAGCTTTGCTTAGCTTCCCCAAGCAAGGGAGAACATAGGTTTAATTTGCAGCTCATAGCCCAGCTCTGCAGTGACAGATGCTGCCTGGAACTGGAGAAATGATGATGCAGGGCTGTTCCCTTCGAGACATCGTTCTGTCACCATGGAGGCAGACAGCATGCTCTCAACAAGTTTATCTGCAAAGTAACATGAAAATTCCTCACAGCAGGAGAGATTTGATGGGACGTGCTTAGCACAGCTTTATAAAAAGGTTTCTTCAAATGCTTCAAAATCCCATGGATCTTTTTCTTGCTTTATCATGCTTTTCAACATCCTTCTTTCTCTAGCTTTTTCTTTTTTTTAATGCCTTCACAAGGCACGTTTATCAACATCAAAGCACATTCTCTTATAGTTAATTTTTTTTCTTCTGAATCCACTCTTGAAAAGTCCAAACTACTCTTTCTCCCTACACTCAGTGACTTCACCAGGAGAAAAAGTTGCCTCTGTGCAGGAAATCTTCAAAGTCTGGGCAGCATCAACATCCTAATACAGAGACTGAGATCCTTTTCACATAGGTGATTTCCTCTGAGAGAGAGAAATTTTTTTATTTTTTAATACTCCTGCAGACTTCTCTCTTCCCAGGCTAAATTTTCGGTGACTGCCCCATCCCTGAATTTCTCCTATCTCCTGAAGAAAACCTGAGGTGCACACTGGATTACATTTATAGGCTGCATTCAGGATGCTCAGCCCAGTCAAACAAGTGTTCTACTTCTGTGCTGTTGTCACAAGAGAGATGCTGAAGGCTTAGACCTCTGGCCACCACACTGTTCTGCAGGCAGCCTGAGCTCAGGCTTCCTGCAGGTCACCTCTGCCGAAAGGGCAATTAATTGTCAAGTCCTTTCAGACCAGTTTCCTGACCAACCTGGTGTTTCCTTCCCATGTAGCCCTCAGTTTTCTGCAGCTGATATTTAACCTAGGAATATGTATCTACATACCTGACATGAAGGCAAACTTGAAACCAAGGACAGGTCCATGGATGATGGGAGAGTCTTCATCCTCTAGCCCTTCTCCTTTGTCCTCTTTACAGCACATGGCATGGCTTTGTACTCTAATATCGTATCCCAGGAAAACAGATTTCTGTTCCCGCCATCTCATCTAGCACAGTGTTACATTTCCTCTCCTTGGCACTGGCCCTGCTGTGGGGACAGATTGGGCAGAGGGGCAGCTTCAGAGACGCTTTCTCCGTCTTTTGGCAAATTCCATTTGGCAGCTAGCCATGGGAAAAATGGAAACTCAGCTGAAGAATGTATAGTCACTCTCCTCAGTGTGTAAAGGGCTGTATGTATTGGGGTTGTGATGGCAGAAGAGAAGGTGAAAGGGGAGTTGGAACTGTGAAGTTTGAAGGTGAAAAAAGTCTTTATATCTGGATTACTGGAGTCCTGGGGCCTTCAAAAATAGTTAAAATTCCCTTTTTTGAGTAATGGAGAAGTAGTTTGCATTGATCTTAAGAATTTGCTTATAGTTTTCCCTGGAGTTCAATGTACTGGGGAGTGCAAAGCTGACACAGCTCAAAAGTTTTATGAACCTCAGGTAACAGCGTGAAAGGAAATTTTAATAAATATTACATTTATTTAAATTTAATTTTTTTCCTTGTTAATAATAAAAGCCAACCTTGGTCTTCTGGGCTTTTCTCATATGCCTGTTTAATACAGCAGCCAAATCGTGGAATTATTTATATTTTAACTTCATTTTCAGTAAATCGTCAATCATTCACCTTTCAAAAGCATTAAATTCAGAGACGAACAGCAGGGGAGTGGGAGACTGAAAAATAAATATTGACTTTCAGGGTTTTGTTTGGGTTTTTTTAAACACAGGATTAGAAATAGAAGCTGTTGTTGGTGATGAGTAAAAGCACAGAAAAAGAAAAGACATTTGTGCCTATAGATTTCCCCCTATCATAGACCTGCAGCTCTATTTTTGCTTCATTTGCAGGAACACACAGCAGTACCTATATGTTCTGGCTCTTGCTGACTTAAAGAGGCACTTGGCTGAAAATCTGGGGTCTAGTCATCATTGGGTGAATGGTCTTCTTTACAGAGGAGACCCGGCAGCAGCCATGGATACTGGTGATGCCAGCAGCTGCTGAGATCCCAAGGAAAACCCAAGAAAAAGAGTCACTACGGACTTGAGAAATCTACCAAAAGTGCAATATACTGAAAATATACTGAAACTTTCCTTTTAAGTTCAGTAGCCCAATCAATGACTAAATATAATGAGAGTCTCCTGCTACTGGTTCCCCCTGTCCCCTGAGAAAAAAGGATTACAGCCAGCCAGCTGTTCCTTGGGTGCTCTAGAAGCCTTCTGTAGGCATCTTGCCATTCTTTGAAGGACAGTATCTCTTCAATCCCCAAGTAACATCTATGACATCTACCCTCTGCATCAATCTCACCTGCTACTCCACCCTCCAAACTACCTAAAATCGCAGTCCATGCAGGCCAAAATCCACCAAGAGAGGCTAAACACAACCTGTCAGATCTTGGACATCACAGGTCACAGCACCCCAGTGACCACCTGGAAGACTGGTTTCAACTACAGTTACACAGTCTTGATTCAAACCCCAGTAGTGAAATCTCTACCAATGTCTTTGGCAATTTCTTCCTAGAGAAAACGACCAACAAAACAGGTGCCTGGATCCCTGCTCAAGTCTTCATGTTTAGTTTGTGGGCACTGGCCTGTCTTGTGCTTTTCTTTCTCTTTGAGATTTAAGAGTCCTCTTTAGCAGGTGCACACACACAGCAAGCTGCCACTTGAGCTTGTTGATAAGCTGAACAAATTGCTCTCTTGGAAACATTTTCTCCAGCCCAGATTTCTGTAGGCTTCTACATCCTCTCCAATTTCTTGTTTTCACTAACAAACCACATGTCCCTACACTGCAGATGGGTTCTATCTTCTGACTCCTTCTAAAGGTAAAATTAGTCCTGTCCTTTCACCAGCCCCCTTCAGGCTGACATCAGCTGGTCCCACCATACTGAAAATACAGGTCCAGATAAAGGAATTTCCTTTAGGACTTCTCAATCTCCTTCAGAGTCATTGCCTTTTGGAGGGACTGTGCACACTGGGACTGGCCAGTGGAAAAGCAGCTTGGAAGAGGAAGATCTGAGGGTCCTGTCAAAAACCAAGCTGACCATGAGTCATCAATGTACATGTGTCACAAACAAGGACAACAGGCTTCTGGGCTATGTAAGGCAGATCATTACAAGCAGAGGGAGAGAGGAAATCCTTCTCCTCTACTCAGCACTGGCGAGATAGATCTGAAGTGCTGTGTACAGTTCTGAGCTCCCTGGGACAAGGCAGAGCATAGAATATCCAGCAAAGGGCCACAAAAACAGTGAATGAGCTGGGGCACCTGATGTGTGAGGAAAGACTCAGAGCTGTCACTGGCCAGAATGCTGATGAGAAGAGGATTTTAAGAAGAGATAATCAATTTGTATTATATCAATATTTGCTAGGGGCAAGTAGTGAAGACAGATCTAGAATCTTCTCACTGGTGTCAGTGCAAGATGAAGAAACACAAACTGAAACTAGAGGAAATTCCATTTAAATATAAAAAAAAGCCTTTTTTACTGTAATGATGCCGAAATATTGCAATAAGTTGCCAGAGAGATTATAAAGTCTCCATCCTTGGACATATCCAAAATGCAACTGGATGTGGTCCTGACCAACATGCTCTGGCTAACCCAATTCTGAGCACAAGGGGTTGGAGTAGATGATCTCCAGAGATGGCTTCCAACCTGAGCTGCTCTGGGATGTTGATGTTCACCACTCCATAGCTTCAACCTCTCTTCCTGGTTCCTATTCTGTCCCTCAGTTTGATGTAAAACTGTAAAGTATATGTTCTATGTGCCTGGACTGCTGATGTCCTTTACACATATTCTCAATCCATATTAAGCACTCCTGAGAACTTTAGGTTATCCGTACAATTTAGCCAGCAGCATTGTTTTTATTTATTTTCAGACCATTGACGGAAACATTAAATTGCATCTAAGCTATGACTTCCTTCTCAGGAATATCATAAGCAACTGCTCATTAAACAGATTTCCTCTTCATAACTTCTGTCCAAGATCTGTCAACTACCCATTGCCAATCCATCAAATATCAGCACATAAAACAAACATAGATTTCCAGTCTGCATAGTCTTTATGTCCTTTTTCTGTCCATTAACAACAACAGGCACCCAGAAAATGACTGCAAGAACTGTGATACATCCAACTCCTCACACATTCTCCACACTTGTGACAGGAGAATATTTAGGAGCAGTGATAGCAACCAAACCATTGTATCCTATGATCAGTAGTGGACCTGAATTATTCTACTTTTTTTAAAACCTATTTGCATGTTAGTTGTTCACTGTCACGAAGAGTTCTCTGGAATTATTGTTATGCCCAAAAGAAAACTAATTCCCATTTTCTGTCTTGAACTTTTGTGATATTTTCAATGGAAGGCTACTCCTCTCTGCCATATAGGAAGCAGTGAGTGGTTTTGCCCTCTTCATGTAATCTGTAGCATTTAAGATTTCATAGCCTTCCATCAAGACACCTTGCTGAGACTTGTCAATCACCTTGTAACAGACTTATAACCACAGAGGGCATTCTACCCTTTCCACTGCTTTCTCAGAGCTGTCATTTGACCTCTGCAGATAGTCAAGCAGGGCTTCGTCCTTTGCTGCTACCACACACACTGACTTTGCAGCTCCTGCTGGCCTGAAACCATGTCTCTCTTGGTTGCATCGAGTTGGGATCCTTGGGAAGCAGAACGGAGAGGAGGGCTGGAGCTCTTTGCTAAAAAAGTGCTCCTCTTCCCTGCTGCCCTCCCCAGGCAGGCAGGCTGCTCACCATGCAATCGAGCAAGCGAAAGGGGAAACAAAAAAATTAAACAGAGGTTAAGGGAATAGGAGAAGAAAAACAGATGACCCCCTGGAGTCTGGAGCTGAGCGGCACGAACAGTCAGAGCCCCTGGAAGTCAGCTCATCCACGTGCACTGCCCTTGCTGCCTCCCAGTTCCCAGGAGGGGGCCTAATAAATTTTACAAAAGAGCAAACAGCTGAAAAATGCTCGTATTTAAAAATATATTGAGAGAATTTGCATGTTGTTCCCTTTTGTGTGGGGATGGCATTTATACACCCGGCGTTTCAGCAGCATCGCATCTCAGAGCACTTTACATAGCAATTAATTACACACTGGTAGTGGAGTGACTGTCTACAGGCAAACTCATCAGCCATTATCCACTCAGCAACATCCAGCATACAGCTGTGAACATTTGCATTAGCAGAAAGTCATTTCGGCTGCCATTAGCAGGGTGCAGAATGTCAGGGAGGATGGCAGGGGTCGGCTCACCCCCACTCCTTCCCAAAAAGCCTTTAACAGCTACTGTCACAGCTTTCACAATCAAACTTGTGACCCTTCCCTCGTTTCACCCCAGGTTTGGAGCAGGGAGATGCCATCAGTTTACTGCACATCACAGTTCAGATCCTGAAATGTAATGCCAGCTTTTCCTATAACATGGGAAACACTCTTAGATGGGAGACTTCTGAGACAGCACATAAAAGTGCAATCACCAAATGTGTAGAGAGGATGGCTTTATGGTATGAACTTTGTCCACAGCTGTGGCAGTTTCTCTTTCATATGTGGCAGTCAGTCACACTGGAGCACCCATGCCCCAGGATTACTTTCAACGCTCCCCAGATCTCTCCCTCCGTAAATCAGTCTGGAAAGACACTGCAGACCTGAAAGACCAACTTCTGACATCTCCCATGGCCTCAACACTATTCTGAAGTACTTTGCAATGCCAGATTCTCTTCTGAGATCACTTTGCCTCTGCTTTGCCTACACCATGGCAAAAGCATAAGTGTCATTGTGATCAGGAGATCAGAGGAAAACTTTGGGCAATGGGAAAACTCCCAGCAGTGCACTGACCTTCAGAGGGGACCTGAGGACAAGGGACCAATTAGCAGTACTCACACAGAACCTGGAGATATCCTAAAGCATTAAAATAAACACCTATACTACACCTTTACCACCAGAATGAACAGTTGTGAAAATGTCCCTGGGTATTAGAACTTGATCTTCTTTATTGTACGTTGTTAAAACACTACCTGTCATGTTTTTGGCACAATCTATCTAGCATGTTCCCAAATGATGCCTAGACACAGCCTGGGAATTAGCACAGACTAGTGCCCATTCTCAGTAGTCAATTTGCATGCAACCCCCCCTTTTTTTGGAGGGTAAGAGAATTTAATAGTACAGATGCAGGATATCCTGTGCCAGCTGGCCTCTGCACAAGAGAGCAGACCTAGCTACAGTTAATTTACAGGTATAGACGCAGCCTCAGTCCTGGACAACATCCAGCTGATGATTGCATCCTCCTCCTTTCAATTCCACCAGCCTGAAGTGCAAAAGAAAGGTACAATGCTTCTAATCTTTAATTGCTGCCATGGACCACTGAAATGTTTCTGTCTTTTGATCCTGGATAAGGTGATCTTTGAATTTCTGAAAGTTAAAGAATGTATGATGTTTTTGGCGCTTCTTTGAAGGCTCACAGGAGATATTATTGCAGCGCAAACCACTAGGGTCTTTTCTTTCTTCCTTGCTTATGCTTCATCTATGTTAAAATATTCAAACCAAGTATGCGTTTTGCAAGGCTGGTGTGTCTTTCTTGCCAAGCCCACCAAGAAAGTTCTAAGTCACCATAAGACCATGGAGAGCCAACAACCAGAATCACTATTGCCATTTG
This sequence comes from Pitta sordida, assembly GCA_013390025.1. Classification (NCBI taxonomy): domain Eukaryota; kingdom Metazoa; phylum Chordata; class Aves; order Passeriformes; family Pittidae; genus Pitta; species Pitta sordida. The sequence continues at coordinate 54,455 of WEKX01009303.1, read as the reverse complement.
TCAGATAACAAATCTTATCCACCTACAAACGTGTGTGATGGTAGCACAGATCGCTTTCCATTTCGTGATTTATAAGAACATGAGCTAGATGGATGAGAAAGATCTAACGGACTTCTAAGGATAAATATAGTCTTACAAGAGATTACTTTGTTGTGCAAACCCAGCTCTCTGGCTTTGGGTTTCCTCTCACAGAAAGCCAAATAAACCAGGCAGGATGGGACCATTGCCTGAAGGTAGAACAGATCTCCCAGCTCAACCCTCCTGCCTACCCACCCCACAGCCTACATTTTCTGTCCAGGGTTTGCAGCACCTCTGGCACTGAAGCTGAGCAGGCATGGTCTTGTCCCAGACACTGTAGCAAAGAAGAGAAGGGAAGGAGAGGGGAGGAGCTCTTCCAAATACTGGTTTGCAGTAAAACCATAAAGTCTTCAGAAAAAGAATAAGATAAAGGGGGTTTTCAGGGGAACTCTGGGGGTTCCCTTATCTTGTCTTTGTTGCCAGAGGTAAATTCCTGATTTCCAAAACCCTCTTGAGGTAGGGACAGACACATTTTAATGAACTTTTGGGGAGACAGGGTAAAAATGCCACTCTTTAGGGTAGGCTGGATCCCATTCTGAGCTTGCCTGCTGACAAATTTCTCTGCCTTGAACTACTCACCTGTGTCCTACGTGATTTCCCAACTTATTCCTCAAACAAAGCCCAAACCCTGAACTCCTTTCAAAACCCTAACAACCCACAGAAATTGCTAGATACCTTTTGTGGTTTCAATGGTGTGTCACTGTGCTGGCTTGAATGTGGNTGAAACAGACTGTCTGCCTGCAGCCCATGGAATATAGACAGAGCACAGGGATGCAGAAATCCACCTGTGGCCATGGAGAGGGAGCCCACACTGGAGCTGGAAGATGCTGGAGGAAGGCTGCAGACTTATTTGGAGCCCATATGTGGAGCAGAGATCAGCAGACATCTCAGGAAAGACATTGTAGCCCATGGAAGAGGACTTCACACTGTGTAACAGAATTGTACCTGGTAGGATCTGATCTATGTGCTTTGGGATGGG
>WEKX01009303.1:17448-53151 GCA_013390025.1 Pitta sordida | reverse complement strand
CAGCAGAGTATGGAAGAGCTGTTGCCCCTGGGTTCGGACTCACTTGGGAAAGGGTCATGAAAGACTTTCATGGGAGGAGATCCTATGAAAGGCAGGGAAATGGCTTCCTACCCTGAACCGGTCAGAAAACATCAGCTGCCCAGATTTCCCCTACTCCTGTTCCCCCTTTGTCTCCTGGAGACAAAAAGGGAGTGTGGTTTCCATTGAAGAGAAGGAGGGGTAGGAAAAAAGGGGTGCCTNGTGAAGGTTGTTGTGGGTGGATCTCCAACATCTAGCCAGAGTCAAACCACAACAATCACTGACTGTTCAGGGACTTCAACAAAGGCAGTGAAACAAGTCAGGGAATTGAAAAGTATATTCCTGAAAACAGAAAACATGGGAACAGTGAAGCCCACAGCTATCTGTCCTCAGTTTTCATGCAGACTTCTCCCGAGCTAGCAGCCATGATACGTGGCTTGGCAGGACCCCCTTGGCCTGGGGACTTCACTTCCCTCAAGCTCCTGGAAGTTTCTGCAGCCAAAGCAACTTTTTTCACATTAGAACTACAGGATCTTTTATTAGCCTTGTGTATTTTTTTGCTATGCCACAGCTGTAGGGAAGGCTGCTTGATTGCTTGATCCCCTGGTCCATACCTGCTGCTGGTATCCCTCTCCACAGTTGTCTCCAGACAAAGAAGCAGAGCAGGAAGTGCCTTTTCTGTGATGCACGGCCACATCCTGGGAAGCAGAGCTGCAAACCACTGGGCAATTTTACAGATTCCACCAGGGATCATTTCAGAGGGGTCTCTGGGCTTGATAATGCTGATTTACATCGCGGTGCAGCTTCCCCTCACTGTGGGAACTGCCAGGTGGCGTTCCCTGGCCTGCATGATGCCAGAGGTCAGGCTGCTGATCAGAGTGGTCCCATCTGGCCTGAAAATCTATAAATTCAGATCTGGATGAAATTGGGCAATTTTGGATTTGGATAAGCATTCATGAATTTAAATGAATAAATAATAATATAATAATAAATCATTCATCTCGCTGTCTAGCATGTGAGTCCCCTCAAAGACCTGGAGTTCAGATGCAGCCAAAGTTTGACTACCTCTGCAATTAGAGCCAATGAATTTCAAATGAGGGGGGAGGGAGGGGTAGAAAAAAAACAGAAGCAGAATGTTGGGGGAGACCATTTAGCCAAAGTGACTTCGACCTCACTGCAGGCCATACAAAGACTGGATGTTACCAAACTCATCCCACTACTGGCTCAGCGTAGTGGCACTGGCAAACGCTTCCCTCTCCCAGTACCTGTACTCATGACAAGCAAGACCCATAAAACCAGTGAGTTCCAGATCTGCTATGCCAATAGAAAGCTGGCTGCCTTCACAGTTAGCTTACTGGGCTAGGCTCAAGACACCCTGATTCAATTCCAGGCAATGATGCAGGGCTAGTACATTTCTTTTTGGTTAGTTATTATGAAAAAGACCTCTGGGATAGAGCTATTGGTATGAAACACCTGGTGAGTTTCATAGCTATGCTCTGCTCTGTTCAGAGTCTAGCTCTTTCCCATGAGCCAGACATAAACTCATGGGCACTCACCATAATGGAGAGGAGGCAACTGAGCTACACTTCTGGCAGGTAACCTCTACACCTGATCACCCTCATCCAGAGCTGACTCCTCTTTCCTACTGACGGGCCTTCATCAGCCACTCTCTACCAATGCCAAGACCAAATGCCCAGCAATGTTTTACCCTCCTTCTCCTCACCCCTTTGACTGTATATCCTTTTGAAACAGCCCCAAACAAATTATGTCCTGATTCTCTCTGGGGAGTTTCTGCCCTCCCCAGACCTTTGTGTTTAATTTTCTCTCTAAACCAGCTCTTGCAGCTTCCCCCAGCTTAGCCTCCTCCACTCATTTCATTAACATGCTGTTTATTTCTGCTTGTAGATCATTATCAGCAATATTAAACAACTGGCAGCTTGCCCAGGAGGCTGCGATCTCTGGGGTTGATGACTTGTTTTATTTTCTCTCCCCGAGAGAGCAGTGAAAGCACCAGAGATGGGTGGACATGGAAAGGCTTGAGCCAGGAGCAGAGATGAGAGAGGCGGCTTTCTCACCTTTCCTAGTAAATGTCCCACTCTGATTGGCCTTGAAGGTCCTCACTCAGGTCCTTCTCTCATAGGCATGATTCTACTACCTCTATGTGGAACTTTTTTTCTTGAAATAAGCCTTGCCAACCCTTCCTCCTTAGTGAGTCCCTTAGTGAGTCCGTATGTAGGGCTGAATTTCAGGACAATCCATTTCTAGGGCCCCTGTATCACCAATTCCTTCTGTTTTCCAGCCACAAGCTGAGCCAACAAACTTATTGGCTAATGTCATCCCATCATCTCACCTGCTCTGGCACAAAGATTTAACTCCTTGCAGGAGAACTCACCTCCATGACTCAGACTCTTGAGATTCTCATATGCTTCATTCAGAAGATTCTTCTAAGAAAATTTGCAGGGATAAGAAAAGTTTACATTCAACGCAGGAATTTAGAAAATGTTTTTAGTAACCCAGAGCAAGTACAAAATGAACCCAACGCAACCTGTGAAGCAGGGAGGAAGCTCAGACAAGGGCAAAGGGGCTTTAGTACCTTGCAACAGCTATTTTGTAGTGAACAGAGCCAAGAATTGGCTGCAAAATTTCATTAAATATTCAACCCTTTTCTTTCTAATATGACTCTTTTTTCCTGCTAGGAAAAGCTGACAGGAAGGAATGGTGAAAGGAAATTGGCACATTCAAAATCTTTCACTATCTTGCAAAAATGTCAACAGAAAAGTCACTTGAAAATTCCAATTCATACAATTTTGTCTGATCTCTGATCACATTTCCAGTGTCTGCACACTGGCCTTTTGATCTACTGGCCATGTTCTCACTGAACATCTAGGGTATAAGTATTATCCACTTAGGACTTGCAGGGTCCTGTTGTTGAACTCATTCAGCCCCTGCTTTCACTGTAATTATTTCCAGAACTAGTGCAGACCCATCTCCTTTGCTCCTGTTTTTTTCCAGATGAGGTTGTTGCCAGTCATCATCACAAAAGGGCTGGAAAACTGCCTCTAGATTCTTCACATAAGTCACATTAACACCATCTTGTTTCTGCTCTAGCATTGTTAAAGATTTACTCCACCACTCTGCCCACGGGGACACTTTTTGGCAACCACTGGTTCCCCTCTTGGCCCCCAGTTAGCTGGGTTAAGGAAACCAAACCCTTTAGACCCTTTCTAGCTGAAGTACAGCAACGCTGTTTATAGCCCACAGCCACTAATGGCACATCCTGCCATTAGAAACTGACATGGAGAATTGGAGTGAAAAGCCGCCTTTCTGTTCAGGTAACTCCCTGCCCTTGATGTGCTACTGCTTCAGACATGCTTGATAGTGTTTTTCAGTTGAAGGCCACCCATCAAAGGCCAATCGTGTGGGGCACAGAATTTTTCATAGTGTTTCTGGCATTATTTATGCTTTTATTCTTTCTCAACCTTGATGCCTGCCTTCCCAACACCTCCCTGTCCATAGGCATCATGTACTAGTCTGAATGTGTGCTCCTGTGTCCATCCCTCTATGGATGTGTTCCCACTTTCAGGAGTTTACAGCTGAGCTGTGTGACAGATGGGAGCTGAATTTGCTCTTCACCACGGCCTCCCATGGCCTCTTACCTCTGCTTCCCTGACTGCTCGTATTCATAATATTCCCAAGGCAAAAATCAAGCTGTAATTCCCTGTTTGCCTTTCCAGCCTCCTCAAACCTTTTTGTTTTACTTCCACTGTCCAAGCCAGCCCCTCTAGCTCCTCCCAGTTTAGCTTCACCCCCACATTTCATTAACGTGCTGTTTATTTCCACTTCTAGATGATTAGAGAAGATATTAAATGACTGGCAAGCTGCCCAGAGAGGCCATTACCTTTGGGGTTGATGACTTGTTTTATGTATCTCTCAGAGTGGTGAGAGCAGCAGAGATGGGCAGGTCTGGAAGGTCCTGAGGAGCAGGGGGAAGACCTGGAGTGAGCTCCACACCTCCACATATTCTCATTTTCAGCGGTTCTGTGCTTTCCCCCCACTACCATGTTGAGCCAACTTCTTCCCTGGGAAAGCCCCAGGTGGGGACCTTTCAAGTAGGGCCAAGAGGAACATGAAGAATAGAGCTGGGAGTCAGGGATTTTTCTGCTCCCCAAAATCCAGGAAAAAGGAGGGTGGCAACTGAACAAAGCACACAGGACATCCTCCATGCAACAGAGTGCCCTTATCACCTGTAAACTCATTAAAATGACACATTTCAGAGGGTGTTTTAACTTTGACTGAGGTGAAAATGGGTTTTTTTGAGAAAACGAGCACCTCCACCTCCCCAGGAACTGGGGAGCTGGACAAAATCCCTTCATAGATCCCCTCTGCCTTCACAAGTCCAAGTTTCAGCAGGGCCAAAAGCTGCCATATATTGTGGAGGGGATGGTGTTACCAGGCACCCTGGTGGCTCCTAGGAAACCACAAGAGCTGACACCTTGACTCCTGATGAGCTGCAGCCTGGGACCTCTGCTTCCAGGCCACTTTTCCAGATGAAGAGACGCTTTGTATTGAAAGAGGTCGCCTTGTCAAAGCAGTGCAAACCACTGAAAATCTTCCAGAAGGAAACTTACAGCAGGGCAACCTGTTTCCTGGTTGTCACCAAATGTGTTTTCTTTGGAGCCTCTCTGACAGTCAGATAAGTCTGGATAGTCACTGGAGTGCCTTAGAGTAATGACTTTGCTCAGCAGCTCTGAGTATAACAGTGACTCCACACCAGAGCCCTTCCAAACATGAGAAGTCACATTTCCACCAGCCAGGTTGCTTTCAGTGCGAGGAAGATGCTGGTCACCTGTATAGAAAAGCACTTTCTTTGGGGGCTTTTAGAAATACAGGTCTTACCTACATTTTACACTTCTTTAAAGAACAACATGCAAAGCGATCTCTTCCCCAATGAATAAAATCACTGAATTGTGAAAGGAAATGTACCAGGTGGCTCTCACTCTTTCCCACCTTTATTAAAAAAAAAAGAATAAGAAAAGAAAGTAAGTAAAAAAGGCTTTGAGCTGTTCTTCAAAGGCTGTCTGATTTGCTTTGAATAATATAAAATGATGATGGAGGGTTAAAAAGAGAATATTAAACTCAAGGCAGTAAAAGCTCTGTGCTCAGACTCAGCCACTGAAAAAAGATCCATGTAGACTTTTCATGAAATAACCACAGTGATCCTTTCTTGTCTCTGTAACAGCTGGGGGATCAGCAGCAAGGCAAAGCTGGGTCCAAACACAGCACGAATAACAAAAGCCGGGGTGGTTCTTCCCTGGAAATGTTTCCCACTTCTGGATTCATCCAAATCCCGACGCCGCGATGTGGGTTTCTCCACCAGACTCCTCTGCATGCATCCTTCCTGAGGCAGAGCTCCCCGAGACAGCAGGCCAGCTGCAGGGAAGCGGGAAAGGAGCAACACACAGAAAGAGGGTGGAAAAGGAACGAAAAAGTATTTTCTTCTGAGCTCCCTCGAGAAAATTAGTGTGAAGCTGGAAGGAGCTGATTGCTGTCAAGGCCTGCCAGAGCCCAGATAGCCAGCTGCAATCCCCAGGCACAAATGTGATAATAGCCAACAAGCTAAAATCATTAACAGTAACGATTGCCTCTGGAAAGACCCCAGCACCTAGGAGGAAAAACCAGTGACAGGAGAGAGAGGAAAAAAAATTAAAAGGGAGCAATTGTAATTTCCTCTTAGCATTTCTGCACTCTGTTTTCCATAACCCTCTGATCCCAATAAAGACTGCCTCACCTAGTTATGGCTCAGTCTGGCTTTCCCCAGCTGGACTCCAATGAGCACTTCTCTCTTTATTTGCTGGTGGGAGAGCAGAGGGAAAGAGAGTGAGGGAGGAGAGAGAAATACTTGATGCAAATAGCCATCAAGCTCAGCTAGCTTTAACAAATGTTAACTGCTTCAAAAAGGGATCTTGTAGAATTCTTGGCTAGATGAGCCAAGCCCACATGGTGAACATTTGGGTTGTCCCCACAGCCCATGTCATGTGACTCACAGGGAGGGGAAAAACTACTTTCTCCAGCAGTTCTCTAAAATTGCCAGTGGTAAGTGAAGTACTGCAGTGCTCTGTTCTGGGACCAGCCCAGATTCCTTCTTTAACAATAACTTGGTGAAAGGATGAGACTTGGCAAGTGATGCCAGAATTAGGGGACTACTCTGAGCTAAACTGAGATGAGAGGTGTGGGTCCTCCTGAAGATAGTCAAGTGTTGGAAAAGTCTGCCCAGACAGCCTATCCACCTCAGAGCCTATGTCAGCTCCATCCTTGGAGGTTTACAAGATCCAGTGGGATAAAGCCCTGAGCAACCTAGTCTAACCTCATAGCTGACTCTGGTTTCAAGAGGGTGTACGAGACACCTGAGGTCCCTGACAACTCGAATCATCCAGGGATCCAGATCAGTTGTCCATGCCTCTCCTCTCTGATCACACAGAGCTTCACCACCCTCGCTCAGTCAGGACATGTCTGTCTGCTTCAACATCCTAATGCTCCTGGGCATGGCTCTTTCCTCCTGAGGAATTTTTCTGTGACAACCAGAACTGGGAAGCAGGCTGTAATGAGTCTGTGTGCTCCCCCTGCTCTGTGTCAAAATGAAACATAAGCTAAGCCCCTTGCTTGCAACCCCCCTTAAATATTTAGCAATTCATGTGCCAGCCTGCAAAACCTCAGAAAATTTCTTTTTCCTTCCCAACTTTTTACCCTGTCCTGGTCTTCTCTTTCTTAACCTTATCTGAAAACAAACTCCATGCAAGCAGCCTTTGGTCAGTCAACTGCTTCTACAAGGAAAAGAAAATAACATCATCTTTTAAAAGTATAACGAACAGACTTTGGTTCCAGTTTCATTAGTGAGAACATTTATCTGGCACTGAGGCATAGGATTTCATGCTTTATCGTGGTACAGCCCCATGTGCCAAGCAGGTGTATCCCATCCAGGCGTAGAAGTGCCTAGTGATGGGAAGAGGGAAAATTCTGAGACTGCTCCTGAAGCCTGTGGCCCAGGGCATACACTGCACAAGGTAGTGTTAATACTAGAGGAAGGGGAGCACACCCACCCTAAAAATCCCCAGTATAACACAAGGCTACATTTACTATGTCCTCTTTGGACTCATTTGCCCCTTTGCAAACAAGTCTCTGCAAATCCGTGGCTGACATTCAGGAAAGAGCAACGAAGTGGAGCACCAGAAGCTTTTTGCACCAGCCAGTGAGCCCATTGCTAAGCTGCTTTGTGCAGAAGTTGTAGAAATCACATCCCATGCTGATGCCCACCTTCTTGGGTAGCTGGCGGGGAGGACCGTGTTCCCTTCCAAAGATTTTCAGGGCTCAGAGAAGCATTTAGTAAAGCCACACTGAACCTGTTCAGATGCAGCTGGAGTTTGTAAAATAGGGAACTCTTCTTCCAAAATTAATTCCTGGCTTTGGATTTGTCTGATGTAAGGAGTTTAATTTTCCAGCTCAGAAAACTCTGTGCTGTTCCTTTAGTGAAGGGATAAGAAAGTCCACAGCCTCCCTGCCCAGCAAAAACACCCATTCCCAGGCTGTTCCTGGGAGGTTTCCTTCCGCAGCTTGTCTTCCCCATAGGATATCCTCAAATGTCCTTCAGCGTCAGGCTCAGCCTTGTGCTAGGAGAACATTATACCAGTTCAGCGGGAATGACTAAGGGACAAGCTGTGTGACCTGCAGGCCTGCTGTGAAATCAGGCAATGACCTGAGGGATTTGTCTGAGCTCCCCCAAGACCAGCTAAATGACCTTTAGCACATCACGGTGCCCTTAGCACCCTCAGCCCCTCAAAGAACTTGTTACTGCAGCACAGCTCACCCACGAATTTCAGAGGCCCTGACAGATCTCACAATCCACATGGTTCCCCTGTGGCCTTGGCGCTTCCTGCCTTGGGTGCTCTAGCCTTCCGAAGGACCAAAAAGCCTGGCCCAGACTTCTTCCTGGCATTTTCTAAAAGGAGCATGGGCAGCTCTTCCACAAGGTACCCTGTCTGATATCATTACACTGCCTTCTGCATTATTGATAAAGAGACATTCAAGTGGGGTTTGGGGTGTCATGGTGTTTTGTGGAATCTGTTCTTCCTTGTTTGGACTTCACATTGAGGCCCGCTGCCGGGTTCTTGTCATGGGTGAATCTAGAGCTCTGGGCTGCAGGATGCTCCTCAGATATCCCACATGCACCCCAGAAATTAACAGCTTTGTTTGGATGGTAGGAAAATCCCATATGGATGCATACTGGCACAATGCATGAAGGAAGAGTTTCATGAGTTTCCCCTACTCTCTCTATACTCTGAAGCCCTCTGCTACAGAAAAGAGAGTCGGACAGTCCTTCTCTTGAAAAGAAGTGTCTGTGAGTGCTTTACAGAGTGTCTCCAAGACACCGAGAGTCAACTATGTGTCAGATCCCCAGTTCAAAGAAAGAGGAAGAAGAGAAAGAAAAAGAAGTAAAGAGAAAACTTTTTATATCCTGAAACGGGAACTAAAAAGTGGAGAAATCCCACACCAATGGCTCCATTCAGAAATCTTGGCAGGGTTTCAGACATCAGACTTCACAGCCAAGTAACTGATGGCACAGATAAGAATAAGAAACTGTCAGAAATGTACATAGTGCACGCATCACCTTGGTATCTCATTAGCAAAATGAGTCTGAGTCTTTACTCAAAACTAAACTTTTCCCAATGTACACAAAAGCTGATTAAACTTTAACCTCCCTCCCCCATAAATTAACAAAGAAGAGACCCCAATCAAACTGATCTGGGACAAAACTTGGTCATACAGCAAACATTTCAGAGCTCTTATCTCCAGTTTACCTTCTCTATTGAGATTTGCCACCCTTTGACTTGCAAACTTGATTTTTTTAAAGAGTATATCTGTTGCTAAGCCTGTGAAAGCTCCATAGCATCACTGGACTCTGTCTCATTTTATAGACCAACGTGCTTCTTACACACCAACTGAGCCCTCAAAAAAGATCTGGAAAGGCAGGTATTTTCACCATGATCACACCCAGTTTCAATATCTCAGTGCTTGTCTACATTAGGTCATTCACTTGAATTAAATATATGTAAAAAGGACTGGTCACATCACACCAGCAGCTCCTCAGGCACTTTCATTTGATGTCAAAGAGGTCTCTCATCTCTTCTGGTTAATTAAAGGGGTCTTACTTCAACTTATCTTAATTCTCAGTGTTGAAACAGAGTCCTGATGCAGTTTAATTAATCCCCTTTAAAAATGAATTTGAGTTAATTCTCCCATGGGTCTCAAAGCAGAGAGGTGCCCAGAAATCACTACGTGGCTTAATGTTTAGTATGAGATGAAACTCTTTCAGGGTGAGCTACTAAATCCTACCTGAAGATTTCATTTTCTTTATTATTGGAGATTGGAGGAAATGTTTTAATTCAGAAGGTAATTACGGGCAGTGCTGCTATGCTCATGGTTTGGTCATAAGCTTGATGACGAAGGTCACAGCTCTTGGAGTCAAGTTGTAGAACAATATTCCCACATGCCACGTAAGTTTGTAACTGTAACAAACATTGAAAAAAAGCTTTCAAGTGTGATCATAAAAGCAAAACCAAGAACTCAAATATATTAGTATTTTTCCAAATCACACATTTTTTTTATACTTGGTTGGCAGTATAGCATCCAACAGCATCTGCAAAACACTAAGTACTATTTGAACAGACCAAATGCTTAGGAAGAGAGCCAAAAAAATGTTCATAGCAAGATTTACCAGCCCCTAAATCCAGAACTAAAATTGTGTTCAATGAAAGTCTCACTGTGGTGAGCGCAGCAGAGACAGACCTGAGCCAAAAGGGAGTAAAGAAACAAATCCAGACCTCAGCAACCTGGTCATTGTCCTGAGATTCACAACTGTGAAACAGGACTAAAACACCTGGACACGAGCAACATTCAGTTTGGAGAACTCATGGTGGCCAAATAGCATTTTTAGAGCCAAAGGAGCCAGGTGCCCTGCCTGCACCACCTCTCTCCCACAGGTGCCACCTCCTGCTCCAACGGGGATTGCCAGGGACACTGAAAATTTGAAATTCAACAGTGCCACACACAGAGTGGGCAGAGAAGTGAGATCTGGCATGCACCAATAAATCCACATTGACAAACTTTTTTAAGCAGTTCTTGCCAAGAAAACTGACTTTTCCTGGCACTTTCTTTTTCTATCTCTCCAATACCTGCACAGCTCCCACCCCATAGCTGAATCCATGAGGACTTCAGTGACTTTGAGAAGATTCTTTTTTGTTTTGTATTTTTTTTTAAACTTCTCCCTCTAACAGATCTCATGGGGGTTTGACTGCCCAGTGTCTCTGCTCAGGGAAGTTGAAACAAGAAAATAGTTCAATGGGATTTGAGATTCGCAGATTCACAGACTATTCTGAGTTGGAAGGGACCCACAAGGATCATTGAGTCCAACTCTCAAATGGCACCACTGCCTCCCTGGCAGGAATCGAACTCCCGCATGGGAGACAGAGACACTCACCGCTGTACTAAAGTGGATTTTTTTTTTTTTTTAAATGAAAAATCAGAGACTGGCCCCTCCGCCCATGGCAGCTGGTGAGTCTCAGCTGTGGATAACACTGAGCATTGGATCACTCACAGTCCTGTGGTGCAGAAATTGTCCAGCAGAATAAATAGTCTTGTATCTCCCCAAGACTGTCTACATTTTTTAAGTGAAATCACTGCCTGTTTTCTGCAGCATTAAAAGTGAGCTGGAGTACAATATATTTATTGATCACTACTAAACACACCCTGGGCCTTCCTCCAGCTTCTTCTCTCTTGTTTATTCAAGCAGAGCTCAAAGCACACACAGACACCTGCATCCCCAGGATGGGCTGTCCCCTGCCCATGGAACAGGAACCCAGAACTGCTGCCCAGACCTCTGTGGTTCATCTCTCAGCAGTGCTGGACTTCCACATACAGTAGAGTTGAAATCATAAGGCAGGAGTGGGAGACATGAGCTGGCAATGGGACTGCTGGGTAGGCAGGACTGGAAAGGAGCTACTAGAACTGGAGAGGAAGAGACAATGGATATGGACCACTGGAATTAAAAGGAGACGCACAAATGAGGAGGAACAAGCAAAGAGGCTGATGGAGGTTACTGCACAGCCGTTCCTGGGGCTGGTATCAGGTTTAGGAGTCCTACAGCAGGAACAGATCCCAGGAAGAACAGCCAGCACTGCCCAGGGTGATGAGGCAGAGCAGAGTAGCCCAGTTCAGGCACAGCCCATAAGGCAGTGAATCCCACTTTGTTACTGCTCCTTGACACTCTGGGGATCCAAAACAGAGAAACGAGCCCCTGGATTTATCCTCCTTTTCCAATTAGCCTCATTTCCCCTCCTCCTCTCCCTCCACCGTGCTGGAATCAATCCTCATCCTGGCATTTTAAAGGGCAATGTGCACGTTTTATGGCTGTCCCCTATAAAACCATTCTACATGATAACACATCCAGCCCTTTATTAGGGACGTTTGGCAAGTTTATTGGCCAGACATTTTTCTGTGCTGACAGATGAGGTCCTGCCATCACTTCAGTGAGCACGAGAGGCCCTCTCCCATCCCCTCCTTGTCTTTCCTGAGCTCTCCAATCTCATGAAGCCAGCAACCCATAGTCATCCTCAGTGTGCTACCAGCCCCCTCCTTGGGCAGCTGAAGTCCTCAGTGTCCTACACCTCACCTGCAGCCTGGTAAGGAGAAACAGCAGGGCCATTCCCATTCCACAGAGAGCTAGCAGCATTTAATTACTCTCTGCTAGAGCCACATCCCCAAAAACTCTTTATAACCAGGGAAAATGCTCTTGTCTCCCATGCACAGGCATCCCAAGGGGCAGATTTTCGCATCGTGGTAGGACAACTTCTCACTTCTCTAAAGCAAAGCTGCGCCTTGCATAGCTGGAAGGCCTTTAGGTATCTGAGGGAGCCAGGGGTGTGAAACCCCTCTCATTAGGGACTAGGGAACCAACTGGCCTTTGCCATTTGGGGCACTATGATGCTTTACCCCACTCCACCCTGATCCCAAGGTCACCACAAACATGACACCTCATTCCTGAAGCACTCTAGAAGCAGGCTGGACTGTAAGCTTCTAGATGTTACATGGGCAGAGGGCCTCTGCTTCCCAAGAAAGCCACACCTGCGCTCCTGAAACGGATTTGTCTCGGACTTTGGCTGCTGGCATCATTGAGGTTGTCCCTGTGCCAGCTGCTCCTCCACCTGGCCCATAGGAACACTTGTGAAACTGGGAGGACTCGATGGAAAGCCAGCTGCAAGTTTTAGTGTGTGTGTTTGCAGCTGTCCATGTGCGTACAGTGAACAGAAGGGTCAGCAGAAGTTTAATGGGGGGGTCAAGGATTAAGAACAGAGACCAAAATTTATCTGAGTGGTTACCTGATGCCTCCTCACTATACTTTGGGGCCACTGGCCACTGCTGGGGGCTCTGCTCCCCACACACCAGCATAACCAGGGTGGACAAGGTCCCTGGGAATCAGCTGCATCAGGTGTTGCAGGTGAGGAAGAGGAGGGTGACTCCAGGCTGGGAAGCAAACCTCCAGCTCAAGTCCCACTCTGGTTCAACAATGGTTTGTCAGTCACCCAGCCAGGTGACACCAGATGAACCTTATTACTCGTCACCTTTCAGATGTTTTAGTGGCACATTGCATATTCAAATGGAAGGTCCTGTTGTGATTCCCACCCTGCAGGGATCTTCCCACTCAGGTATTGGTTTTGCTCGCTGATCCTGACCCATAGTCACTGTTTAACTCTTGGCAGTGCCACTGGGAGCAGTGGTGGGCTCCCCACACCTTCCAGCCCCCTGCCCCGTGTTGGTTCACATGTCATATTCCCAGACTGTGTTATTCTTAAGTGCTGTAAATCTCTCACTATTATTCTCCCACTTGATATAGTGAGCTATGTCATTTTGAAAGGAAATACATAACAGTATATTAAAGAAATCATGGATCTCCTCATTCATGTTTAAAACAAATTTATTACAATGTAAGAAACTCTGAATAGCACGAATTTATTATAATGATTTAAGGCTCCTGGCACTTGAGTTAAAAATGTCTCTCAATAAATAACTTTCCCTTGAAAACACAGCAAATTAATATAGTTTACCATTTCCAAAGTTATATAAATCCAAGAGGCTTAAATCAACAGTACACTGGATAAGATTACTGTTGCTCAGCCAGAGACTGGTATCACAGCTCAGGATGGAAAAAGTAGTGAAAAATAGATGGGATGAAGGGCTTTTCTTTTTTTTTCCTTGGTCACCTTTCTCTCCCTTCCGCCACCCTAGGCTATGTCTGTTCTGCGAAAGTCAGACTAATGTGAAGCGGATGACAGCAGCTGTGGCCTTTGCACACAGGTATCATTAAAACAGAGCGGCTACTCCACCATCAGACTCAACAAGCACTGCTCTGGCATTTCCCCAAAGTGCCTCCAACACACGCGGCCCCGGTTCTTTCGGTGGTGGGGTTTTAATCTGGCTGCAACCCAGGAACAAAGATGTCTCCAGCTCGGCTGCCTCCAACTCTGCTGCAGTCCCTCAAGCCTAGAGCAAACCCGGGGCTCTAAAAAGCTGCCTAAACACTGACCCCAGGTGCAGGAATACCCGTGGGTGAGGCTGCAAGGAGGGCTGTGCCAAGGGGAGAGCCTGCCTGTCCACCAGGGCTGGATCCCATTGCGTTGGGGCAGCAAGAAGGGAAGCAAAACCCCAGACATGGCTGTAGCCATCAGTGGGACCAGCAGGTTTTGTCTGGCACAGAACTTGCTCCAAGAGCTGTCCGTGGAGCTCAGCAGCTGTTGAGGACAGCAGCCTACGCACATCTGTGTATCACAGAGAGCAGCAGTTTTGCTCAGCTGCGTGCACAGCTGGGTGCCAGCTCACAGAGAAAAATGCTCACATTTGCTCCCTCCCCGTGGACCTTCCTACTCCACAGGCCACCCTGCAGGCAGCAGGAAGAGCTCGGCATCATCGGCTGAACAATCAGGGAGCCCTCCCTAATCAGCCTGGCTCTCAGCAAGGTCTTCTATGGCTTTCTATTTTATGAAGGTCTAATTTTTTTCCCTTTACTGACAGCATGCCAATTCTTTCTCACAACATGGCTGATGAGTATTTTTTTTTAAACGAAGTACAGTAGCAGTGACATTCTGACATTGCCAATACAGCCAGAGTACACCCACCTGAGCTTTTCAACATGGGAAGTTAAGGCTGTTAAGAGTCAGATTGACAGCCTTGGTAAATTCAGGTCCTCTGTACAGCAGACAACACGGAGTTATTAGAAACAGGCAAGGCTTTCACGTCATCCAGTCCACCTCCCACCCCACCTTTTAATTGTCTCTCTCACCTATGCTATAAATACTTGACTCCTCTCATCTTGTTTCCTCATTATGTCAATTCTAGCAGTCCCTGATCATTTTTATTACTCTTCACTGAAATCTCTCCAACCTGCCAGTAAACTCTCTGGTAATGAGATCCCTGTGCTAAAGGCACTAGTGCAAATAGAGGGGCACCAGCTCCACTGACAAGGAGCCATTTCCTCTGCAATTCAGAGATGTCATTGCCTCCTCACCTGCAGCTCAAAAGTATTGTCATCTGTTTTTGCTGTTATCAGGTACCAGCCTCGTGCTTTGTTCACTCTTCCCCTTCTGAGAGTTTGTGTTGTCTGGGACTCCCCCATCTCATCAAGCATGTGTCTGTCAGATTATTTTCAAGGAATTCACAGGTACTGCTCCCACGTGTTCATTCTCCATCAATTCATGCTCCATCCCAAACTGAATCCTGCAATTTTCTGCCTTCTTGTTTGGTATTTCTACATCACATTGTTCCTTGCTCCACAACTCTTCTAAATTTAGCAGGGTCTCCTGGTTTCACTTAAAGAATTTCTTCAAGAAATAGTGCTATGATCTGAAGCGCAACCAGACCAGGCACCCAGCCTGATACTTCCAAAAAGGGGTCTAGAAAGTGCCAAAAGGGAATTGTTGTGCACAATGAGGCCACACTGTGACAATTTCACATCAACAGCAGCTGGAAGTGGGCATTCTGCTCTAGTATAAACCCTCAAAGATGCACACATACCAGAGAAGGTTAAGAAACAGGTCTCCCAAACCCTCCAGGGGCTGGAAAACATGCATTAGGACACAAGGTATAAAGGATGCCATGTCAGCAAAGAGAAGGATGGACTAGGAGTTTATCACTGCCTTTTGGGTACTCACGTATCTGACAACACAGGAACTCTGCAATCCTGCTTTCAAGGGCACAACAAAGTCCAGCTGCTGGAAAATCAAGGTAGATAACCTCAGCCTCAAAATAAGGCAGTTTTGTAGCAGCAAGAATACTTGAAGGCAGGAAGATTTAGACAAGGTGCTTTTAAAATTTCAATCCAACTTCAATGCAGTCAAATCTAACTTGAGAAAGAACCAGCTTTTGTGTCTTTTGTGTCTGTGAATTCATCTTGTCCTTTCCTTCCTTATCAGGTTTAGCAGAGGAGAGGAGTTCCCACACTGTCCTTAATGCTCATGATACTCGACACTTTGTGTTTGGATAACTGATTTAAACAAACCCATCCTTCGACATTTTAAGTTAGTTGCCAGGAAGCAACCAGGAAAGATGCTTTTCACTTTCCTCTTGTCTGCAGACAGAAGAGTTGAAAGAATGAACTTACAATCTAAGGCTGGTTATTGAATGCTGTGAGTGAAAAGGGTTTTTTCCACATACTCAGGATGACTCCTGAACTAAGGAAACTATGACATCACAGAATCACAGAATCACAGAATATTATGAGTTGGAAGGGACCCACAAGGATCATCTAGTCCAACTCACCATCTAACACCCGTACAGAGACCGAGAGCACATCCCAGAGCGTAACACCAACCGAGATCCCTCACAGTCTAGCAGGCCACTCCGAGCCGGAAGGGGCCCAGCGTCATCCAGCCCTACACCCCCCAGCTAGACCATGTCACTAAGCTCCTTGTCCAGTCTTCTCTTNAAGTGAAGAACCCGGCACTTAGTCTTGTTAAACCTCATACTGTTCGAGCCTGCCCATCTCTCCAGCCTGTCAAGGTCCCTCTGGAGGGCCTTCCTACCCTCCGGCTGTTCAACATTTGCCCCCAGCTTAGTATCATCATGATGGCTCTCACTGAAGTTCGTGGGTTAGTTTGTCTGCTGGGACCATCTGGGTATCTCTCACCTCACACATGTCAGGACCACACCTGTCAGTGACACCTGAGTTTCTCCAGTTCAGCTTCCCAGTGCCTGAGACCCCTTCAAGCCTCAAAATACACCAAGTCTGAGCTTCAGCCTCTGTTCAGTGGGGATGTCTGGCCCATAAGGTTCTGGTCTTACAGACTGCAGTTCACAGACAAATTGTTGGCGGGTATGTCCAGCATGTTCTGCTACGGGCACCAATAAAAGCCACAGCCTCTCTTAGAAGTGGTGATAAACACACTTCACCACAGCATGCTGCAGAGGGAGGAAAAGTGGCTTCCCCAGAGCTGGGAAAAAAAGGCAATCCCCCCACATCCCAGTCTTTGTGCTGCAGTTGGGATGCTGCACCACCCCCTGTGAACTGTGGGAGACTTCAAGCACCAACACTGACCAGGCCAAGTTTGGTTTCTTGCTCTTTTGGTTCCAGAAACCCTTGCCGAGGATCACCATGACAGCTCTGCTACACAGCCATGCCAAAGATGTTCAAGGTTGCTCAAGTATCTCAGCTGCGTGGAGCCACAATATCGTAAAATATTTATTGTCATTGCGAGCAGACAAGCCTTCAAGTGATGCAGGGAGAGGCTATGGATTGGGAGAGGCATTTTCCAGAGGAATGCCACCAAGTTAGAGCAGAATTCACTGCTCTGCTGGTTTAAATAACCTCATTCAATATTCTGTGTTGTCTTATGTAGCATGCAGTTATGTAAATTTATAAATCATACACTAATTAGCACACAATTTCATAAATTTAGTAAGCAAAAAAGGAGATTTATAACTAACCAGGCTGTGCTCTCTGGCCTACAGATAGTGCAAATTCTAACACAGCCTGGAGGTCGTATTTTAGAAAATTTCTACTGCAACTTTTAGAGTTTAACCTCAGGCTCACAGGCACTTTCAAGGGACATCTTTTGGGTATCTCAGGCTCAGTCTCTCTGGAAGTGCATCTAAGCCCCTTCCTCTCCTTCCTTAACACCAAATCTCCACAAATCATTGGATCACTGCAAATTTTGTTTTGTTTGTTTCTTCCTTTTTCAGATTCTTGCTATATCCAGTCTCACATTATTCTGTCATCTAAGTCACCATCCCTTGCTATCAATAGAATTCAGTCCATAGCCTGGGTTATACCTGGGTTCTGCACTATTTCCTTCCCTGTGCTCTGGCTCTCCTGTCCAGCTACTCTAAATGGGAGCAGCTGAAGTTAGATCAAGGGAATTTCCTTCTTTCCCTAATTTGCTGAGTATCCCTTGGACAGCACCTCCCCAAATGCAGGAACAAGATCTGGTAAAGGTGTATGAAGTCATAAGCTTCTTATGGGAACCAGTGCTTGAAGACATTTCTCACTCCAAGAGATAAGCACTATCCTCTTTATCTGCGTACTACAGTTTAACAACTCATCCTGATCTTCTGGATCATTGCCTGTTGACCTACACCTTTGGTCATCCTTCGGCACAGTTCTCTGCCTCACATCTTTGTCCTTTCTTCCCTTCAACTCCATCCTTTCTTCCTTGGTCTTTAATTTCATCCTTTTGTTCCAAAGCATGGTGCTGGCTCTCATTCTCTTCTCTTTTGTATTTTCTGGCCTCTTGCCTACTCCATGCTCCAAAGGAGGTCTTGCTCCTCCTCACAGCAAGACTCATGTCCTAGAGAGGAAGAAAAGGCTTAAAACAAGCTCTTCATGTATCTTACCAAACTGGAGACTCACCACTTATATGATCTGATGATGTGGGATGTGGAACACATTATCAGTGGCAGTATTGACTTAGCTGGTCAAAAAACAGAAGATAAGCCAAATAAAACTCTGGAAGAATAAATGAAACCCCCAGATAATTTATTAGATTAAGACCTCACATACATATATAAATATGTGCTGAAGATGGGATTTAACAGCAAGACTGGAGAGGCTACAAATTGAAAGGTGTGATTACTACAGGTCCATGAATTGCAAGGTGCACAAAAACAACAACTACACAAACAGGCAGCAAGTGCATGTATGAACCACTTGGGAAGGACACAAACTGATGGCAAGGGTGGGAGCCATAGCAGAAGTTGGTTTACCCCCCAAAACCTCATGTAAAACACAGCCTGACATGTAGCTGAAGTATATTCACTGGGAACTCTCTGGACAGTCCATGACTGGATTAACTCCTCACCAGCAGCTCCCAATAAAGGAGCTTAAACTTAAAAGGACACTGTCAAGTGATTGCTTTTGCTAGTTTAATTTTTGCATTTCCTCTACTGTTTTAGCAGATGGAAAACAATTCCCCTCCCAGTCCAAACTACTGATTTTGTCCTTTCCTATTTGACAATCATTGATTTTTCTTCCTAAGGCTATAAATGTTTTAATAACTTCAACTTTGTAGTGCCTCATGGCAAAACACCTTTGCTTGCACTGACTGCTAAGCACTATTCCTAATGTACTGCTGATAACTAGAGCAAGAGCCAGCATTATAAAAAATTATTTTCCACAGGGTCTACGAAAATAATAGGTTTTGTTTCTTTGTGCACATCTCACAGAGACTTAAAGCATACAGGTCTTCACCCATCAGATATTTCAACAATCTTTATTCTAGAAATCCTTCCTTCACAAAGGTATGACTCCTGTGTAGCTCTGACCAGCACCTTGAGCATGGAGGCCACAACCCTGACAATGTCCTTTTAAATATAGCTACAATTAAAAATACAGATTTCAGTTGAAAATCACTTTCAGAATTACAATTTTTCATGGACAAAAGGGATCATAGGGAATCCTAAAGCAGTTAAATATTGGCACCCACACATGAGCCAAAGAAGAGAATGGTCCCACATAGTGTTCCTGACTGGGTACACAAAGGCACCTTTCAAGAAATATACATGTATTTTTTTGCTGTTTCAAAATGTCAGTTAGCACTTATTATAAAAGGCAATTAATATTTCAGTCAAACTGGAAAAGAGAAGAGAAGCAATTGGACTGAAATCAGAGAACTGTTTCTTTAAAAATGCCAAACCTTAACACCAAAAAACCCTAAAAAACTGTATAGAGCAACTCCAAATCCTAAGCTCTATGTGATTTCTTCACCATTATCCCCAGTTTTCCCGTTGGTCCTTGTACACTTCTCCCTTATTTTTCCTCCTTTTTCCTGCCCTCTTCAAACAGCAGACTACTCAGCCAGCGGAATGAGAAAACTTATTTCCACACCTGCTATACTTGGGTCAGGGCACTGAATACATCTTTGGGGCTCTTAGCAGAGACCTGTGCCTTCCCAAGCTCAGGGAGTAGAACAAGAGGGACATTCAACAGCAGATGGACATATTCCAAAGAACAGTAGTAAAAGCAGGACAGACCACACAGGGGCTTTCCACAGTAGTAATTTTCTGGTCCAGCAACGCTGCTTCCCTCCTTTAAACTCCTCCAAGCAGCTTTTAAAATTCATCTGGGATGCACAAAAAGGATATCATCTAATTTGTGATTAAGACTGGGCCTGAATGAAGCAGCCCAAAGTAACCTGAGGTTCTTCTTCCCCTTCATTCTCCTTTTGTTTCATTGCCATAAGAGCATGGTGCTGCCAGGGGCACGTGTGCCAGGGCTCGTCGTGCTCCTGAACCTTGTGAGCTCCTCACAGAGCACCAAACAATGCACAGGAGTCAGCGTGAGGGAGGCAGGCAGCAGCCATACCCCAAGGATCAGTACAGCAACTCCCTGCCATTAAGATAAGCAGGGTTGCCTAAAGAGACCATCTGAAAAGCAGTACTGGCCCACGAAGTGGTGTTTGGGAGCAAATGGCCTAGAACTTGCCCGTACTGGCTCAATTCTACCTTTCCCTCACTGCAATTTTACTAAGCAAAATGAGTGTTTTAGCCTCATATTTCTAGGAACACATGCCGGTGGCTACTGTTACAATAAAATATGAACACTGCATTGTGGAGAAAATGACCATTAATCCTGTAATCTGCAGTCATTTTTACCAATTCTGCACATTTCTTTAAATAACCAAGTACATGCAGTAGATGGAAGTGCATTTAAATAAACTGAAATAGATACAGCATGAATAATTAAAGCCAGCAGGAAAATGTGCTTTGTGAGCCGCTAGTGGAAATAATTACTGATTTGTCTTATTTACAATGGAGCCTGGATATAGGATCAAAATAGTGCAAGTTAGTGAAAATGTCTTAAGAGTGCTCTTATACCACAACTACTACGTATTTCATCTCAAAAAATACATCAAATAGGTTTTGGACCTCTACAATGTCTGACTGTCCTCCTATTCCAGGGTTAGGTTACCAAGCACATAAACTCTGTCAAATGGCACTGATTTAAAGAGGAATATAATTCAAATGGGTGCCTGGTATATCAACCTGCAACATCATCTATTAACATTATCAGACACTGTAGAGTTGAGCTTATGATATATCCCCTAAAAACTCAGCTTGTTAAGTACCAGAATGTTGAAGGAAAAAGCAGATCATAAAATCAGAGAAAAAGTAATAAAGTGCTTGTACCTTTATAATATGTCAGGTTTTAAACAGACTTGTTTAATTAGAAAATAATCTACTTTGAACATGCTGGTTCCTGAATGTTAGGCATTTCTTGCAAACTGCTTTAGAGCCAAAAAATCGATAATGAAATATCCGTCCGATATGAGGCTGGCAAAACTGTGACTTCAATCTATTAGAAAATGTTGTAGATTAAAAAAAAAATTCTATTTTAAATTGATTACTTGGCACATATGAAAGGTTTAGGAAAAAAAAGTTAATGCTTTCTGATTGGCCTACCCCTACAATACACTTGCATCATGATTACTACATCCAAAATGAAACTGGATGCCAATTAGCTATGTTTTAGAAGAGGGAAAACGACCAGCTGTCGCTCAAATAACTTAAAAATGGCTGTAGACCACCGAGTTGTGTCAAATGAAGAAAATCTCCTCAAGAAGCCGGCTCTCCTCTATCTCATCTGCTCTGCTACTGGAGCGGCAAGGGCTCTGGTACCAAGACGAGGACGATGGCGTGTGGGTCGCACGATGAGGAGTTTGCATTTTGTTCCTGTCACAAGATTCTCTGCAGAGATGTTCTGGGACAGATATTGGACTCATAGCTTCAACCAGGTCCAGAAGACAGGCTTCATACCTACAGAAACACATCAAGCAAATGGAGTTCCATTATGATTACAGCATCATGCAGAAATTGAATGCAATCTTCCTGCCTTTGTAAATCAGGCTAGACCTAGATTTGTCTGATGGCGGCCACCAGCAGAGAACAAATTTTGCTGGATGAGCTCCTGTCAGGAATGACAACAGAGGCAGTGAAAAAGAGGCGAGCAAAGCAGGGTTCTCAGGTTATTTTAAGCTGTTTCATCAGCTTTTCTGTTTGAGGTGTGTAATGTCTTCGTTGCATTCTGGAGACTGAATACAGACTTCACAGGTATGACAGTCAAATACACCAAACAGGTACAAGGCAGACTCACATTGGTAATGCTAAAGTGACTTATACACATGCTGCACTTTTTTTTTTAATAGACCTCTACACTTGATTTAGTTTCCCAGGGATTTGAAAACAGCAAGAGACTTTATTATTATTGCCACAAACTACATGTGCTTCCTGTAAATCTCTGTGTACTATATGGAGTCTGTCTGGTGGAAGCACTGAAGGAATAGAATCTAAGCAAGGCAATACAAAATCAACACCTGAGGCACCTAGAGAAAAGGCAAAGGTGTAAGCGTTACTCAGGCTGTCCTTTAAGTATGAGTGTAGACATGGGGGAAGGTTGCAAACCAACATTATCTGGTAACTGAATAATGGCAGCTACTTCAGACAGAGCCTTCCTATTAATATTCATATGAGACAAGACCTGATCTAAATACCAGCATAGGACAGGACTGATCATTACAATATATTTCCTCCTGTCCCATTTTAAACGTCTTAAACAATATCATTTCCACTGTTTCCCCAGGGAGGCTGTTTTCCACTGATGTCTAAGTGATACCTACGAGGAATCACTCCAGAGTTTCACCCAAATGTCCCCTTTGTTCCATCCTGTTGTTATCACCAACCTGTCTGATGTTCCCAATACTGAAATAATGCACACAATCAAAGCCTTTCATGCACAGAACATTATTCAAAACCCAACTGAAAGTATCAGCAGGCTGATTGGATCCACAGAGTCCTTCTCTTGTAAGCAAAAACAGTTCGTTCATAGCATGGGGAAACATCTCAAGCTGTTCTCTGCTTTGAGAAAAGCCTGTTTCTCCCTTCATGACAGTAGGAACCTAGAAAGACTAAACAACTAAGACAACTAGGGTAGGCTTCTTGACTCAGGATTAAAAATTCTTAAGAACAAATATTTACAACAGTTTACTGATGTGAACAATTAGTCTCAAGCAGCAGCAGCAGCAGAAAAAAGGTTTTCCTTCCCTAAACTAGCCCTGTCATGCAAAACACTCTTCATTATCTCCAGCAGTGAGTGCTGTGCCCCATCCTTCATCAGAAAACTATCACAGAATCATTTAGACTGGAAAAGACCACCAAGATCATAGAATCCAACTTTTGTCCAATCACCTCCCTGTCAACCAGATCATTGCCATGTCCAGTAATTTCTTGAATGCCACACAGGGTGGTCATTCCACCACCTCCCCGAGAAGCGCGTTCCAATGCTTGACGCCACAAATACGTGTCCACAACAAGGTAACTCATTGTTATGTCTGAGACACAGAGCCACTTCCTCAGCAAAAAGAAGGTGACAGAGGTACTGTTGGGTTAATACTGGTGTTAACGGTGACCACTGAAGTTATTTGATACATTCTTTTATTTCCTTCAATTGGCTATTGTTTCTTTCAATATTATGGTCACCATCATTTCTAACATAATCCAACCTGACATTACTGCCTCAGAGGGCTCTCCTCTGTTTGGTTACAGATTCTTTTACTGTCCTTCAGATGCACTAGCTTGCATATCACTCAATCAAAAAACCAATCTGCAAATTTCTTTTTTCAAACTTTAAGCTATATGTCTTTATATTACATGCCTGTTTAAATCACCCCTAATAGCAAAGAATGATTGACTCATAACAAAAAGATACAGCTTTCGTTTCAGTTAGATCTTGTAAGTGACTAACCCTAAGTCGATGTGATGTCCTTCAGTTACTCTAATCAAAAAGTTCAGAAGGACAAGGACTTCTGGGTAGCCAAACAAGGCCATTTTAGAGAGGGTGGTTGTGTGTATTAGCATTCAGAAAGTACCCTTTAGAAACTGAACTGCTTAAAGATATCTCCAATGCAAAATGGAATAAACTTCACTGATAGTGAGAACGAGCACATAGATATTTGAGACTTTTCACACAATGTTTTGGACTAGACTCTCTCTATATCGATACACACATATGCTTTGAACCCTAAAGAAACCCAGTTAACACATACACTGGTTTCATTAGCCACACCTAAAACTTCTTTTTAGATTAATCTAGTCTAGCATACAAATGCTTATCTCCTCTGACGGTAGTGCTATCATAAAATTTCAATTTCTTCAGCAGCCACATTCAATCACAGATTAGGCAGGGGGAAACCAAACCAGCCAGTTCATTTATAGCAAATGTGCAGGCCCTAGATTTCAGCAGTACCTTCGAGTTCATTCCTTCTGCAAGTTTATCTAAGTTTTACAGCATTTCTGCTATCAGGAAGGCTAAACGATTTGGCAGATTACAAGCACAGCAAATAGGAAAGATTATGTAAAAGACCAGGTGTTGTAAATCAGTCTATTTGACACCACAGTTATATATGCAATAAAGTGAACGAACTCTGCTAACAGAGAGCTATCTGATAAAGAGAATGCTCCTTGCAGGTATTTAGTGTTTAATCCCAGGATAATGGTTTGCCCTGGTTTGTCTAGGCAACATCAGACAGCATCTGGCTGGAGGCAACAAAGTAGACCCAGAATGGCCTGAAACTTCCAAAGACAATTTTCTCTTCATTTATTTGTCTCCTAATATTTAAGGAGACACAGTCAGAATGTTCAAATCCTGTAATGAAACTTTCTCTAAAAACACAATATGTATTCTTTGCATGACTTGAATAAATGCGTAAGGAAAAACAGGCTTCATCACTGTTTTTATTATTAATATAACACCTGTTGGCTTCAGAAATCAGAGCAGCAGAATCAGGAACCCAAGAGTCAGAAGATCTCAGAGAGGAATACTGATCCAGCAAACTTGGCTTTTGAATGCTCTTTTAATGCAGACTAACAGCCAGGTATTGTCCATGCTTCCCAAGGACATAAAATTCCCCAAAGCTCTGCTGAAGTACCAGCACTGTACATTAAGCCACATGCAGAAATTCCTCACATGTAAATCGCCAACCAAGCAAACAAATGTCCCATCAGTGCCAGATGCTTACACACGTTTTCTTTGATGGGTTTTGCCCTCTCAACAGAAGGAAAATGACATGGGCAACTGTCCCTTTAAGGATGGTGATGATTCAGCCTGTCCTCACTTTTTTGCTACATTTACCAGTGTGCTGGAAAGAGCATTTCTGCAACAGAGTGGAAAAGCCCCCTGGAGGTGTTTAAGAGTAGGCTGGATGAGGCATTTAGTGCCATGGTTTAGACAATGGATTGGTGTGGGGTTACAGGTTGGACTTGATGATCTCCAAGGTCTCTTCCAACCTTGCTAATACTGTGATACTGTGATAATCTTCTTTTCTAAGTCTGGCTTTGACAGTTTCCTTCATGTATACTTTTTCATCTTTCATGAGCTTGAAAGCCTGCATGTTTCATCACGGGAGAAGAAAATTCAGAAGATCTACAAGTTTGGGACACAAAGTTTGGTGAAAGTAGTCTTATCATAAAGTCTCCAAAATTTCCATCAGGAGAGGGAACACATAGAATTACTGTACAAAGCAGGAGGAAGGCAGGGCTGCATCCAAGAGGATAAACATGAGAGTAGAGAGAACAGACAAAAGTAGGCTTCTTTCAATGAAGAAGTGTCATCTTTGCTTTTGTTATAGAATGTAAAACTCCAAATTATACCTAAAACAGCAGCACAGAGACGACCAAGCTGTCTGAGAGGTAGTACCACTGGGACCAAGCTGGAATAGCTGGGTCAGAATGGTGACATGGGTGGCTAAATCCATCCTGGTCAGGAATTGTACTGTGCTGTGACAGGATTCCCTTAATCACAACTGCACTACTAACACAGGCTGCTGGAAATTTGGCTCCTCAGCCACTAAAAAATTTCAGCACTGGCTCTTAAAGTAGAGTTACAAACCCTTAATGTAAAGGAGTTTTGTAATCTATCACTAAGGTAACAGGAAACATCATAAACCATTACGATTCAGAACAGATCATTAAACATTCACAATTTAAAAAGGAAAACAGTACAAATATAAACACAAGATGGCACACAGCCAAATCTTTCATTCCCCAGTATTTCTGTTTCACTGCTCAGGCAGCAGGAATACAGGTTTCTGGACAAACACAGGTGCATCTTACTTTGCCTTGTGTTTCCAAATCGAAGGGGAAGGAAGACTCTCACATTTCTATGACAAACACACAAATGTGGCTAATGCTCTGGGAAGCATAAGACCACTTATTCCCAGGATGGTTGCTGAGAAATCACCTGAAACCACTTGGTATTCTTTCTATAAAACCTACAGTCACAGCTCAGAGAGTTCCACAATGTACAGTACCTAAAAAGTGGTCAGATTATGCAAGAGCGATGCACAGAACTAATAACTGTGCAGGATATTAGAAAGCACAGTGTTCTTAAAGGTAACCACTAAGTATCCTTGCCTCAATTGGCTGAACAATTATGTTTGTTTATTTATTTAGACATTTGAGATATACCATTGAATTTTTAATGCTCTCCTATTTCCCACTGCTGGTAAAATATATTATAATTCTTACATATTGTCCAATTTTTAAACTACACTAATGTATTTTCATATTGTGCAGTCCTGTTTAACTAATAGTATTATTTGTTC
The DNA here is from genome assembly GCA_013390025.1 of Pitta sordida. Classification (NCBI taxonomy): domain Eukaryota; kingdom Metazoa; phylum Chordata; class Aves; order Passeriformes; family Pittidae; genus Pitta; species Pitta sordida. The sequence goes on along the minus strand of WEKX01009303.1, from coordinate 26,944 downwards.
CTTCCTGAAAAAAACCCATAACCTCAACAAGTTTGATATTTGGAGGAGCATGAATTTCCCCATGAGGCAAAACAACTAAACTTATTAGAGCCATAAATACTCTGGCAGTGAGATATATGTATATTTCTTTAAACAAGCAGTGTCAGATATTATTTGATCAGTATATTTAGAGATATCTTTTCATTTACAGTCTCTGAAAATTTATTCTTCAGCCATAAACATGTACAAAATACACGGAATGTTTCTTTGCAAGGTGATGGCATTTCAACAAAGCACACTGGCAATACGGTTTTGGAGATTAGTAATTGTATAGGCCCACTTTATTTAACTGTATATACCAGAGGAAATAAAAAGGTTTATTTTTATACTACTGCTTACATTTTCAATATAAAGTTCAAAGTGATTTACTAATGTTACATGAATTGCCTCTGAATTACGGTACAGTATTGTGCCTAAGTACAAAGCCTAACACTATTTTGTATTCATAAAACACCGCCTGCCCCTGAGCACTTTACAAATGCTAAATACACTAAAAACACATTCAAGGGGTAGAGAACAGACCCATTTTACAGAAAATTAAACAGTTTATTGTTATGATAAAGCAAATATCAAATCCCTGTTTGACTGGAACAAAGAGGGCAAATAAAAGCAGAGAAATAACAGACACAGATAAGAAGTGGTCTCAGCAGCCAAACTACCTGAAACTCGAAGACACCACACAAGAGATACAATCTGATGTTATCTGGAAGAAACAGGTGTGATGATTGATCACCCACACCCAAGTCAAACCAAACTCTATGGGCAAAGGGAAGAATTCAACCCAGTTAAAGTATCCTAACCACTTTCTTAATTCTTGTATTCCCAATTACTGCATAAGGGATGCTAGATGTATCTCAGTGGCTTGTCCTCCCAAAATCCACGTACAAACCTGTTGCCTATAAATTTTACTAACTCCTTTTTCAACCTGCAGCTTCCACAGTATCCTGTGACAGCAAACTCAGGAAGTTCACTGCTATTGAAAGATAAACTTTTGTTTTCTATTTTAATCTGACATCTTGATCATGTTGTCAAATCCTTTTTTTTTAAGGATTGACCACAGTTTGTGTCTCTTATGTGGTGGAATCTGGTGAAAAACAGTTCCACATTCAATTTATCCATCACCTTCACAAAGTTGCAAACCCTAATCTTTTTCTCATTCATTCTTTTCCTATCCAAAGTCAAAGCTTCTTTGGGCTTTCTTCAAATGGCAGCTGCTTCATCCTGCTGATCAAAATAATTATCCTCTGAACTTTTCCTAATATCCACTACATCTTTCTTAAGAGGTGAAAAGTAACAGGAATCAAAATATGGGTACACCAAAACTTATGTTTATGCATAAGTTTTGTGAACTTTTAGGAAGCTTTGAAATCCACAAATCCTAACCACCTGCCCTTAGTTCAGTATCATGTAAGCATGGTGTTGATGACTCTTCCCTAGATAAATTGCAGTTTTATATTCTTGGTATTGACATGCAACAGGACCACACAAAAGAATTTAGTATCACCCAGAAATTTATTAGGTTGTCCAGGAGATTTTGCTGTTCAGGACTTGTCCTCTAATCCTGCAGAAACTCAATTTCTTTAACAACTTTTGGTGTGGAACCTTGGCAAAGGTCTTTTGAAAATGCAGCACATAATGCCCAAGAGATGAGGATCCATAGGTCTGAGATGATACCTTGGATTCTTTCTCCCTTAGGATATTAGGGTAGTGTGTTATAGGTAGGATGGGTGTTGGTAGCAGGATGGCAACAGGTTAGGTAACAGGTGATAGGCTGAACTTGATGATCTCTATGGTCTTTTCCAACCTGACTAATTCTGTGGTTCTGTGATAATCCAGGTTTTAACCAGCATGCTACTTGCTATTTGGCCCCGCCAGCCTAAGATGAATATGTCAGTGAACATTAGAGGCTGGTTGGGTAGGAAATGAAAGCTGGGAAAGGGAATCTGACTTTGCAGTTATTCCCTGAACAGCCACAAGTCAGGATGGGGGACCATGCCTTTCATGTGTGAACTGCATTTTCAGTGACCAAGACACACCTGTGAGGATACTACCAAGTACTGAATATCAAGACACCAAAACATAAAAAAAGAACACAAAGAAGGGCAATTTGTGAGGCTGAAACATAAAAAGAAAGAACAAGATTAAGTTGAGAATCAGAGACAAAGGGACTCTGGGAGTCAGAGCAGAGACTTCACTGTGGGATACAGGAGGAGGCAAATTCAAGAGTGCTTGATTGTACAGTAATACCTCGCTGCATTGTGACTCCTCCATTGTGACTTCACTGATTTGCGAGAATTTTTTCTCACAGATCAGCCTCAGTGATTCACGGAGCTTCCCGGCCGACACATGTGCAGTGCCTCTGCTTTGCCGAGGGGCGGCACCAGCGCTCCCCGCAGGGTAGGACTGACCCAGCCCTGTGGGGAGGGCGTGCGGTGCCTCTCGCNCGCTGCCGCAGCTGCTGCACCAAAAGGAGGCTTCTGTTCCCCCATGTCCTCCCCCCCACTCCAGCAAGGGGAACGGGTGCTCTGATGGCTCCATACAGCCAGCGCTCTCGTGACCGGTGGATGTTAAAGGGAAAGAAACTCCAACACTGACGCCACCCCCCACCATAAGGGGCCCCGGGTGTCGCAGTGTTGCAAAGTTAAGGTTTCCCAGGCTCCAAGAGCACCAACCACAGCCCCAGGACACCCCTTCCCCGTCGTGGAGGCAGTGAAAGCATAAGCAGTGGCAGCAACCTGGCAGCAGCTGTGGAAGCGGCAGCTTGGCCAAAGAGAAGCCCAGGGATTCTCTGGGGGTCTCCCCAGGCAGAGAGAGCTCAGAAATGCTTCCCTTTGCTCCCCTGTGCTGTGAGAGCCCATGGGGAGGAGTGGAAAACACTTTCCAGAGCTCCTGATTGGCTGGGGGTGGAGCGATGGGAGTGGCCTGTATGCATATTAATGACCCACGACTGTTCGCGAATTAGTTTGTGATGCCCGCAGGAGACCCATTCCTCATGAAGGGTGAGGTATTACTGTATTTAAACCAGCTCCAGGTGGCAACATATTTCTAACACATAACAGACCAAAAGCATTTCAAAATTTCTTAATGCTTAAAAAGAAAAAAAAAAAAGATCAGACTGCAGAATGTTTCAATGCAATTAAAAAAAGATCTCAGTCTTTTATTTAAAATATATGACACAAGGTAAAACAGAATATATTTATACAGTGTCCTCAGCAAGAGCCTCCCGGAGTGCTGTAAAACCCACACCCACGTAATAGAGAGCTTACAGTATCAGAGACTTCTAGAGAGCTCTCCGAGGCAGTATTCACAGAATCATAACCTAGAGAAGGAAAAGACTTATTAGATCATCCAGCCCTCTCCCTGCTGACAGAACTGTTCCCTACAGTGTGCTTCCTCACATTTGTTGCTAACAATCAGCCTCTCACTACTCTCCTTGGGAAGCCATTCCACAGCCAAATATATCTCATGCTATCATTACCATTATTACTTATTTATGGCCTACAGTATAACCTAAAGGGCCCTGATCAGGATCAAGGGGACCAACTCTACTACCACTTGTAGGAGCAGTCCTCTCTCCAAAAGAGCACACAGTTAAAATAGGTAAGTCAAAGCCCAATGGGAAAGATATAACATACCATTAAGGAGAACAGAATAGTATGGGAAGTGCTAAAAATGTTCCATGAATTTTGTCCTCAGAGTTTGGTAGGAGAAAAAGGTATGTGTCACGAATAAGAACATGTTTCTGATAGTCAGCTACAGATAAATAAAGAGGATTTTCTTCCTCCCAGCTTCACCCTATTAGTTATGGCTAAAGATCTGGCATGTACTGAGAAATTTGTGTTCTTTTTTGGTGCAAATATGCCTTAAGTATTTCAACAATATTACATTTCTCTGTTCTGTTCCAGTCTCAGTCAACATTTATCTGAGCCACACATACTTTAATCTTCTCTCATAAATCAATACCTCTAGCATAGCAACAGATTTTGCTGCTCTCCTTCCATCTTTGACAATTTTTTTCCAGTAAGCAATCACCCAGAAATAAGCACCATATCCCCTGGAGGGTTACAGAGAAACAGAGAGGAGATCAGCTCCCTCCAGCACTCACGCAATACTTCTCTGTGCACACTCAGACTTTCTGCTGCTGCTTCTGTGCTCCACGGGTCCCTCTTTTGTGCATGTGATGCAGAGCAGTGCATCAGTACATCACTGTGTGTGCTGCAAGACCTACACCACCAGTGAATTCAATGCCTTGTTTCCTTGGGTTGCTAATAATTATCACTAAATCTTGTGGGAAATGGCATCAGAGATTACAGCCTTTGCACAGGAGAATTTGGAAAGAAGCAGCAGAATTGAGTTAACAGCATCACACCTCTGCTAAACAAAATGTGCTGTGCTTGGCAGTCTTACAGGACAAGCCTCCTTCCCCAACCTGATAAAACAGTAGTAAAGAGTTAAAGACAGAGGACTTGGTCTTGAAAGCACTGCTGGTTTGCTCCTGGCCTTCTGCATACCAAGGAGAGACAGTGAACTGAAGGACACCTCATCTGAAAAAACTTGTGCCCTAAGGCAGGGCTGATAAAGAGGTTTTTTCTTCCTGTTTTCATCCTGGCTTCACCTATGATAGCATCCAACCAGCTGTCATTACTGAAATAAGAGCTATTGCTGCTCTCATTCTTCTCTGCTACACAAACAGGCCATTTTCACTTACCAGCTACTCAAAGACCAACACTTGCTTTCCTTACCTTTCGACACTCCCATCTCAGTGCTCCCAAACTTCAGTTATCCTACCTCTGCACTCTTGGTAAATCAGCCTTTTCTATCATTTCCCCATCAGACTTTAACTTATACTCTGCTGCCCTGGTACCAACCTGCCAAATACAGTTCAAAGGTCGTTTTAATTGTTTTTGTCTCTGTGTGTTTTTAGTAGCTAAATAACAAATAAATAAATAAATAAATAAAAAGAACAAGAAACACCACAGATCATTTATTTTAAGATATGGCTGCAGGCTGCAGCTGAATTGGCGTAACTGAGGTTGTAATAATTCTGGAAAGGGGGAAGGTGAACAGAGACATGAGTGCTGGGAAGTAAAGAAATATTTTGAAACAGATCTGCCAGTGACAGAAGAATAATTTAAAATGAAGTTTTTGCACAAAAGAGAGAAATTACAGAACTACCATGGAGTTTAACAACCACCTTTGCAATCATACTGTTTGTATTGTCCTTCTCTCCCCTCCCACACACCCGTTTCTGTCTCATCAAGTTTGAAAGCTCTTCAGATCAGAAAATGAACCTCGGTATATGTATAGCACCTGAGGCCCTGATTCTTCTATGATATTACATAATAACTTTGCACTTCAGAGCTTTTATTCCCTTTAAGCACTCTGTCATCACAGCATATCTTCAGCAAGAACTTCACCCTTTATTGTTCTGGGCCAAAACTAAGCTGTCATCATTTTTTTTGCCATACCTCATCCCCCTATATCTCATGCTTAACAACCTTTCTTCTCAATTTTTTGCTCTTACAAGTTTGTCCCCAAGCATCTTTCCCCTCAAAGCAAACTCTAATTCAATGAATCATGTTAAAAACTGTCCTTTTTCTTTTATAATGTACTAAAGCCTGTGACAAAGGGTTGCATATGTAAGTTCTGCACTTCTCTGCTAGTTTTAGTGTTGCTCCTTAGTTTTGACTTCTTTTCCATGCTTCATGTCTTCTTCCTCGCATGCTTTCTGCCAAGCTGGGACTACCTTACACCCTAGAACTCTGTGGGTAATAAGTGCAAAACAGTTTTAAGGGGTATGGCTTAGGGGAGGAAGAACCCCATCACATACAGCTTGCAAAGTCTGCCACCATTTACATGGATTAGCAATCTGTCTTTTTCACAAGCTCAGTCCAAATTCCCAGCCTGCCAGATAATAAATCAACTTTTTGCTTCAGTCGTACAGTCGCTGAGAGATCTGCATAGTTTTAGGTCAAGCACTTATAACCATTTTATGATTCCAAAGTTTCTTACCTTGTCATTTAGTTACTGAACTGTGAGCTTTCATTGACTTTCTAACCATTGTGGCAAGAACTGCAACTAGCTGTGCAAGATTTAAAACCTCATTGAGCAGAGGAGTAAAATCAAACTGTAGTACTTTCAAGTACTATGTATTGGGGTGGAATTGTGACCCCATGGGAGCCAATGGAAGTTCTGACACCGTGGGTGGCTTTCTTCCCTGCCTGGTGCCATTTGTTGTACTGGGGAGAATAACTATTGCAAGCTCTCTATTTTACACCTTGGAAATAAGATNTCTGTATGATCCTTCCTCTCCTGCTTGTCAGCTTAATTTCTTCTGCTGTGGCATGGAGTGTGTAATAGCAAATCTAGCACTCAAATTTTTCTGTTTTTTAATTATCTCTGCCCTGTCAGCTATGTCACTGAAAACAAGTTGCCATTAGACAATTCAGATATAAGTAAACATAAAGTTGTGATAATACAGAGTCCTGTATTACTGTCATTATGGAAAAAGCTGTTTCAGGGAGGCTTAAAAAATTAAATAAACTCAGCACTTCCAAATGGCCAAACCCCTAAAAATATCCAAATTATTCTTCAATATCTTAATCATTCTGTAGAATCATGATCTTGTGTAATGGCCATTTTAAATGAAAGGTTTGCTGCTCTGCATAGCTGTCACTTCCTTGTAATTGTGAATTAAAGCATAATTTAAGGTGGCTCTATGCCAACATAACTAGAAAAATTTAGACACTAACTCTGGTTGAAATAGGGGAGAAAAAGCTTTAAGTAATAGAAAATCACTCACCAAGTTGTACTTTAAAACAAAACACTAGAGCTTTAAGTTGACAAACTGACTTGAATAAAACCACATGAAAAAGTGCTTGCACTGTAAATCTTGCAGGGCAAAAGTGATGGTAGGTTATCATTCTGTTTATTAGCATGCACTTTGGAGAGTTCAGGGCAAGTATGGATACGCATTCATTCCATTTTATGCCGCACATTACTGAAAACACATTCTCCATAAATAATTCATAAAGGCATTGTCTGAAATTTCAGATTCCAAAAATACAACACGGTTTTCAACTTTATGGCTGCTTGGTCTTCAAAACAGAAACAGACAATTGGATGGATGGACTTAGCAAACCTGATAAGAACCCATCAGTCAGAATTGCACTCCAGAGGTAAATGCAAACACCTCCCAGCTCCTGATCCCTAGAAGCAAGGCCATGATGATAGACCTCACGCTTGTGCTAGTGGTCCCTTGGTAGGGAACAGGGAGAAAAAGGGAAAGGGCAGAAGTAACCAAGTAGTGAGTGAGGTGTAGTGAAGATCTAATAGGTTGAAACTGCACAGAAATCCAGAGGAATTAAAATTTAAGGTACAGTAGCTGTCAAAATAAAGATACTAGACATGCTTTTCCTTGCAAAAAGCCCATTTTTCTGACCAGACTGCACTACAAACTTGAACTCTGCTTGTTGCTCTTGGCTTTTAATTGGTATCACTTTGTTAATGACATAGTAACTAGCATCATCATTATGCCAGCCAGGCTAGCATGAAAGACGTGAATAAGATCGTGCAGTTCATTTGAAGTCTAAATCCTGCAGAGAGCGGAGCAACCACAACACCCACTGAAGAAACTGAAGTATGCTTCATAGGCTAGAGCGCTTAAGGTTTATATGCACTGTAATTCTGTATCTTGCTGACATTATAGATGTAGCTTATGCTCAGTTGCTTCTTTCCTCTTCATACTGTGCTCAGAAGCCTGACATCAGATAGCACCTGCTTTTCAGCCAGATTTGCATTCACTTGCTCTGTTCTACTCGCCTACTAGTGACAGGCACACACAATTTTGGCTACCTTATCTAGAGAAGCCTTTGGTGCCCAGCTCCTAACAGAGCTACCCGTAATCTCGCCATGCACCGGCTCTTTATCTGAATTCGCTTCCTCCAATTTTGCTTGAGAACAAACACTGTAACTGAGCTCAAATACTTGGCACTCCAACATATTGATTGCTTGGGTGCACGACCATATGTGAAAAAAACAATGCACTCATAAAAATTGTATTCCAGTACCCAACCGCTGTAAAACTTCCTACTCGGTGCTCCGATACAGAAAGGTTGGGACTATCTGTCACTCTGTTCATTTCCAGGTGTGCTGAACTCTCTGGGGTAATCTTTAAATCAGCTGAGATTTCATACATCAAAGATGAGGATACATAATTCAAGAGAAGCCACTGAGATAAAACAGTAGCTGTAAAAAATACGGCATGTTTGTGGTGTCTGGTTTAGCATGTCAAAGAGGGGCCACTGTTGGCAAGGAGCTGCACACAGTCGGCACAAGAGCAGCTTGTGTGGCAAAGCAGGTAGAGAGGCAGAGTCATCACAAGCTTCACAGGAACACAGGCACTGAACAGGTTTGACACTGTGCAAGTACCAGGTTGTAAGGCACCCTACAGGAAAAACCAGCAGCGAGGCTCAGAGTATGAGGCGCTCAGGCCTGGTGTCCCTTGGCTGTAGTCATCACACGCTAACAACCTCTTTCAAAAACTTTACACAGGTGGTAGGTGTCCCATTGAGATAAATTACCTACTTTTCAGCTGCTGAACAGATGGGCAGGGAAGTGAAATTTTAGTTTGTTCATTCCCAGCAGTAACTAGCAAAGATGATCTTGGCCGCTGCAGGATTACTTTTCGATAACCACACACCTGTGGCCAGTCCATGATTCTGTTAGAAACTATACAAGGTCATTAATACACTGCAAAATAAGACAGGGCATTTTAACAGCTCAAGAAACTGACACCAAGTCTCTTGTTCCCGTATTAATCAGAATACATTCTAGGCTGAGAGAGTCCAGAAAATGTACAGAGAAGGACCTCAACAGGCAAGAGAAATGGGCCCACAAGCATCTCACAACATGCAACAACAGGAAACTTCAGGTCCTGTATTTGGGGAGAAATAACTGCAGGCAGAAGAACATGGCAGGTTAGACTTCTCCAAACAGGGGTTTGGAGCAGATGATCTCCAGAGGTGTCTTCCAACCTCACCTACCTCTGCAGTACTGGCATGGAACAAGCACGGAAGTTTATAATATCACTGCCTGCAAACCAGGAAGCTCCCAACATTAACCAAGGACTTCTGCCCAGAAAAGTTTGCAACCTATGAAAATCAGGACTATGGGAAATTTGATGATCTATTTAAATAAGGGGTTTCCTCCCCTTTGCCACACACTTCACTAAATCACTTACATCTATTCATATACAAATTTATTATATTGTAGCCCAAAACCTCACACAAGTTTTTCTTCTTTTTTTAATAAAATGCTCATAGCTTCGCTGTATAAAAACTTAGCAAAATAGTTTTAGCTTTTAAGCTTACAAATATTTGCCTGGCAGAAATCCTGACCTAACTTTACAGCAAGATCTCTCAAAGGAAACAAAACTTTAAAAACAAGCAAAAAAAAA
>WEKX01009303.1:0-17398 GCA_013390025.1 Pitta sordida | reverse complement strand
ACTACAAAATGAATGTGACCCAGGGACTTACCCTTCTATGCAACAACACAATCAGAGTGCACAGAGACAGTGAAGTCCGCAGGGCGTGAAATTAAAATTTTCACACAGATACAATGAAGTAATGATACAATATTACAACCTTGGCACAAAAATCTTCTGGTTTGAGTAAAGTCAATGTCATGTGATGTTACGGTTTGTGCACTGGTAGAACCGGTCTGCTGCTAAAAAGTTCATAACAAAACGGAGCAAAAGCAAGAAAATCGTACAGATAATTACAATAGGCCTGTACATTCCAGTGATCTAGACATCCCTTAAGTTGCTCATCACAGCTGTATCTAGCTGTCATTGAAGGCTGAGTTAAGAAAACACACTTTTCTTTTATGCCTGGAAATCTGGATGCTGAGAGGCTGTAAGGAGATTTTAAAAAGACTGAAAGTGATTTGAACTTGGCAAGGAAGGGGGAGGGAGAGAGGACAACTCTCTTATGAGGTCGGTTTGTTGCCAACAAACAACACAGATATACAGGTTCAAAATTCCAAGCATATGGGTAAGAACAGGGATGCACACAGCAATTAACAGAGTCAAGCAGAAGCTGGGATGAGCAGCAGCTGGAGCACTGTTAAAGTCCTTCTAGGAATTGCTTCACCTGTTACAGTAAAATGAAAAGGAAGTGCTGGAAGAACATAGGCTCCTCAGCAAGGACAAGGTCACTGGAACAAGAGAGGAGCTTGAAAAATTCTGGGCAGAACCAGGGACAGAGGCACAAACACTTGCAAGACCAACCCACATCAGGCTGGAGACTTTCAAAGTAGCCTCCATACTACAGATACACCAACAGAGAGCCATAGGGAATTGCCAGATAAAATGCTTGAAGCAGGAAGCATTTAATTTCTAGCAGTATGAAAAAGTCTGCTAACTCATAAATCATAAAGCTGCTTGTACATTATGATGTCTCACAGATATTCTACAGACTGAAGGACATGCACGTATAATAGAAAATATATTTACAGATCTGAACTATTGGCGGTGGGCAAAAAAACCCCCCAAATTCAGTACCGTTGATCCCAAACCACAATTTCCTGATTACAGCAACAGAAGTTAACACACCTAAGAACTACTGGCAATGTGTCTCTAGTAACCCTTCTGGAAATTTAACAGAAAAAGTCAGTCTAACAGTGCAAAGGTCATTCCTTTCAAGACATGTTTCACACCCTACTGATCCAAGACAGTACACACACAGAAACATACAGCAGAATGTGACTTAATAAAAACGTCAAGTCTTCAGCTTATTAATTTTTTTTAAATTTTTCTCATTTCATTCCAGTGATTTCATTAGGTTAGACTTCTTCATCTTTATTAAAAAATAATCAGAACTGAAATGTTTCAATAAACTCAATTTCTGTTTTAAGTAGTAAAAGATGATTCAACGCAGATGAAGCAAAAATGAAAGTTAAAAGTACAATGGCATTAGAGGCTTTGAGAATATCTTTTAGAGGATGTTAAATGCATAAATTATATATTAATACTCTAGAATGTCTTCAGTTGTTTTTTACAGAAGAAAAGAGAACTGTAACAGCAATTTTTTTCATAGACTCAGAGTAGTTTGGGTCAGTAGGGACCTTTAAAGGTCATCCAGTCCAACTTCCTGCAATAACCAGGGACATCTTCAACTAGATAATTTTCACCATGTTCTCCAGCAGTATGTACCAAAGCAAAAATTTTGAAACTTACAGGTGGGAAGAACCAAAGGTGAAAAACACTTGAGGCACCACTATTAAAACAGAGAGATATAACTTAGAACAGGGCAGAAACAAAGACACAATACTATTTTCAGTAAAAGGTTTAGTTTTCCATAATATTTCCAGGTGATTTCCTCCAAACACATTCAGAGTAAAAGTAATAATTTAATTTTATTTTACCCCAGAGGACCATAAGCTAAGCACCACCCTATACACAACACAAAACAAATAAAAATTTACATACATGGCCCCAAATTACCCGGGAGCTAGAAGCACACTGAGAAATTTAATGGTGAAACAAACCACCAAGATACTAAATTCCTTCAAGACTATCTAAATAAGAGACATCTTTAGTGCTCTAGTCACATCCTATCACCAAGTCAAACTTAACAATGATCAATTGTGTGTGTTTGAAAAGGAAATATGGCCTCGGAAGAGAAAGAAGTTATGGCTGTAATAAAAATGGGTGTACTCAGCTTAAACAAAGATCCATAACCAGAGACTACATCATCAACTCTGTTTCCTTCAAATCTTTATCAGAAAGTGAGAAGGTGTGTTACATGATTAAGAGTTCCCCAAAGTAAAGCCTACGAAATAAAAAGTATGTAGTTCAATATTCTTTACACTGAAACTCCACCCTGACTTTCCCTACCCAAATGTGGAAGACACCTTTGTTCTTTCATTACCCTGCCCAGGAAAAAATCAGGGTCCAAGCCATCTGTTTTTATGTCCTATTGAACTAACAACAGACACGTAGCACTGTAAGATGAGCTGTAAACCCAGATATTGGGGGTTTCCCAATCAAAAATGTCTTAACAAGGATGTTAGAAGATGGTAGTTACTTAAGAATAGATCATGATTTAAAAATCATTATTGTAATCCATATATTAAGGAAGACTTCCTCTAAAAAGCTGTACAAAGTAGAAAAAACTACAATGACAACCTTGGAGTATGTGGAGTTAAGAACACGATAATGATAAGAGATTACAATATGAGCTCACTGAACTTCTAGTCTCTGTCTCCATGTTACATGCTCTGAATGTGCCATCTTACACATTCCAATCCAGTCTGAGAGCCACCAGTTTCACCAGCAGACAAGACAACAAAGAACTGTACCCCACTTATTTTCTGCAGGTCACTTTTGATTTTGAACTTCTAATAGTACCCTAAATTTAACCACCTCTTCCAAGCTGAAGAGTCCTAGCCTGTTGTGCTCTTCATCCCACAAAATCTCTCACCTCTGGAAGGAGTCCATTGCACTGCCCAGATGTGCCAATCAAGGCACAGTACATACTGTGGAGCAACAATTTGCTACAGCAGTCTTTCACTTCAGAATTGGAAACAACATGAAAACGAGAAAGCGCGTTAAATATAAGAGACAAACTAGGGCTCTGAAAATGGAGATTCAACCTATGGAGAAAAAATTCAGAAGGATGACATAGAATCATACCACTTTAAATGGAACAGTAAACTGTTACATCAAGTCAGGTCAAAATAAAGAAAATAGAAAGAAAAAAACAGATAGATCAAGGTTAAAAAAACCTCAAAACAAACAGCAACACAACAAGCAAACAAAAAGAACCCCAAACATCAAAACAAAAAACCCAAACAATAAAAACATAACCAAGAAACACCACAAAATCAAAGCTAATAAAAACATTCCAGCCAAAGATTTAGGGTCACCCTTCTGAAATCATAAGGCATAATAACAAATCTCACTTTTAAGTATTTAAAAAAAAGTAAGTCTAATTATGTGAATTCTGTGAATTCTAATTATCCGTTAAACCTAAGAGGAAATGAAGTTCTAGAGGAGCAGCTAAGGATGATACAGCTACAGCAGAAAAGCTCAGTGAGCTGAAAATATATTCACCACGCAAGAACTTATGAAATTTCTGAAGCTACAGAAGACATGGTGAAGACCTTTTGAAGTTGAAATGTCGTGCAAATAAATTACAGAACAAATCGACATGAACGAACAATAATAAATTGCTGGGATCAGCTGGTACTTGCTCAAACTTCTGAAGGAGCTCAGGTATGAAAAAGTTGAACTATTAACTGTAGCATGTAACTAATTGCCTAAAAAATGTTTCAATTCTGGGGCAAATGCAGAATTTTTTTTAAGTGATCTGGAAAGATGCAGAAACCTACAAACTAAGAGGTCTAATGATTAGAACAAGCAGATTGATAGAAATTATAATAAAGAAACAACAAACTTGACATATTAGTAGAGACTTTATATTACATCTTCATTCACCGGCGACCTTTACAAGATTCGTAAGATTATATGTCTGAAAAAGGAAAATCTTGTTTATATACTCTGTGTGGAATTCCAAAACCCTCCAGCAAATCTATTACCAAAGACTTAAAAGTTGTCATAAACAGAGAGGAAAAAACCATTAATGGATAGGCAACTGGTTAAAACTCAGGAAATTAAAAGAAAACATTAAAACTGGCCTGCTATAAATTGGCCAGAGAGGTCACCAGTGGAGCCTCACAGAAATCTGTCAGGACCTCAACTCTTTAATACATTCAGAGGTGGCCTAGAGAAAAGATAAATAAGGAGGAGACATTTGCTGCTGATGCGATGCTATTCATGATAGCACAAACAAAACTTGATGTCTTTATTAAAGCAGAGAATTGGAATATCACAAAGTATTTACAAAGTTCACTAATAACTGAAAACAGGGTAAATTAGGTAGTGACAGAGAGGCAAGAATTTATTTTTTAAGTAGGCAAATCATGGGCCAGAAATAACTGAGAAGACAGAGTCATGTCTGTTTGCTGAGACCATCTCCTAATGCACAGCAGGTTTGTCTGGCAGAGACGAGACATGAGAGGTGCAAGGCCCTGCTCAGACTGCAGGAACACAGCAGTACCATGGTCACCTATGTCTGAGTTACGAGGTGGCACCAGGTCACTTCAAAAAATTACTCTCCAAAGCACTTGAATTTCCATCACCACAATTTTTATTAAACACTTTACCGTGCCATAAGCTCACATGCTACTGAGGAAGATGCTGTATGTTCATAATCATGCATATACACTCCCACTCCCAGAGTGGGGAGCTTTGTATCTTTCATACCCACCCCCTTTGATTTATAATGAGAGCATTGAAAGTATATAAATAAACAGGACACTGATCATGCAGCATATAGGTTAACCCTGCATCTGCCTTCAATCCACAATGAAAATACAAGTGATAAACCATTTATTTTTAATTCTACATATTCTGGTACAAGAGGGATAAGGTAACACTGTAGGTTACTCCAGGATCATTTTACAGCTCATTTGCACCATCTGATTCGCAGCTTCACTGATTCGCAGTTTCTCAATTCGCCAGTAGTATTCTGTGGATTCACAGAGTTTTCCAGTCAACACATGCCCAGTAGTCACGTATTCGCACTTTCGGGTTCACATATTCATAGCTTTTGCCATGATTTGCAGTCCTATATTTGAGCCCTTTGCTGCGATTCGTGATCATGGATTCACTTCCAGGTTTGCATATTCGCGTATTCACACCTTTTGTCACGATTCGCGATCACATATTAGCAGGGGTTTTTGCCGCAAACCTGATAAACGGATTGTGCGATTTGCAGGATGCCCGGGAGACCTCCAAATATGGAGGTAAGACTGTATTGTATCCAAAAGGATATTTAGCTGATTCTAAAATAAGCCATTGACCACAAAAAGAGTTGACGGTAGCTAGCTCAGTTGTCTCAAGATAAGCAAAATTAATTACACCCTAACTACAGTATCACCACAATTAATCATCATTATTACATGGACCAACCAACCCCAGGGACGTACAAAGGCCAGATCCTGCCCTAAAGACTTTACAGCCTGGAAAGCCCAGGCAGATGGAGACAAGAAAAGGGGAATATATTACACATAAGCAACATGGGATTAGTATGGCAGAGACATCTTTTGGGATAAAGGCTTCGAAAGTAAGACGCAATTATCTTCCATGTATTATTCAATTCCTCCCATCTCAAACCTGCCCCCCTCCCCCAAAACCCCAAAATCAAAACAAAAAAACAAAAAAACAACCTCCAAAAAACACAAGAGGAAACACTTCTTAAAGAGCAAAAGAGAAATTACCAGTACTAGGAACAGAGTAGTTGCTTAGGGAACCATGAAAAAAGGAGTCAAGACTGATCTTAACTTGCCAAGCCCTGTAGAACTTGCATTCAGACTAATTCTAAGAAACTGTTTAAAAGTACAATGCGGAGCACTCCAGGTATCAGAGGAGGAAAAAAGGACAGTCAAATCATTTTTGACAAAGGAGGAGGAACCTGAAAATATTTTGAGGCTAAGTTTTCACTGCTGTGATTACAACTGCAAACAGAAATCACATCCAATGAACCAACATTCACTTAAGACTTAACATGGTATTTAAGAATCCACAAATGCACATGGAGAAAAAATTGTAAAAAAAGTAATTAAGTTAACAATGAAAATGACACAAAGAGTTAAGTCAGCTTCATAATATGATTTGTACTCTATTTTCCTTTGCTTATTATTACTTTCAAACTACAATCAAGTTATTGTCATACCACTGAATGATGGAAACCTTGCCAA
This sequence comes from Pitta sordida, assembly GCA_013390025.1. NCBI lineage: Eukaryota > Metazoa > Chordata > Aves > Passeriformes > Pittidae > Pitta > Pitta sordida. Next base: position 11,081 of record WEKX01009303.1, on the reverse strand, counting down.
CTACTTCAAAACTGACACGTTTTCTGTTGCATTGAACATTCCCAGAAGACATTTCCCCTCATTTTAACACAAAATCCTGTCAGATCCTCAGAGCTGGAAAAAAAAATCTCTTAAGGATATGTAGCTGCAATAGGCTTCCCCCAACTAGTCAAAGTTTGGAATAAAAGATGATCAAAAAAGACTCAAAGATCCAGTGCTAGATTAATGCAAATATCTACTTGTTTGCAAGTGTACTTTTTGATTAAACTGGCATACATCAAGTACAATTAGAAGGGTTATTTATAACTAAGAAATACATAATTCTGCATTTTAATGAGGGTGACAATTACAGCCAACAGTTGGCAATTAACATTAATCCTTTTGCACTGCAAATCAGAATTTCCCAGTATGATTTTCTTTGTCAGCAATGGACACATCAAAATTGTTACTGCAAAGCAGCTATTAGGTAGGCTGCTTTGACACAAATAGGTGTTCCTGTTACACACAGTGAGGAAAGAAGCCAATGATGTGTTAAATTTGATAACCTCAGATGTAAATACAGAATGTCACTTCAGAATTCACTTGATGTCGACAACATGAAATATAATCAAGGCTTATCATTTTCATGGCTGAACCCAATTCCAAGTTTCCCAGGAGCCAGGCTTCATAGGTGAAATCTGATTTCAACACTAGCTTGAAATCTCCCATTGTTAAATTTGGTTTAGATCCCAGTCCTGGGTTCACATCTGCATTTCACCCCTGAGACTTCAAAGTTTTTAGTGGTTGTAACCGAATAGTGTAGATAAGGAGCAGTGTTTGCCCAGACAGTATCAGTTTCCAAAGCAGAACTCTGGAGCAATTACTGAAAATAGGAATAATTACCACTGAAGGCTTTACTACTGCAGCATAGCCTTGTTGCAAAATCTTTCCTTATGCACGTTATCAACAAAATTTTGGTCTCAAAACTACTGAATTTTAAATCTCAATTTTGCTTTAACACATTATTATTCATTGAGTAAAAACTTCTCTGTAAATAAATGTCATGTCTATAACAGATGTTGAGCCAATTAAACAATTCTACTTCTGATATCTATGATCCTCAAGGCAAGATGATTTCAATTTGCTATGTGTGTCTTTCCAAAAGAGAGGTTACCTGTGTTTTCGCCTCTCATCTGTTACCTTTTCAGACCAAAGCACTAGAAAGCTACCTAACAGTCTCTTTTCACACTGGTCTTCAACAGGAAGAGAGACCTGGTTCAAATCCTACCTGAGGCACAAGATCATAATGTAGCCAGAAAATAAAGGCTTCAGAAGAGTGCTGAGGTGTTCACCACCTGGGTCAGGAAATTGCAGTGGGATCAGTGTCAGATGTAAGTAAATGAGAAGGCAGGAAAGGAGAACTCTGAGCATTAAGCCAAGAAACCTACAATGCACCTCTTACAAAGCACTGTAAAATTCCCATTTATTTTCTAAGTATGAGGTAGATGGGTTATTTCTACATACAGAGGTGCCCAACTAAAATCAAGATAAGTGATATTAATGTCCTCTGGTCAGTATTATTGAACCTCGAAAGCAATAAACTATGAGTCGATAAATATTACATTTGCAACATAGTTAACATTCTTCTACTGTCTCTGGCACTTATTACACATTGTAACCGCAAGTCTACAATACATTATTCATATTTGGGGTGTCACTGAGTGATGGATTGCTGTAAGAGAGGCTGTCCTTTAAATAAATCAACAAATAAAAATGCAAATGTTAACATTTTCAGCCACAACTTTTTCCATCTTGAATGGGGAATGAAAATTTCACATTATATCGACAGCCAGCAGAGAGAACAATTAACAACCTACACTGTGAATAAGAGAGATTAATTTGCCAATGTCTGGTTTTATCACTTGCATATGGAACTACATTGGACTTTTTGCGCTGCTGGCTTTCTCAGAGTAGGAAAAACTTGTATCTCCTGCCATGTTCAGAAACTAACGCACCACCCCGCTCCAAACACACTTTTGATCTCTTTAAATGTTCCTTAGCTAAATCTGGAATGAAAGTTTTCTGCTCCTTTTGGAATCTTGAATGGTCTCTGATCCTAAGGGGAAAAAAATAATTCTATTTCTTTGGCAGTGCTTGCTCAGACCTTACAGTAGAAGGAGCTTCATAGATCGTCTTAGGTCGATAACCATATTTAAGCAGCCAATATGCACCGATCTGAAAAGCAATCACCACATAAGTAAGGCAAAAGCTTAAATCTCATCACTGTCATATTTCCTAACACTCAGCATAACAGATCTACTCCAGACTATTCCAGTGTGCATTATTAAGTATACAACTCTGCACATTATATTTTACATCAGATATTAATTTGCTTAAAAGTCCCTGAATACACATTCACCTGAGATGTGCAGGGCGATTGGGTAAATAGTTTTGTTTTTAAAACGTCCCTAAACACAAATTTATACAATACAATCTGTTTATAAAAACTGCAACAGGCCACTGTAGTCTAACACATAATAACACAGCTCAAATATAGCTTTCATGTTGCAAGAACTTCTAAATCGCTTATTATAATGGCTACAAGAAACTTCACTCAAAGACAATGCACTCCGTAAGCATTAAAGCTTTAATTTGAAACTGCAACAAGAAAACACAGGCTTAATGCTGAAATCCCACACTGTCATTCAATCCCTTAATTTACCTAACTATTCTTAAATTCGCTTCTTCAATGTCCAAAGTGGAAAATGCTACAGGAGAATTATCTGTTTCCATGGTGAACAGAACAACCTTTGCCTGTGTCTTTTTAAGTGCTTGATTATCTGCAGTTTTATAGGACTTACCGTGCCAAACTCAACACTACAACTGTTTCTGCATGGGGGGAGACTGACAATTGAAGCAGGGTTGTAATCAAATTAAATAGCCTTTCAGAATATAAAATTTGGCAACTGTTTTTTTTTTAAATAACTGAATACTTTAATTTAGAGCAGCTTCTCTTCTACACAAAACAAAACACGTTTTGCTGAAATCAGTACCTAATTATAGCTAAGATCTAGTTTATGTAAAAACTTCTTCATTACTACATGAAAGCATCAATATGCCACTCTTTCCACTCTTCAGCATCCCTCCAGCTCACAAGTAAAACTCGGGGTCTCTCTTTTAAGCAAACAACTGCTATAAGAAAGATGTCCCTGGTGACCAAAAAGGTAATTTTAAAGACAGTGAGATCCACTATGCTTTAGCGATAAGGAACAAACTTGCCGTTCCAAATTTGCTCAGCCCTAACCTTGCCTGTGATTTTTTTTTTCCCCAAAAAATATAATGGCTTTGGCCTAGATACATTAACACATGGAGTAGAAAAGCTTTCCAGATCTGCTGTGAACACAATTTCAAGGGCCTCATGCAGGTGTAGACAATTGGCTTAAAAACACTGGATAACCAAACTTGCAGTGCTTGGCTGCATCATAGAAAGCAGCAACAGGCATGCATGGAAGCCTGATGGGCAAACAAAATCACTCTTAGCTCAGCTACAGATGCCAGATAAAGAAAGTCGAGTTTTTGTTCGGTTTCTTTTCTTTCAGAGATATCACTGAAATCACCATTCACATTCATTTTTCATGTCTGGTCCTTCCACAGGTCTAGCACTAAAGCTCACAGTGTTTACATTTACCTTCTAAGGACACTTATTTCTTGTTGCAGATATGATTTATTCCGAGCCAGAGAAGAAAGTAAGACTGCAGCAATTCTTCCTCAAGCAGGAGCTAGCTGTAACACACTGGAGCCTCCAGTTAAGCCTTGCCAAGACAGGCTATCACGCCAACACATCTTCTACCTGCCATGCCTGCTTATCCAGCCAGCCCTTTCCAGAAGCTGTGCTAGCACCCTGATGCCTCACGCTGCCAGGGAGCTTCTGTCGCTTTCCAACACCTTCTCCCTGGCAGGCTTTCCATTGCTGCTGCTGCCGGGTGCCAGGGTTTGTGCTAGTTAAAGCTGGCACAAACATGAGTTGAATCTAGTCCTATAAATTTAAATAGTCAAAAGTAATTAGTTTTACATGTACTGCTGAATAAATAAATTTGCTCTTAGGCTAGGGCTTTTTGTTGCAAGTTTCAGATTCGTGCCAACTGTTGTGGTTAAGCTGTTAACCCCCCCAAATCACAGACCATAATGAACATGCTTACAAACCCTAACTTTAGTGGCACAAAAGCAGCAATAATTCTCAATATTGATTAATTTAGTTAGTTAAACCTGCAGTCTAAGCTTATAACCATTCAGTGATAAATTGAGACTGACCCGCTGCCCAAGCAGGTTTTCTGATGAAGGACAGAATCAGCTTTAGGTCTCTCCAGAAATATTTGTCCATTTACCATTTTCAATTAGACATGGCCATCAGTAAGGGAAAGTACAACATGGCTGGTTATGGTCAATTATACCTACAGCACCAATAGAGGGAAAGAAAGGGAGGAAGCATTGGAAACAGTGCTTCAGAAATACAGGGTTTTTCAAAATTTGTCATCAACTGGTAAAATAATCCTTCAAGCATGACAGCTAATCAGACTCCTTTTACTGATCACTTTACCTGGTATGATTTCTAACAGCATATTTCAACAAATATTTTACTCCCCTCTGTGGAAAAGAATAGATCATCAATCCTCTTGAATAAAATTCCTTTTTCTGAGCAGTTGTCGTATGATGTGAATAATTATATCTACTCTTCAGTGCTTGAATGAAATCTCAACTTAGCACTATTAGACGCTATCTTTACACGCATTTTATCTGCTATGACTGCCTTCAAAAGGTAACCCTTGCATTTAAGAGAAATGCTTAGGCAATCTTGCAGTTTCTGTTAGTTTAAACATACAGCTACCTGTAGGAAACAGAGTGTAATCTAACTCAGTTCTTAAATCCTCCTAGAATTATCATCCCCTCCATCAGGAAAAAAAAAAAAGTGTTCCCATAGCAAGTAAGTACAAATTTGTCAATATTGATAGTGGGTTTTCACCTATTATATATTGCAAGTTCTCTTAGAAGATAGAAATAAACTGCCAGCTGCTGCCAAGAATACAGGGATGATATCAAGCATACATTTTCCTAGTCCACTGGGTCAAGAGAAGATTGTATCTGACTCTAGCCTTCTCATCCTCTAAGAAACATTTAACTCTTCTTATGAACACTTGCACACTCTCATTATGCCACTGCACAGCTCTAACTAGAGATGTAAAATTCTGGAAATTCATATTTCAATCTGCATTTATTTTGTTGCTTAACTAAAGACTTTATTATGAGAAAGCATGGGATATGATAAATAAAAGCAGGGATTGATTGTATGCTGTTCTTCTAAGCTTTTACCACAAGAAATGTAATCCTGCCTAAGGAAGGCAAGTTGTTTTCAGACTCATAAGCATTTCAACAATGCTGCTTTAAGTTTTTTCATTGGAGCAGAAGTGATAATGCTGCTTTTCCAGTGCATTTAGTGCAGATATATAATATAATCAGGAATTGCTGACTTAATGTGATTTTGTTGCTTGTCATTAAACATAAAACAACTCTCATACAAAACATTTTAAAAGAAATGCCATTTGATAAAATATGGGGTTGGAGAAGGAGGTACGCAAATACAGAGGGATTAAAATCTTCACATGGATGTAAAACTTAACAGGGTTAACAGTGTCCATTCAAATTATTTACAAAGGTATTTAATGTGTCAGGACTTGAAACATAAAATACTTTCTGTTCAAAATCTAACTTAAATTAAAATGTTAGAACTTGGCATATACCTGCTTCTCTTATTCTAACAAGCAAGTTAATGCTTACTATAAATGTCAAAAGGATATGGCAGATTTTAGTTTATATCATCCAGTTAGTGCGAACATGAAACATCACAGAAATTCAGTCACTTCCCTGCATCTAGGGGAATTTGATGGTTGTGACCGCAGAATGTTAAACCAGAGATAACCCAGCATCTTACCGTGAAGTGTCGTGCTGGACTGGTGATTTGGCTGTAGTTGCAAACACTTTACTGCTGCCCATCAACCCAGGAGATGCGACTGCATCCTTCCTAGGACCTGAAGTTCTCCCTGTGGAATGAAGACAAGCCAGACATCAGAGGATAGTAATTTGGGACTAAATGCTGAAACCTTTTTGGAATACTAGATATATACAGAGAAATTTCATTTAGGGAATCCACCAGTGGACAGTACTGGGCATAGCATCCATTTCAGGACCATGCAGAATCAAACCTACAGACACACACTACAGCCTCCATCTTACTGCCCAAAGTCTTGCAGACTTGCAGTGTTATCATTTCTTACAGTGATTCACAGGATTCACAGATGCAGTTCTCATGACGTGCTATAAGACAATAGTTCTCCAAGTGAGTATTATTATAACAGTATTTTGCTTTCAATAAAACAGAACTCCTTGCCCGTTCCAAATAACTCTTGAATTACAAAATAATCTAGGTTTAAAGGTGAAGTTTGGAGGCCTTGTAGTCCAATCCTCCATTCAAAGCAGGGTCAACCAGATCAGGTTTCAGTCACCTGTCCAGTTAGGTACTAATGAGTCCACTGATAGAACCTCTCTGGGCAACTTGTCTAGTTCCAGTGTCTGACCACCCTCATAGTGAAATATTTCCTGTATAGCTAATCAGAATTTTGAGTTGTGACTTTTTCCCAGCTCTGTTCCCAATGACTTCCAAGGGCAATCTCATTCCCTCTTCCTTATACCCTCTCCTTAGGCAGCTGATGAAAGCAGGAAGATCCACGCTGAATCAATGTCTTCTTAAGGTTGAACGCACCTAGCTTTCACAGCCTCTCCTAGTCCGTCATATGCTCCAGCCCCATGACTGCCCTGGCAGACATTCTACAGTTTGTCTGTGCTCTCCTTGCCCTGTGGAGTCCCAGAGTGGACATAGCATTCCATGGACACAGTCTCAGCAGAGCTGATCAGAGGGGAAGTGTCACTTCAGCAACGAGATGACCACAATTTTGTGATCATGGCCCAGTATGAGGTTCTCTTACTCTATCACACAGACACACTGCTGACTCATGTTCCACTTGCCATTCAGCAGGACCCCTCTCTCTTTTCTGGGAAAACTGCTTCCTAGGTTACATGAGATAAGTTCAACCCGGTTGAAGGAACTGGTATTTCCCTTTGCTGAACTTAAACAGGTTTCTGTCAAACCATTTTCCGAACCTGCTAACATCTCTTGAATACAGCGCCCTGTTGTCCAGTTCACTGACCCCTTCCCTAGTTGGTGTTGCCTGCAAACTTGCTGGAGGTGCCTCCTATCCCACTGTGCAAGCTGTCAGTGCTGAACAGCTACCCACTATGAACTGGCTACCAGCTGAGCCCTTCGAGGCTGGTGGTCCAGCCAATTTTTCACGTGCTCACCTGAGAACTGGGTTTCATAGATAGGATTTAGTTAGGCAAATAACATACTGGTAAATGAGAAGTAATGGCAATATGAAAATCAGGAGTAATCTGATCTACACAAAAGCCTGTGGGTTTGGGCCTTTTTAATCTGGCCTAATTAGTTCTGTGTAACCAACATCATTTAACTAAAGAGTTATTATAGGGAAAACTGCAAGTATCAGCAAAAAATTAAAGTAAAACCAGTGTTTAGCTCTTTATGTAAATCTGCCATGACTAAATATTTCTCAGCTCTGAGAACAGCAACATTATCTATCATCCATGCTGAAACATGAAGCAACACAAGGCTGTAATTCTAGCATCAGCACAAAATTTACAGATGTCCAAGGGATTAAGTTTATTTTAAAATCTGCACTGACTTAAGATTTATACAAATAAACACAATTTAGTAAACTCACATGTTTTACCGTACACTCAAGGGAAGCTAACAAAAAAATCCATTTTTATCACCCTGCTATAGTGAATCATGCTTCAGTATCATGGAGTGAAAAAAATCTCACCTAACAAAGATTTAATTATCAGGGAACGAACTCCTGGAAATATCATGGAGAGCTGATTGTGTGTCCCTGGTAACTTGATAGTGTGCCAATCCATGATGAGAAGAGTGGAAGCCTCTTGCTTAGACTTCTGACTTCATGATCGAATAACAGATATTCAGAAATCATTTCACATTACAGTGGAATGAGGCAGCTAGATTTTAAGAAACTAACACTGAAGTAATAAAAATCTGCTGGAGATAGGAGAATATATATTTAATTTCTAATACAAGAAAAGGCTGGCACACTGTCAACATACTACATTCATAGCAAACTAGATGCATTTCTGGGAAAAAAAAAATATGGACTCAGAAATGGCCAACACAGCCTCAAGGGGACTGTTCAAAGACCCAAGTCTGAAAATATTACCAGGGCTAGAAAGAGAAAACAAGAAAAGGAACTAAGTCAGAATATACTGAGGTCGTTAGGCTGCAAAGACATAAAACAAGGGTAGTAAGAAATCCCAAATAAGTGCATCATAGTATCATAGTATTGATAAGGTTGGAAAAGACTTTGAAGATCATCTAGTCCAACCTATAATCCAACTGAAACCTACCATCTAAATCATGACACTCAGCACCTCATCCAGTCTACCCTTAAATACCACCAGGGACGGTAATTCAACCATCTCCATGGGCAACGCATTCCAAATCCAGATCACTCTTTCAGTGAAAAGCTTTTTCCTAATATCAAGTCTAAACCTCCCTCGCTGAAGTTTAAGACTATGACCTCTCATCCTATTTCCAGCGGCCAGGGAAAAAAAACCAACCTCCACCCAACTATGCACATCTAAATTAAAAAAAAATTTTAAAAATACATCTTGATAAAGGTATGCAAGTCAGTTGAGGTAAAAGAAATGCCAAAGAACAAGCTAATATACAAAGCTGATTAAATCAATATTGATCCCAAAAACGTCCAAGCTACTAATAATTTTAAAACATAATATGAGAAAAAAAATAGGAACAGAAAACTGGCAAGTAGAAGATAATGAAGACCCTTTTGATGTATAATACCTGCCTATATAAGGCTGATAAAAAAAACTATCAGGGGGAAAAAAAGATACAAAGTCTTTAGTCTGAAGGATATATATTTCAGGTCTAAAGGGAATTAGTTAATGAATTTATGAAGTGACTGGTAATTATTTATGAAAAGTCATAGAGAACTGGGGTGATACAAATGACAGCAAATTAATTAGATTTGCAGGTGTTGGAAGACAGTACGAGACTGGAGACGTTGCAGATGATCTAGAGGAGCAAGAAACATGGAAAAGAACAGACACATTCACCCTTGGAAAAAAGAAAAAGCTCTTTCATGGTGTGATAATCTGACACCAATGGAAAGAACCTGGAGTAGCAAAGAACAGCAAAAAACAGACTAGATATAAGCTTGCAAGGCAAGCTACCCCAAAGCAATTATAGATGTCTTCTAAATGGTAATGTTAAGAATACTATTTTCAATTTGGCTAACTTAGTACAAGAATGATATAAAGCAGATTAAAGAATCATTTGAGAAAACTCAAATAGCTGTATATTTCTGCTTGAGAAACAGACTACTAAAACATTATGAAAGTGTGGAAATACAGCAGTCTATTTTGAAAGTGTAAACACTAAGAATGAAGAAATATGGCTGAGGCTGCTTCAAACAGCAATGGGATGAAAGTAAGCAAAGGGAAATCTAGGCTGATAATCATAAAAGAGATCTTTATGACTTGAATAATAGTAATATTCATAAGACTTAACATTTATATAGTACTTCACATCTTCAAAGCACTTCACTAATATTAACTAATTGCTCTATTCGATTGTAGGGAAGAGCCTTTCCTCCAGGGAAGAAGTTCCAGATCCTGAATCCCTAAGAAGCTACATTAGAAAAACTACTGAAAAATAAACACTATACAGAAAAATCAGCCCCTGGAAAAGCACAGGGCTAAAATGAGCAAAAATAATTTTCCTTCTCTGGTATTTTATTTTACATATAAAAAGGAAAGTTACGCATGCTATACAACATCATGCTGATTTTATTTCCAACAAGGAGATGCAAAGGGAAAAATAGTTCCTTCTTTTATTTCCATGCAGAGATATTTCAGGAAGGGCGTAAAGAGGAATGCTTTAAACAAAAATGTAGTGAAGTGTCCAATACTGTAAAAGTGCCATGGATAGAATCTAGTTTAAGTATCCCAGCCCCAAAGAAAAATTTTCCAGAGCAGAAAGGAAGTGAAAGAGACATCTCTGTATACTCCAGTGCTTTTTAACAAGACAAGTTGTTAGTTTTTAGTACACATTGACATAGCTGGTGGTGACACCAATAAAAACAATTTACTGTTGAAAGGATCTGACTTGAGGATTGCTTTGACCAGTCAAAGTTTTGCTGGTAAAACTAAAAAAGTTTGACGACAAGACACAAACACCTGCTAAAGCACAGGAGTAAAAATTAAGGAGTAAACAGAAATAGACAACAAAAAGCAACAGTGAGAGAACAAAGGCTGATTGCTTAAATTAATCCAGTAAGTTTCTACCTGAAAGGAGAGCAGAAGTGACCCTTTCCACTCTGCAAGGTGATGTGACCATGCTAACAATGCTCTTCGTCCCATTACTGAACATCTTCAAGGAGAAAGGAAAAGTGGGTTTGTTCAGAAATCGCCCCTTCCAAAAGAACTACATTCACAGTAAGTGTGCAGTCCTGTGGGCAGGAAAGCCTTCTGCCGTGCCAGGATTGGAACAGTTTCCTGATTAATAATTTTAAACCCAATACGAGTCCCTGTGTTGCTCTGGAGGGAAATTACCATGACTAGCACCATTCTCCAGATATAGCCACCACTCCCAGTGGTACAGCAAGATCAGCACTGGCACTGCACTACAGTGTCCTTGGATAGAGTCACCATCCTGAAGAACACGTATTTTAAATAGACCAGACTGATCAAGGCCATGAGCAAAATAAACCTCCCTAACAACAGGTCAACATCTAACAACTGCCAAGAAATGTTCAATTGAATATGTTTCTGTATACAGTATCCAGCACTATGTTCTGACCAAAAAGGCCACGTTAAGATGTGTGGCTAAATAACATCAAATTTCATGCCTCAAGATGTGACCTTGTTTACTTCATCCCACATCATATTGAAGCAGAAATCCCAGGTCA
>WEKX01009302.1:0-11420 GCA_013390025.1 Pitta sordida | reverse complement strand
CAGTTTGCTGAACTCAAAGCTGTTCAATTGGCCTTGGACATTGCTGAGAGAGAGAAGTGGCCAAAACTCTACCTCTACACTGATTCATGGATGGTAGCCAATGCTCTGTGGGGATGGTTGGAGAAATGGGAAAAGGCCTATTGACAGCATAGAGGAAAACCAATTTGGGCTGCTGATGAGTGGAGAGACATAACTGCACAAGCGAAAAACCTGCCTGTGAGAGTTCATCATATAGATGCCCATGTTCCCAAGAATAGGGCTAATGAGGAGCATCAAAACAACAAGCAAGTAGATCAGGCTACAAAGATAGAGGTAGCCGTAATAGATCTAGACAGGGAACACAAGAGGGAGTTGTTTCTAGCTCAATGGGCCCATGAGGCCTCAGGTCACCAAGGCAGAAACGCCACTTAAAAGTGGGCAGGAGACCGAGGGGTAGATTTAACTATGGACAGCATTTCTCAAGTTATCCAGGACTGTGAGACATGCGTTGCAATCAAACAGGCCAAACGAGTGAAACTCCTATGGTATGGTGGGCCATAGCCCAAATACAAGTATGGGGAGCCATGGCAGGCTGATTACATTACCNAGATCAGGCTACAAAGATAGAGGTAGCCGTAATAGATCTAGACAGGGAACACAAGAGGGAGTTGTTTCTAGCTCAATGGGCCCATGAGGCCTCAGGTCACCAAGGCAGAAACGCCACTTAAAAGGGGGCAGGAGACCGAGGGGTAGATTTAACTATGGACAGCATTTCTCAAGTTATCCAGGACTGTGAGACATGCGTTGCAATCAAACAGGCCAAACGAGTGAAACTCCTATGGTATGGTGGGCCATAGCCCAAATACAAGTATGGGGAGCCATGGCAGGCTGATTACATTACCCTGCCTCAAACACACCAAGGCAAGTGTTATGTGCTCACAATGGTAGAAGCCACCACGGTCTGGTTGGAGACGTATCCTGTGCCTCATGCCATAGCCTGTAACACCATCCCGGGCCTCAAAAAACAAGTCCTGTAGAGGAATGGTGCCCCTGAGAGAATTGAATCTGATAATGGGACTCATTTCTAGAATAGACTTATCAATTGGGCTAGGGAACATGGCATTGAGTGGGTGTACCGTATCCCTTATCATGCACCAGCTGCAGGAAAAGTAGAATGGTGCAATGGGTTGTTGAAAACCACCCTGAAGGCACTAAGTGGAGGAATTTTCAAGAATTGGGAGCAGAATCTAGCAAAGGCCACCTGGTTAGTTAACACCTGAGGTTCCACCAACAGAGCTGGTCCAGCCCAATCTGAGTCTTTGCATGTTGTAGATGGAGATAAGGTACCAGTAGTACATGCCAGAGGTCTGTTAGGAAAGACTGTCTGGGTAAATTTTGCTTCGAATTCGGACAAACACCTTCATGAGGTTGTTTTTGCTCAGGGACCAGGGTGCACTTGGTGGATAATGCTGAAAGACAGAGCAACATGTTGTGTACCACAGGGAGATCTGATTGTTGGGTGAAAACCATCTGTAATATGAAATGTCTGTATATCGCTGCCACTTTTTGTATATTAATGTATATGTAGAATTAGAGCACTAGGTTAAAAATATGGAATAAGGGGTGGAATGTCCTGGAGTGACTCAATTGTGTATATACAGTTACACCCCCTCATATGTAAGAAAAGGGTCATGTCAGAGCTCTCACAGAATGTCAAACTTGCAAATATGCACAGGTCATTAAATGCATGCAGGCCACGCACATTACTCCACCCCCAGCCAATCAGGAGCGCTGGGAAGCCTCTTCGACTCCTCCCCATGGGCTCTCACAGCACAGGGGAGGAAAGGGAACCATTTCTGCACCTTCTCTGCCTCAGGTGTCACCCCCGAATTCCTAGACATCTCTTGGGCCATGCTGCCACTTCTGCAGCAGCAGCCAGGGCTGGGCGGCTGCAACCACACATGCTTGCAGCCCAAACTCTGCACCTGCTCCCCCCCCGCCCCCTCCCCAGCCCCGGTGCTCGTGTCTGCTGTGTCCCAGCCCTGTGCTGCATTTTGGCCCCATGCCGCATTCCGTCCCCACGTCACGTCCCGGCCCCACGCACTGGCCCAGTCCCATGCACTGGCCCAGCCCCACGCAGCAGCCCAGTCTCGTGTGGCACAGGGGGGTTCAGCTGCGGCAGCGGAGTGAGCATTGCCCGCTGGCCACTGCAGCCACCTCCACTTTCCTGGGGTACTTCCCTTCCCCGCCTCTAGCCATGGAAACAGTAACACATGTCCTGGGAGGATCAGTGCCCAGCTGCACTTAGAGTAACAGCAGACAGCATGACTCCTGGCCCTCCCCGCCAGGTCAGGCCAGCACCACCCTACAGGGAGCTCTGGCACTGTCCCTCCACAGAGCAGCAGCACTGCACAGGCATTGGTCAGGGAACCTCGCAAGTGGCTGAAGCAAAATGCGAGGAATTTTCCTCACAAATCTGCGGGGTCGTAATGAAGAGGTCACAATGAAGGGGGGGTATATTGTATATTCCATATCTTTGTGCTTCACTTCAGTCTGGAAGGGAATTTTTTGTGGATACTGGGTCCCTTCCAACTCATAATATTCTGTGAATCTGTGAATCTGTGGTCCTTAGTCAGCAAGGTCATTTTCTCTCTGTATCCAGAAGAGATAAAAAACAACAAACCAGAAGTGGCAGTTGGAGGAAAAAACAATTTTCCAGTAATGCGTGGGACACAGATGCAGAGGTCTGGAGCTTGTTACTCACTCTCTCACAGCTGCAATATATAAGACCGGAGAAAGGCTCCTCAGGTGGGTGTGCTGCAGCCCCGCGAGAGCCCTGTGTAGTCTTTTCCTTGGACATTTCTTTGGACATTTCCTTGCTGCACTCCAGCCACTGGAAGAGAGAGAGGGCCTGCAATTCCCTGCCCCACCCCTCCCACCAGGGGGTTCTTCCTGCCCATCTCCTGCTTTCCCCTCCAGTGCCTCCATCAGGACCCTGAGCTCCAGCTACTCTCTGGGCACCTGGGAAGTCTCTTCTGGGACTGTCTGGTGGAATTTAGCTGAGTTCTGCAGGACTTTTCACATCACAGGACTGTGGGATAGCTTAGGTTTTTCTCTCATAACAATATACTTTGCTGTTTTATACTATTGTATCTCAACTTGTGTGTTTACTAAAGTAAATAGTTTATATTTTCCACACTTTCCTTTGCTTTTTTTCCAAACTTGGGAAGGAGGGGTGGTTTTTTTGACTCAGCCCAAATTTACCTCAAACTTTTACAAAGATGAAGCTATTCCAGAACAAGACAAGATTCAAGTGTAAAGGAAAGAAGCCCTGAAAGTATAGTATATCACTGCAGTTACAATAATTGTTTAGGCTCCTTCTATAGTCGGTGAAGAAAGAGGATTTTTCAAGTATCAGTAGCCCAGCTAGGATGTGCATAACTTTCAGGAAGACAAGCTCTCCGCAGGCTACAGTTCCCGATGGAAAATATGTACCTCTTTTTGCATAAGGTCCTCCTTTTACTGCAATGTGGATATCTGCTCTATTGTCATTCTCTCCACAGGCCACAGGTCATAAATCTGCTCTGGGACTTGGAAAACTTCTCCCTCCTTTTTGTCCTTCAGTGTTTGCAGGGTCATTTCTTGCATTTTTTTACCTCACTCTTCACAACATTGGGCTCTTTCTTAAATACATTTTCCCAGAGATGACACAAGCTTGACAGAGGGGTTCAGCTATGTCTTGTGTGTCTTGGAATCAGCTGAAGCTGCCTGAAATCATCTTTGATCAGCACAAGGTAACTCTTGTTGCAGACGCCTACTACAAAAACCTGGACAGCTACCTCTAGTATTTTTCACACATTGATTATGTGAATCTGAATTGTTACTAATTATGTATTCACCATACATTCTTCAAAAAGTCACTTGCACCCACAAAATAAGTCCCACACCTGAAAATCAAAGTAACAACATCACAAACGTAGCAAAGCTGGACAGTTTACATACACAGTGAAAGTTTACCTCTTATCCTTTCTCCACATTACAACAGCAAAATTATTGCACTATCTAAAAATATCCAGCCTTTTCCAGGAAACTGTGACTTCGGGACATTTGTTGTCATCTTAGGAAGACAAATGTCATAACAGCCCAGGTGGCTAAGAAGTCCAATGGCATCCTGGCTTGCATCAGAAACAGTGTGGTCAGTCAGTCCAGGGAGGTTGTCCTTCCCCTGTACTCGGCGCTGGTCAGACCACATCTTGAGTACTGTGTGCAGTTCTGGGCTCCCCAGTTTAAGAGGGATGTTGAGCTGCTCGAGAGGGTCCAGAGAAGNTGTGGGTCCCTTCCAACTCATAATATTCTGTGATTCTGTGATTCTGTGATAACCACAAGCACATTTTCTTCCTCCTCCTTTCCCTGAGCTTTTACAGAATACGTATTGAGTACTTCCTGCAGTCTGTGGACGTCTCGTATCCCAGGTGTGTCTCCTCTCAACCTCTTGCCCATCCCCTTGTTGTTTGCTGCTGGGGCAAGAAAGAAGGAGAGCAGGTTTCACACTGTCTAAGAACTGTTCAGAAAAAAACTAAAGCATTGATGTGTCATAATTTCATTAACAAGTGTAAATGCAGCATTGTATGAGCGTCATAACTTCCTCTCAGCCAGGACCTGGTACAGCGATAAACCATCACTAGTCCTTGCTTTGTATGGCTGAAAAGAGGTGTGCTACAAAGGAATTATAAGTGTCTTTTTGCCTAGTAAATCATCTTATAAGAACAAGCTGCATAAATTATACTAATTAATCTATATAAAGTGAAATATGTATTTCTTTAGTTCAGGGATAAGGTAAGTTTTATTTTAACTGAGTTTTCCAAGATAAGTTTTTTGAATGCCATTGTTGGACCTAGAGGAATATTACAGTGGGAGAAAAGTTGTGCCTGAAAAGTTCTGAAAAACCCCAAGCTGAACACAGCATGGCTCAGTAATACCAACTGCAAAACCAAACAAACAGAAAGTGAGAGCTTTCATAGCTGACCAAGAAACGGGAGTAACACAGAATCACAGAATCACAGAAAATTATGAGTTGGAAGGGACCCACAAGGATCATCTAGTCCAACTCACCATCTAATACCCATACAGCGACCGAGGGCACATCCCAGAGCGTAATACCAACACGAAATAAATTTTCATTGTTAATTCTGAAATCTTGAGTTAGGCAGAGAAGAGTTTGATATTATAAAAGGCATCACTGCAGCCAATTGCTCAGACACTGAAAATGTGTGCATTGTAACTGTTCCTGAAGTGAGCTCCTTTGTTGAGAGATGAAACTGCCTGGTTGCCCCATTTCTATAGGTATTGACATGTTCATGTGACTGGAAGAGTGAAATCCAATGTTTATAAGGCTCTTTTTAAAGCATCATTGTACATTTCTCTCCCTTCTCTGACTTGTTTCAAGATGAAAAGCCATCTGTTTTTTAGGCAATGAGCCAGTATCTCTCATTTACTGTATTTTCTGGTCTGGATTAATTGTTGCACAAAGCTGGAGAGTCCACTCATCCTGAAGCATATCTCTATAGAGATCTGAAGCAGCACACTGGGGAAAGAAAATACTCTCTGCAAATCCACAGACCATCAAGGCTATTTCTGAGAGAGAGAAAGAGAGAGAGAGCAGATAGATAGGTGGAGTTGTTTGGGAAATTTATGGAATTAAAAGAGATTGAATGCCCAAGACAGGAAGGTCAATGGTATCCTGGCCTCCATCAGGAATAGTGTTGTCAGTAGGACTCGAGGAGTTATTCTCCCCCTGTACTCGGCACTGGTTAGACCACATCTTCAGTACTGCGTTCAGTTCTGGGCTCCTCAGTTTAAGAGGGATGTTGAGATCCTTGAGTGTGTCCAGAGAGGGGCAACAAGGATGGTGAAGGGGCTGGAACACAAGCCCTATGAAGAGTGACTGAGAGAGCTGGGGTTGTTCAGTCTGGAGAAGAGGAGGCTGAGGGGAGACCTTATCACTCTCTACAACTACCTGAAAGGGAGGTGTAGCCAGATGGGGGTCGGTCTCTTCTCTCTGGCTACAAGTGATAGAACAAGAGGACACAGTCTTAAACTGCATCAGGGGAGATTTAGACTGGACATTAGAAGGAATTTTTTCACAGAGAGGGTGATCTCTCAGTGGAATGGGCTGCCCAAGGAGGTGGTGGAGTCACCGTCCCTAGAGGTGTTTAAGAAAAGGTTGGATGATGTACTTGATGGCATGACCTAGATATTAGGGTAGTGTGTTATCAGTCGGATGGTGTGTTGGTAGCAGGATGGCAACAGGTTAGGTAACAGGTTTGGCTAGGTTAGGCATTAGGTGTTAGGTTGGACTTGATGACCTCTATGGTCTTTTCCAACCTTACTAATGCTGTGATTCTGTGGGTGTAGGTATAGTTATTGATTTTTTTTCAACTATGAAGGAAATGAGAAGCATCCCTTTTTTCATTTAAAGAACCTCAGCTCAGCATCTGTATCTGAACTAGCTTCTCATTTGGATGTTAA
The DNA here is from genome assembly GCA_013390025.1 of Pitta sordida. NCBI lineage: Eukaryota > Metazoa > Chordata > Aves > Passeriformes > Pittidae > Pitta > Pitta sordida. Next base: position 4,913 of record WEKX01009302.1, on the reverse strand, counting down.
GAAGCATCTCCAAGCCTGTCTTGAACATCTTTGATGGGATGAATGTATACGGTGGTCCTACTCTTTCCATTTATGTATGAAAAGAATCTTGATTATCTAACTTACTCTCATACCTCTAACTTCTAGGTTGCTCATTTAGGGCATATAGATCTCCTTTCATAGCTTCCACAATCAAAACAGAAATGTGTGAGTCCTAGTGAGAAATCTATTTCATGGCACTTATCCTTACGTTAAATATTCTTGCAGAAACATATGGCAATAACTAGCTCATGCACAAAATTCCTGTCAGTCATTTCAGTCCCATAGTAACATTTTCCTTAAAGAATTGTTGAGTTCTGTAATGGCTGTAACAGAAAATCCTGGCCATTTAATCCCTTAATAGAAACAGAACACATTGTCATAGATTAGCAGGATGACTTCACAAACCAGATTAAGCCTTCTGCTTTAATGTCATGATTTAATGTCATGCCTTTGACACGGTTTCCCACAATAAGGTTCAGGAGAAACTTGTAAAGCATGGGCTGGAAAGGAACATTTTATGCTGGGTTACAAACTGGTTGGAAGGGCGAGCTCAGAGGGTGGTGGTGAATGGTGCAACATCGGACTGGCGGCCAGTCACCAACGGAATCCCACAGGGGTCAGTGTTGGGCCCAGTACTGTTCAACATCTTTATCGATGACATGGACGAGGGAATTCAATCCATCATCAGCAAGTTTGCGGATGATACTAAGCTGGGGGCAAATGTTGNCTTCCAGGCTGACGACACCAGAACGAGAGGGCACGACCTCAAGCCACGCCAGGGGAGGTTCAATCTTAACGTTAGGAAGCGGTTTTTCACAGAGAGAGTGATTGCATATTGGAATGGGTTGCCCAGGGAGGTGGTGGAGTCGCCATCCCTGGAGGTGTTTAAGAGAAGACTGGACGAGGAGCTTAGTGACATGGTCTAGCTGGGGCATGTAGGGCTGGATGATCCTGGGCCCCTTCCGGCTCGGAGTGGCCTGCTAGACTGTGAGGGATCTAGGTTGGTATTACGCTCTGGGATATGCTCTCGGTCTCTCTATGGGTGTTAGATGGTGAGTTGGACTAGATGATCCTTGTGGGTCCCTTCCAACTCATAATATTCTGTGTGTGTGTGATTCTGTGTGTGATTTAGTTGTATAGTCATGATTAGTGGCTTAGAAATTGACGCAATGAGGCATGTGAAGGATTTGTGGAGCTATATGCAACTAATCATTCAGCTGTTCATCTGCTATCAATTCTCAGATATTGAGAATTTATGATATTTCAATTTTTGAATGCCACAATTTAAGACAGATGAAATTGTTCACATTGTAACCCGGTGTCAATCCTGGACACTGTTCTTGCTATGCCCAGCAGTTTGTGCTTTCCCACCTGTGTGGCAGTATCTAGTAGGTACTTCCTTTCAGGGCCAGATGTGCATTGCACTCCCATGGGCCTTAACGTATACTGAGTCTCAGGGATTTCTTTCTTGGATTGGAAGACAGGTCTAGAGGTTCATAAATGGATATTGCATTAGTGTCTCTGTAATAGACCCAAATGCCTTAAGATTCCATGTCCAAGGTAAATAGATGGTGAAGACACAGACCTTGCCCCAGGACTGTTACTTCCTGTGGTCTAAAGTTCTTGTCATCAGCCTAGAACTGACAGTTTTCTTTCTTACATTTTATGTGCTTTTTTGGTTCACTCCCCGGAAATGAAGTTAGAAGGTCTCAAAAATCTTACATAAGATGAAGATGAATTGAAGCTGTACATGAGTTAACGTCAGAATGATGGGGAAAAGCATTTCAGCAGGAATGTATGATCTAATGATACTGGCTATGTTGTTTGGTGGACTTACCTCTTTCTTGTATGCAGGCTTTGGCAAATGTTGCAGTGAGCCACATCTTTACCATCCTCCCCATCATGCATGACCCCTTCCACCCAGGCATGAATGTTTGAATGGTATTAAGTGTTGAGGAGATGCCTGCAGATCTGTCCAGCACTGGAGAGGAAAGTCTTTATCTACCTGCTGGTAGAACCTCAGAAGCCCAACCTGTTGAGAAACAGGACTTAAAATGGGTGGTCTGCATTCACACTTCCCTCACTCCTCTAGAATTCACAGTTCAGCTACAGCAAGGAGGGAGCAGGAGGGATGCAGTACCTCTGGCATCTTAAACAACTCATGTAATGTAGGCCATCAATGTAACATGTGGGACCTTTTGGAAGTGTCTGACTAAGACCAAGTTTCCTGTATTATACTTCTAGCACCCAGGCTGTGTGGTTTGGCTCTCCTAGGCTCTGTTTCGTGGGTACTGGAAATACTTGTTTGGCATTAGAAGTCCTGCTCCCTCCATGTGTGACTTTCTTTTTTGACTTCTCTGTGCATGGGACAAAATGCAATAGCATTCACACTGTGGAATCCCCACTGCGTATTTATGCACATTGTAGGAGGCTTGGGAGTGTATACTGTCATATCTGGGATTTGTGTAGCAAGCCTGCTACAAAAGGTATGTACTTGTCCTCTATGTGTGTTTGCTTTCAGGCAGCATTTAGAAGGAAGATCATCTGTTTGCAATAATGAAAGGCACTGTCTCACTGTATTTGGAGACAGTCTGTACCAAGGGTTATCCTTGGACTGAGAAGGTACAACTGAAATTTTTACAAGGATGAGAAAATAATCTCTTTTATTAAAGTCAAAGAGCTTTAAAGGTAAATTTCATGCAAGAACAACCACTCAAAAAAAGAGCACAGCTGTCAACCAGAGGGGTTTTTCTTGCTACATTTCTGACACTAGCTATGTATATTAGCATACTGTATGCACTTGCATACAGTTTTTTATGAATTAGCCCGGAGATGTTCTAGACACGCTGTTGTAAGGCACTGGATTATAGTACAGGTTCAGAACCAGCTCTGAGGTTGGGGAGTGCGGAGGTTGGATGGGATAGGTTGAACCTCACAGAGGTTGTATCCCACATGGCAGATCCCACATGGCAGACCCTGCAAGCTTCCTGGGACAGCCCCATGGCAGCTGCCAGTCAAAAAGCCCAGAAACACTTCAGCACACACCACAACTCCTGGAACCCCTAACTCAGCCTTAGACTGGGTAGAACAGTGGGAATATTGCCCCTCACCCTACTCCAGAGTCACAGAATGGCCAGCAGGCCAGAGGTCCCACATGGAGGGAGGTGACCAAAAGGACCAGAGCAGATAAATTTGAAGGTATATTATCTCCACCTTTTTGTGGTCCTGCCATCTGTACCTGAGAGAGCTGGTCTTCTACAGGGTTCCAGCGGCAGCTATATGATCTGTCTTTGCCTCTTTATCCTTCTTTTCTCCTCTTGCTTCATTTTCCTCTGTTTATCTGTTCCTTTCTTGATGTTTTGGTTTGCTTAAAGCTGGAGGAATTGGGTTTTGATTAAGGGGATTGAGATTTGATATACTAATCTACACAGATTGGTATATACTCAGTTGGTGCTTTGGGGGAATGCTTTGTCCAGGTTGTATTACACCCTTTTGAAGTTTTGCCAAGTTCTTTTATTTTCTCACCTAAATTGTCAGTAAAAGTACCTCTTGAAGAAAAGTCTGTGATTTCTCTTTAGGCTATCTAAAAGCATTAAAGAACATATATATATATATATATAATTTTTAAACGGTAACTCCTGGCTGAGCCATTGAACCGGTGGTTTTGGGGCTGGAGTGTTTCAGCTATAAGCAAAATATCCTTTCCAGGAGACACTTCCCACTTCATTGCAGTAATGCTTAGATGCTGGGTTATACCTTCTTCAATTAAAGCACTGGAGCGAAATGTTTCTTATTCCTTTTCCTAAGGTTCCAAATAATGGGTGTTTTTTAATCTTAATCACCATACACAGTAGATAGGGTATTTTTTATGTTTCTTTTTTGTGTCCCTCCCTGTTTCTTTAAACATATGTCTTGGTCCACAATCTGCAGAAGCAAATAAAAGATGTGCATTAATCTAAGCAGAAAGCACCTCATGGTCTGGATGCCATTGTATCTCCAGGATATTATTTGCTTCTTTTTCCAAAGGACAACCAGAAAGGATAAATGTCTGAGTATAAGCTCAGACTAAACAAGAAGTTCTTTCTTCTTGCAAGATTGTTTTATTCTTTCCAGGACTAGATTTGGGGTGGCAGTTGTCTTAGAGATTTCATTACATTATGTGCCTCTGCTTTTGTAAGGCCTTTGATACCTGTTTTGAAAAAGAAATCTCAGAACATATAATTCTGCTCTCTGTGCTGGCACTCAGTTCAGCCAGCTCTAGCTCTGGCTCTCAGAGCTCTGTGATGAAATTTCAGAGGATGGAGCAGGCGAAGTCTTCTGTGATCACCAAACCAGACTTTCTGTGCAACACAGAAGAGCAACTCACCTGATAATTCTTGTGTCAGTCCAGGAAAAGGTGGAAGAAATGGGACATATCTTACAAGGACCTTCAGCACAAATCCTAGCTCTGTCAGAGGAAACTACCTCCTCAGCGAGCACGCTCTTTGGCAACTGCCTTCCATGAGTATTTCTCACAGAAAATGAGGCTAGACACGCAAATGGCAGAGAGAATGGGTCAGAAGGGAAAGTGAGGACATTTTGTGAGAGCTACACTGACTATTAAAATCCACTGCTGGGAGAGATAAAAATAGCTTTCTCTGCAAATCCAGCTCTCCTATTGCACATATGTTCTCCTTATTTTGCATAGAAATAAAAGCTAATAAATTGTTATGATTTAGGGGTTTTTTGCCGTCCCGGCAGCTAGGGGATTAACAACTCAGTTTTTGCCTGGGCCTCCGTGCTACCATGGCATTCAAGACTATAGAGATAGAGATGTCTCTGTGAATAACATATTTGGAAGAGAAGAAAAAAAAACTCAGAAGCAAGAAAGCAACCTTAGACACCATAGAGCT
>WEKX01009296.1:987620-1003281 GCA_013390025.1 Pitta sordida | reverse complement strand
TTACTTGTGGGCAGTGAAAAAATTAATTCCACTGCTATGGATTGTCACCTGCATTTAAAGCCACTACTCTAGGAGTTGGTTATTTACAGATTTCCTGTAATCTGTGGATGCAAGAACTAAACCTTTCAGTGAAATTTGCATTTGCTTCTTATTTTCAGGTCTCTCTTATTGATTGGGAAGATGAGCTTTTGATGTCAAACAACCACTCCCCCCACCCCCCCAAAAGAAACCAAAACCAAAAACCACCAAACCCACAAGTAAAAGAATTAATAGTCTAGAATTATGTAACCATGTGTGTATTGTCATATTTTTGGTTTCTGTGAGGTATGACATATATATGAGTGAGCTGGACTTCTGTTTAATGGTCATTTTATGAGCTGGTCAAGACCAGATCCTCTCAACTCCCATCAAGCAAAGGTTAATAGTCAAGTGACACTGATTAACTCATTGGTCGTGTTTCTTCATGGCCAATAGTATTTCCACTTTTCAGGCTAACCTGTGATATAGGGACATCCTTTGTGAGATGTCCATAACTAAAGAAAGCATTTCCAGAAGAATATCTTTTGTATGAGCGCCTGGCAGATTTCCTTGGAGCTGCAGCCTGATGTTTCGAATGATTGCCTGTATCTGCAAATTAGCTGAAGGAATAAGTTCTTTGGGACCTTGAAAATAGAAATCCCGTGGTATCTGGTGTAATTTATGTCTCTTACACTTANCTCTTTTTAATGTGAAGCATGTCACTCATACAGAAATTACCACGTACGTGCCTCGTTTGCAAGCTCTACTGGTATAATGTGCTGTTTCCACTTACATGACCAGCTTTTCCTCAGACATGATTCCAGGCATAAGGGGGTTTTGGCACAATAAAACTTAATTTTTTATTAAAATTTCCAACAATCACAACAGCTACTGCCAGTTTCTATCACTTGGAAACTGAGCTACTCAACCATAATACTTTCATATAAATTCATTGGCTTAGGATGTCTCTCCCTTGGGTTAGGCGAGCTGGATGTGAAGTCTATTAAGGGTATTGAAGAAAAATTTGTGATGAAGCTTGAATCTCCCTTTTGAGGAGGTAAAAAACTTCTTAGAGAATTTTGTTTCACTTCTGCCTGTTAGATTGCCATAATAAGTAGGTCTTAGGTGTTGTTATGCTGTATTTGCCACCAAGCTGAAACTTTGGCTTCCATCCTCTTCTGAGTTATTGTGTTGGAAAGAGTCAGCTGCTGTGTAATGGACATCTGGGTAAACTTTAAGGACTTTACTGGTGATGAGATGCTAGTTGGTGCTTTGAACAGCCTCCATGATAAGTGAGGCTTTTTTGATTTTGTAATTTATAAATTTTTACTGTTGGTAGGTTTTTGGTAATGTGAATGAGGTGAACCGACTTTTTCTGTCCCTTTTCTGAGCAAAAGTTACTTTAAACCTCTGTGTGGAAATGTAGGAGAGGGGAGACAAAGGGAAAGAAGTATAATTTCTTTTTTCTTTACCTTATCCTCTGTATGCTACACTTGTCCCCTCCTTCCACCTGTAACCATTTACTTGTGGGCAGTGAAAAAATTAATTCCACTGCTATGGATTGTCACCTGCATTTAAAGCCACTACTCTAGGAGTTGGTTATTTACAGATTTCCTGTAATCTGTGGATGCAAGAACTAAACCTTTCAGTGAAATTTGCATTTGCTTCTTATTTTCAGGTCTCTCTTATTGATTGGGAAGATGAGCTTTTGATGTNTATTGGTCGTGTTTCTTCATGGCCAATAGTATTTCCACTTTTCAGGCTAACCTGTGATATAGGGACATCCTTTGTGAGATGTCCATAACTAAAGAAAGCATTTCCAGAAGAATATCTTTTGTATGAGCGCCTGGCAGATTTCCTTGGAGCTGCAGCCTGATGTTTCGAATGATTGCCTGTATCTGCAAATTAGCTGAAGGAATAAGTTCTTTGGGACCTTGAAAATAGAAATCCCGTGGTATCTGGTGTAATTTATGTCTCTTACACTTACCATTTGTCAGTATTTCTGGTTTTGCCTATTTTTCTGTATGTGGGAACAAGAGTGAGGTAGGGGTAAAAGTATTGTACACACTGAAATGCTGAATATATTTCACTGACAAGTCTTGTTGGAGTGCCATTGTCTGGTAGAAAATCCAGTCTTTACAAAGTCTACTTTTTCCATCTGAAAGTCTGAAATAGTGCCCAAACACAGTAGGAAACCCAAATTGCAGTATATTGTTTCAGGTCAGTTTGATGCCCATCAGAATTTAGTTGACTGGATTGCAAACATTTAGTTTAAAAGCAATTTACTCTACCTGAATTTTCCAAGCTGTGCAGTTTCCTCTGAGGCCTGAAATTCAAGCTCCCTTTGTCTCCTGAAGTCTGAGCTGACCAAAGGATTATTTCTGAGACATAAAATAACAGTTTCTGCTTTAACCAGTCTTGTTTGTAACACATCATTGAGTTACACAACTGGAATTTATTATGATAGATATAGAAATGTAGATCTTTCTACATGAATAGAATTTGAATGGCAAAAAAACCTGCTGTGCTTACATGATGATGTCTGGAAGAACACACGTCCTGAATCTGGGTTAGGAAGTAGCGTGAATTACCTCATTAAGTCATTTCATGTAACAGTTAATTACATGTTCTCAAGTCAAAGCATCAACTTTTGCAGAGGCAAAGGGTAAGATTCAGATGAAATGTTAATTTTGAAGCACTTCTGTGGTGTGTTTATTTCCACATAGATGTTCTCATATTGATACAAAATGAAATGGGGAGACCTTCCTGGAAAGAAGGGCCAAGCGGTATATCTCTCTAATCATGTTATGGAAATTTGACACCCTCTTGTTCCTCTCATCTTTCGTCTTTTAGCACAATTCCCGCAGTTCACTCATTTTAATATTAAAGCTCAATTGCTTTAGTAACATAATATTGGTGTCCAACTGCCAAAGCAAATGTAGGGTGCAGATTTTCATTAGTTAGAGCTCTGGGATCTTTTATTTGATTAACTATTCTAAAGCAACATAAGAGTTGCGTGATAAAAACTTTTCATGCTCCTTTTACCGCGTGTGCTTACTAGGGGAACTCTGGGGTTATTTATATATTGTGGTAAAAAATTGCATTAGCACTTGCTGCCTCAGCAGACTTCTTGGGTTTTGCTGAAATTCTCTTCTGATTATCCGTTGGCCTTACACAGTAAAATATAATGAAGGGCTTTGGGAACATTTCAACACATTAATTATCAGTTCTATACAAAGAGCTATCAGTGGGCAGGGTGCTTGCCCATTGCAATGGAAAGACTGTGGCCTTTGTTCACACGGTAATGATAGGCAATTCACGAATAGCCAACAATACAAAATCATAACATTGGCTTGGAGTTGGGCAGATATATTACCACTGCCAGAAAGAATAATTTTGATGAACTGTTAAAGTCATTATTCAGTTCCATTACTCTGTCATAACATCTATTCAGCCTATGTCTAGGTTATGTTTGGTTTGTTGTTGTAACTTCTGTGGTGGAAGTCAGCTGCGGTGTAACCTTTGTCAATAAAAGACCAACACAAACAGTTGGGTTTTGTATGTTATTAGCCATGTTGTCACGGACTTTTTGTTTTCCTCTCTGGTGGCTGCTGAGGTCAGACGTCAGTCTCAGGGCAAACAGAAAAGCGCTATGATGGTGTAGAGATTACCTCATTAAATGACTATGTGCTATATTAATAGTGGCTTTGCCAATGTTACTTTAGGTAAACCCTTGCTTTTTCTGTCATAGTCATAACACTGAAACACTTCCTGTTAATTATGAGCTTCCATCGACGGTGCCTGGAGAAGAGACAGACAAAGTGGACGTGCCACTAAGCCTATTTCCTGGCTTCTTGTTTGTTATACGTTATAAATTGGTGTTATGATGGTAGTGGAATGGTGGCGTTTGAAAGGACAGAGGAAGGAAAATAGGAATAAGTTGGCTGTTTTTCTGTTCCTACTTCCTCCCACGTTTTGAAAGGGTTATGCTGAGCAGCAGTGAGCTAACTTAAGAAACATGGTGTTATCCTTGACCACACCCTTTCCATGGAAAATCGTGTGTCAGTGCTGCAGAAATCCGTCTTTCAGCAGTGCAGTTAGCACAGACTTCAGCCATGTATCCTGGGATGACCTCTCAAAGGCAGTGCAAATGCCCTGGTGACCACAGGAGTCCCTTATTGTAATTCTTTCTTAACTGGGTTTGCAGCTCAGCTCCACCACTGCACTGGAGAGAGCTGAGCGCACACACCCACCTCAGAGGGTTGAATAGCTGATCAAATTACCCCTCTGCCCTCTTTATGTTGGCTTCCTGAAAAAAAAAAAATTAAAAAAATAGTGGCTTGATTTTAAAATTGGCCTTTGGAAAAGTGTCTTTAGCACAAAGAGATGTTCTAAGATATCCAAGGCTTGATTTTAAAATTGGCCTTTAAGAAAAGTCTTTAGCACAAAGAGATGTTTTAAGATATTCAAGATCTGCTTTTTTAGAGTTTTAAGACAGCATTCATTTTAAAAGTCTTTGAGTCTCATAGCTTTGATTGGCAGGGTAAACCCTTTGCTTTAAGTGATTCTTGAGATGTAGGATTTATTCCTCTTGGACAGCTGCCTCAGCAGATCCTTTAAGAAAACAATTCTGAAAATACCTTTTTTTATTTTTCTTAATATTTTCAAAATCTGGCTCTTATATAACTTTCTGTCCCTATAGTACAAGTTGTGTATGTGGCATTTAATATGTTGTCACATTTTTATAGTCTGCTGCATTTTAATTGGGTAGGTCTCCTCACTGGAGCTGCAAAGATAGGTTGAGAAATTATTGTTTTGGTTTATATTTGAGGAAGGACTTCCGCAACTGAAGAAGTGAAATTTCTGTAAAAAAAACAATGAATGTTGTAGTACAGACATCTGACATTTAGGTATGTTTGGTAGGAAAATGAGCAATGCCACATGAGCAGCACTCCCAAACTTCCTCGCTTTCATAGAGCACCTTTTAGCTGGGAGTCAGAAAATGCTGTATAAACATAAATATATAGGGATAAAGGAAGCCTGACCCATGGGAATGTTTTGATTTTTTTTCTGAGATCACACATTGAAGCCTGGTGAAAAAGTCAGGAAGAGTGCCAAGCTTTCCTAATTTGTAGTGCTTTGTTCTTGCAAACAGAGAGTATCTCCTGCAGGCTGTGTGCGTGCTGATGGTATTTATTGACATTTGCACGTACACTTGAGAGGGAATAAAAATAGAATTAAATCTCTGATAAATCTCTATTTATTAATGTCTTTTCTATGAGCAGTGAAACTAATGAAGCCTGGTTTCCTATGGATTTGAGTTTCATGGTTGCACTCTCTGATGTCCAGTAAAGTCTAACTTCCAGCTGAAGCTTTTCCCACAGCTGGGGTATTTACAGAGCCTCTCGTGTGCCTCGATTCTCTGGTGTCTAATATAAAAGGAGCTTATACTGCAGTCTTTCCTGTTTGTGGGGCACCACTAATGGGGGCTCCCTTTTTTATCTTCTTTGCCTCTTCTTTTTTCATTGTTTATTTGAACAAAACATAACTGTGATCATTGCTCCTCTGTCAAATCAATTATGAAAGCCCATGTCAGACACAGTAAGATGGAAAGCCAGCAAAGATGTAAAATTATGCAGAGTGCACGATCAGTATTCTTAGAACACAGATCTAAAAATTGGGTTAGCCTTTCAAGCATCATATTGTTTTCTTTCTAAGTAGAAAATGAATAAGCACTGGTAATTGCATGATGGTGTATAAAATGGTGATACTAATACTTTAATATGATAATATAACTTGCCATCAAAACCATGAAAAATGATTAGTCTGACTGATGATAATGGACACAAATGCCTCAGGACTTGTAAGAGGAAGAACAAATCTAGTACCAGCATGGTCTGTGAAGGCAGGCAGAAAAACTGGAATCAAGAGAGTTGATATTATCCCAAAGTAAAAGCGATTGAACAGTCAATTACTTCTAGAAGTTGTTTGTTTTAACATTTAACCACTGCTAGCTTTTGGAATAAGTGCTCTAGTTATCCATCTGTGAACAAATAACAATGCTGCTGTATGTCTCTCAGCCATTAACTGCCAACCCTTAGGACCAATTCTATTTTTACTCTCTTGAAATCACGTATTTTTGACAAAATAGCGGTAATAATGTGGGTTGTAAATTGCACTTCGTTTAAAAAAAAAATCAACTGCAATTTAGCACAGCCAATGAAAACATTTGTTTCACAAGTTTAAACTTTCCCATGGGAATGCTGGAGCAGCCCTTCTGATCTCTCCGTGTGTATTCAAAGGAAACATCTTTACAATACAAATGCTTGGGAAAACATACGAGAACATAGACATTGCTTCTCAGGATCACAGAAACACAACAAACTTGCTGCTGTTTGTAGTTAAAGGTTTTAAAAAACAGAACATCAGATTGGAGAGGGGGGAAGTGTTTTTTATGTTTGTTTGCTGAGGGAGAGTTTATGTTTTTCATGCTAAGGGTCTATTTTTTTTTTTCAAAACAGGGGTGGAGATAAACAAATCTTTGCACACCAGAAGTAATTTCAAGAGGTGAGCCTGAAATCTGCAATGGCAGGGGACCTCCACAGGTCATGTACAAGCAGCTCCAAAGAGGCAGTGGAGGAAACTTCCATCCACTTGGTGCTTATGTGATATGTCAGTACTCAAGACACGGCAAATCCAAAAGAATTCTACTTCTCCATCTGCACTGGACATGCTTCTGTGTCTTTGCATTGTAAAACCTTCCCGCCCAAGGTAGATGGATATTACTTGACAGAAAACAGGGCACTGCTGGGTCCTGTCTCTGCAGTGAATGAGCTGCAGTGGCTCTACCATGTGGGTTGTGGCCCACTTCTCATACACCTAAGCACCAATCTGTCCTTCATATTGCAGGAAGTGACATGGGAACAAAGCTTTCCTGTTGTATTCCCCAGCCACACTGGTTGAACCTACTGGCACAAGAAACATTACTGATCATCTTCAGAACTTGCTGAAGCACTGGCATCAGCTCTTCTACAGGAATCAGATGGCTTTATGTAATTTTAAGAAATTGTGAGAATCAGCAGGTGTTTGAAGAAGGTATTTGACATACAGGAAAACAGTAATGAGTTGCAAAATACCCATTATCAAGTGAGCTGCTAAGCTCAGCCCCCGTGGCAGATGACTGGATAATGTCTGCCAAAGGTGATGAAATGTCTCCAGACTGTTTTGAGCACTTCTTTGAAATGTTCTGTTAGGACTGAGCGCCTAAATCTTGGTTGCTGTGATACCTACGTTAATCACCTACACAAGGTGGTATAAATGTAGTATAAGGTTTATTTTTGTGGTTCAGTCTTGAATTATGATTACCATTATCATGGTGTTTTGGCTGATCTTCCAACTTGCTGATCTTCCAACTTGAGATACCTCAAAGGCCAGGAGTTCATACCTATATTTCACAAGGGCTCTCGGGATCATCCTGCTAAAATTCCTAATGCTTCCAGTAAACTGCATTCAGCATTGCTGAATAAAACAAAGGGACTTAGATACTGTTTATCTTCTTCTCTGGCTTCGCTGTGGATTCTCAATTGAGTTCAGTGTAATGATGTCATTTGGAAAAGGTCATGTTGATGTCACATTGCGCATCCATCCTACACCAATCCTGGAAAAAAACCCTAATTAAACTGCCAGCCCTCTTCCTACATGTTGTATATGAGGGTTTGATGTTTGATATTTGATCTCTGATTATGGTAAGATGAAAATTTTAGACCACCTTAAGTGGATCATAAAAGGTTTTTCGGCAAAAGAATGTGATCTTTCTCTCTCAACATGTCAAAGCAAATTTTGTCCATGGCACAAAGCAGTAATTTAGTATAGTACTTTAACCACACTTAAGGCCTTGACATATTGCTTGGCATATCTGCTTATTGAGTGTCTGATTGTAATTCTCTGGTAAATATTTGGTGGTCAGAACTAAATATAAAACTTAATACCTAAGAAAATTGCATATGCTGTAGGGGACAGTGAAGTAGCTTGATTACCCAGAAAACTTAATTGGATAGAATCAGAAAAAATACAGTGTTTTTTCTCTTTTGCTTCTAGGGTAATGAAACATTCCTGAAGATAAACTGTGCTTTAACCACTCATCATTTCCAGTTAGTGCTTAATTAAATTAACTGACACGGTTTACTATAATTTGGGAGGTTTTTAATATTGTGACAGAAACCATTGTTTAGTTAAACAAAAAGAAGCAAATCTGTCATAGACTATCTAAGAGACTGAAATGCCTGACTCAAACAGCTGTCCACAGGCGTGTATTTCCTTCAAACACCAGCTGCTTCCACTAATCTTCTTGCCAGCACACCTACACAGCAACAGCCTAGTCAAGGCTTGTAAGAGCAGCTATCCATGTGACTTGATAAAAACATTACTACACCACTCTCTTCCAGTAATAGTTCAATTGAAAAGATCCAGCTGTTGGAGGCAAAAATATTCTGATTAAGACAATGTGGTGTTTTTCTAGTTCCCCTCACTTAGCAGTTAAGGGTATGTTGCCTTTAGCAATATTTGCCTTTGTTCAAGGCCTCCTGACCCAAGGGATATGTTTTATAGTGCACTCATGACCTCTCATTATTACGTATACAAAACAAGACATGAATGGAATGATAGAAATACATCTGTCTAGTGAAAAAGCTGAAGGACAGCTGAAGGCATGTATCCTGAAAAAAAGCAAACATTAATGGAAGTGACTATGAGGGCCTGCTAAAGTGAAGCTGAGAGTGAGCCTGGCATCCCTTACTCTGGAGTTTTAGTTTTATATTCATACGGGTACACTGGCAGTTCCTTTTCTGAGGCAGGTGAAAGCCAGGTTGCTGTATCTGCCTTATACAATTGATGTTCATAATAGTTATGTCAGTATTCAATTATTATGGAAACTGCTTCACACCCCTCGAGCACACACCTGTATCTTACTGTTCACACCCCTCGAGCACACACGTGTCTATAGACATCTGAATATGACCTCCACATATTCCTGTGTCAAACAAAGTTATATTTCAGCAGAGCAAAATTTTTGCTGGGCTGATTTTACAGAATTTCTGTATTAAAAAACAGCCTCTTGACTAACTTAATTTAATGACTTTCAGTCCAGGTGGCATCTATATCCAGAGTCAGGGTAACCTCATGGGTTGCAGCATCTGGGTTTAATGATTATAGAGCAAATACCAGTGACTATCATGTTTTATAACATAGATGTGTGTTGACTGTTTTGGTAGGAACTTAAATAGCATTAGATATGTAATGGCTGTTTTTACTGCTGGCCAGCAGTTGTTCAGAACACAGAGAGAAATCACAGTATGTGCAGGGCCAAACAATTTTGGAGGTGCACAACAAAAATCCAAGACACAGCAGACATAACTGGCAGCCAAGGAAATTTGCAAATATTTGGAAGGGCTAAGTTGAGGGTGATAAAGGATAGGGACAGGTGTCTGAGGAAGGTGTGTAATGTCCATCCCTAGAGATATTCATATCTCAAGTGAGCAAGGCCCAGAGCGACTTAATGCAATCTGAGTAAGTGCTTGGACTGGGAAGTCTGGTCCCGAGGTCTCATCTCTTCCAGTCTTTGGAGTGATTCTGCATACTGCAGCTCAGTGAGGCCTTTTGGGGCTGTGTGACAGGTATAGGATGCCTGATCCAATCTGGCCTTATGGGGCTCAAGGCCAGGTTGGGTGGGGCTTTGGGCCACCTGTGCTACTGGAAGGTGTCCCTGCCCATGGCAGGTGGGGTGGAACCAAGTGGTCTTTAAGGGCCCTTCCAACCCAAACCATTCTGTGATTCTAATGTAGAGGACTTGCTCTATTGCAGTGCTGGAATCACATTTTTAGCCCACTTCTAACAGAAGGTTCATCTTTGCAGATAACAGTGGAACAGACCCCTGGAAGTAACACGTTGTTTACGTGATACTATTTATTTTCGAAAACTCACTGCTTTCCAACAGGGAGACTGGAGATTCTTATCATACTTCTAGGCAAAAGAAACCTCCAAATAATTCACATTCCTTTCCCCAGGAAATCTCCAGTATATGAAAACTGGATGCATTGGGAGTTGTGTGGCTAGGCTATCTTTGATAAAGACAATTTTTTTAAAAAAAAGGGTACTGAATGGTGATCCTCACCAGGAAAAATTGAATTTGCAGTTCAACAGGATTAAATGATTTTTAATTAAGGGCATGGTATCGCTAAAAGCATTAAAACCCCATGCAATAATTGACAAAATGCTGAATTGTCAAAGACTGAGCTATTAAGTATTTAAGCTTCTTAAATGCATAAAAGTTCTCTGTAGCTTGGAAATTAGGAGTTAGCCCCTAATGACCTAGATAGAGTAAGCAGTTGAAATGTATGGTCAAAACTATTTGTACAAAGGTAACTGTTGCAAGCATTTTTTGTGTCTATGTCATGTAGCTAGAAGAAAAAATTCTGCTTAAATTTTTGTAGGAAGGAATAAATGGTCTTTGACGTCAACATTTTAAATCTGTAGTTCTGAATCATTGGTAATCAATAAATAAATGGCTTTGACAGTTTCATTAAAACACATATTTAGAGGAGAATTTTAAAATATTGAGACTGTTTCATAAGGGTGACATGATTGTGACATTTGTCACAGTGCAGCTGACAAACTGCACCATGTTGGAGGTGATCTTAAAAGTGCACATTAAAGTGCATAAACACTGATCAAGCTCTTTTTCTAAAATCTGAGACTAATTGAGCAATTGGTCGTTTTGGTAGAGTCTGAAAATCAGTTACCTGGGAGAAAGAATCACACAGAATCACACAGAATATTATGAGTTGAAAGGGACCCACAAGGATCATCTAGTCTAACTCACCATCTAACACCCGTACAGAGACCGAAAGCACATCCCAGAGCGGTAACACAAACCTAGTTCCTTCACAGTCTAGCAGGCCACTCCGAGCCAGAAGGGGCCCAGGATCATCCAGCCCAACACCCCCCATGTCACTAAGCTCCTCATCGAGCCTTCTCTTAAACACCTCCAGGGACGGTGACTCCTGGGCAGCCCATTCCAAAAGAAAGGAATATAATAATGATAGTTTTCAATATCTAAAATGCTCTGGGCATTACCAAAGCACACAAACACTTGGAAGGGATCCAGGTCTCTCTTGAGTGTACCGCAATTAATTATTCATGTCCTGGGGAGATGGTGGTAACATCAAACAAGTGACCAAACTGCTAATAAGCACCATTTTGTCTCCATTCCACATTAACAAAAATCTGGTTTAAATTTCAAAGCCGTATTTCTATTTTAGAATGAAACAGGGATGGTTTCATCCAGTGTTTGGAATTGGTTTGTTCCTTTGTTTTTAAATTGAGAGCTCAATTTAATCTCCTAATGTCTTTGACAATAAAACTTCTAAATATGAATAATTTAAGGGAAGTCTCCTTGTTTATGAGATTTTATAGGAAGGTGAAAATACGAATTTTTATCTATAAGAAAATGGGATAATTATTAATGGAAAGGTAATAGATATGTGATATTTTTGTGATGAAGGGCACTGCCTGGGTCACTATTAGGTAGCGCATATTACTGTAAATTTCTGAGATCTGCTTTGATGTGATGAGCTGGGTGATTGTGTGTGGTTGAGCTGCATTAGTTAAAGTTGGGTTTGAGAGAGAAAGAGTACCACCAATAGCAAATAATTGGGTTTTTATAGGCTGTCTCTGCATGTTTCTCATATCATTCTTGGATACATGTATATCCATTGATGTGTCCATGTATATCCTTATTTTATGCCACAGAAACACTTGCGATTTTGTAAGGTGTGGAAGCACTGGGGTATGATCCGTCCTTTTCCTCTATAAAATAACTTCTCCTTAGTACTCTGGAACTTTTTCTTATTTTATACTTAACCAGATTCTAATGTGATTTTTTTATTTGGCATTTTAATGTGCAACTGTTCTCTCTGACTTCAGTTGTTGAACTGGCAGAATATCGCCGAGATGTTTTTGTAAAGTTGGCAAAGCCGGAGGGAAATAAAATCAGGATATTGTAATGGAAAACACCAGGCAATTTTATTCATACATTTTCTATCTGTATACCAGTATCTATGCCAATCATTTTGTCTTCTTTCTGGAATATAGATGATTAAAATAAATTTCTGCGAGAAATCTGCTTGGTTATAATTGCGAAGACATTTCCTAAATTTCAAAGTGTTTATATGTTATCATTAATTCAAATACATATTTTGAAAGAATAGTTTAAAATAGGAAAACCATAATATCATAACTCAGAAATTAGAACAGTCATAGGCAAATACCATAATTACAAGATTAGCTTGAAGATTAGAGCAAGGTCAGAGACTTGACAGTCAGCTGTACTCTGACGTTTTTCTGAATTAAATGGAAGAATGGTGGCGCAGAGACAAATAAGGTTTGCAAATTCATCTGTAATTTTTAGTCTATTCTCATTTTTTAAGTATGGTAGTTTTTAGCAATTCTGGTTTAGGGTAGCAATAGTTACTCTCTCTTGCTCTCAGTGGTATTGGGCATTTATTACAAACCTGGTTCTTGTTGGTATATAATTTTTCCAGACCGCTATGATAGAAAATAAGATTTTTCCATTCTCACTCAGCTGTAAAATGCTTATTGTCACTTTTTTCCCCCTCTTTTCTTATGTAGACATAGTTAAATAAAAGGAAAGGAATCATTGTACCAAAAAAAAAACTTAGGAAGAGTTTCCTTTTGTAACATCACTACTGTGCTATTGGCTGTGGCTTATCAGATGTCATAAGCTAAATAAGACAAAGCCTGCTCATTACCGGGTCATTACTTACTACAAATTTTTTGGTAGAAACATCCTTCTTTAAAGCTACATTTTCTCCATTTACTGTGAGCTAGAATTGCATCCTGGCACTGAAAGTATTCAGATCAGTTTTGAGATACAGATCCAGTAAAAAAATCAGAAGCAGCATTTTACACACTTTTTATTAAGCATGGAAAAATCTGGTGTTGGTTCCTGGCACTTAAAAACAAACCTCCAGACATCTTCACAAATGTGCTAAATGCTTTGTAGTCCAACAGGAATCTCTTCCATCTGGGGGGAAAAAAAAAATCACAGTCCAAAATGCAGCAGATCACACCTACATTTTGGCATTGAGTTTTCTGAATGGAAGGTTGAAGCAGATGGTTGATTTTTGTTATTCCTTCTTGCCATCTCCTTCGTAAGAAATGTGAAAGGTCTTTAATTGACTGCATTTAAAATGCTATCAATCATGAGAATGACAAGGTTAATAAATAGATTTGTACAAGCCTTGGTATAATTTCTTGGTCACAGATGAAATCAACATGTAATATGAGCTCAGATGAAGACTTTATGTAGACCTAGATATTTTCTGAACTGGAAAGATGTTCTCCATCATTTTATGAACAGAAAGCCACAAGAAAATGAAAACTTAGGCTTATAGGTCATCAAAAATACTCTATCATGTTAGCAATGATGTCTTTAGCAAGCATGTTCAATTAGCTTAATGACCTTACTATGGATGGTTGATTTCTAATATCTGATGGCATTGGAAATGAAAGTATTTTGCTTAATATTCAGTACATGTGTTTCTAATGGAAGCACATATTATTGCAGACTCACTGCTCTGAAACTTTTTTGATCCATAAACCCAGGCTCTTGAGGTATTTCTACTCACCTTCTTATTTAAAGGTATATTTTATCTCGTTCATAACTCAAATTGAAATCAAGGCCTTCCGTAAAAGGGAACGGAAGGAGCACCACTTTTCCTCTCCCTGTCCTTCTAACAAAACCAATCTTTCCAGTTGGCAGTAATTAAAATGGACAGATGGAAAGGACTGAGACATGGTGATCGTATTTTTGGTCTCTCCTGACGTGATGGACATGCAGGCAGAGCCCAGTGCCTCTGGCAGGGCAGGACTTATATTCAACATAAAACCCTTGAAGTTCAGCATGCATGGCACAGAGATCTGACTCCTTGAGTCTTTATTTTAGGAATGAGCAAGAATTCATTCTTAATTTTGCCTTGAGTTCTCAAACGTCACCTAAGCCTTTAAACTTCTGAATTTGGCATAATCCTTACCAAAATCACAGTGGGGTCTGAGCACTCAGCTCTGTAAATGGTGGTAGAGAACAGGACAGTTCCTAGACACAATATATGGGCTTGCAAGATTCAGCATTACATTGGTCAAAGAGCTCTTGAAACAGAGCTGAGTTGCACACAAAGAGCTGAGAAGGGAATTAATGTATCTGGGCATCCCTTTTGTTTGGTACACACTTCACTCACACATATTATTTGGTCTTCAGATGTTTTTAGTACATATTTCGTTAAAGCAGTTGTATGGTCTCAAGGAGTGGAGTTTCAAGATGACACCAAACATGCAATCGAGTAGTGAGATCTTGAAACAGAAATAATACTGTGTCAAAAAAAAGTTTAATACGTACCATTTTATTTAGTTATATCTGTATCATTGAAGGTATTCTTCTGTGTCCTGAGCAACCTTTTAAAAACAGTTGTTCCAATGTCTGTCTAAGATACCGTCCCTGGAGGTGTTTAAGAGAAGACTCGACGAGGAGCTTAGTTACATGGTCTAGCTGGGGGGTGTAGGGCTGGATGATCCTGGGCCCCTTCTGGCCCGGAGTGGCCTGCAAGACTGTGAGGGAACTAGGTTTGTGTTTACCACTCTGGGATGTGCTTTCGGTCTCTGTACGGGTGTTAGATGGTGAGTTGGACTAGATGATCCTTGTGGGTCCCTTCCAACTCATAATATTCTGTGAATCTGTGTGTGAATATCAGGTCAAATAGCCCAGAAATTGTGGTACAGTTTTCTTTTTTTTTTCCAGATTTCTCCCTTGAAAACTACCCATTAGATCTCGTTTCAAAGTTTATGGGCAAAAATATTCATCCACGCAGGGGCTCCATCAAGTGCAGCTCCTACAATAAGAAGCAACATGTGGCTCAGAAAACCTCTTGGGGTTTCAGGCCAGCCTGGGGCTTCAGTTCCTGTTGTACCATGGGTTGGGGTTTGTGTGCAGAAAGGGGCCATGTGGTTCCAGGTTGGAATCTGTGCATTTACAGCCCTTTGGATGAAATCTGTTTGTGCTGCTTGGATGTTAAAACTCTCATTGTGCAAGGGATCTGTGCTTCAGAATGTGCAGAGTATCAAATCCAGAAGGTTCTTAGAGGTAGTCGATGACTGTTTCTTGATGCAACAAGTGAGTGAGCCTACCAGGGGCGGGGCAGTCCTTGACCTCCTGTTTACCAATAAGGAAGGGTTAGTCAGTGATATTGTGGTTGGAGGAAATCTGGGATGTAGCGATCATGAGATCATAGAGTTCTCAATCGGCAACGTGACAAGAAGGAGCACAAATCAAACCTCCATGCTCGACTTCCGGAGGGCTGACTTTAGGCTGTTTAGGAACTTGATTGAGAGGGTACCATGGGAAAGAGCCCTTGATAGCAGAGGGGTCCAGGAGGGCTGGGCATACTTTAAGAATGAGCTCATGAAGGCACAGGAGCAGGCAATCCCAATGTGCCGAAAAACGAGTCGGAGGGGCAAATGGCCGGTCTGGATGAGCAAAGAGCTCCTGAAAGAGCTGGGGGAGAAAAAGAGGATG
>WEKX01009296.1:950912-987025 GCA_013390025.1 Pitta sordida | reverse complement strand
GGTCCAGGGAGGTTGTCCTTCCCCTGTACACGGCGCTGGTCAGACCTCATCTTGAGTACTGTGTGCAGTTCTGGGCTCCCCAGTTTAAGAGGGATGTTGAGCTGCTTGAGAGGGTCCAGAGAAGGGCAACGAGGATGGTGAAGGGACTGGAGGGCAGGCCCTATGAGGAGCAACTACAGGAACTGGGATTGTTCAGTCTGGAGAAGAGGAGGCTCAGAGGTGACCTGATTGCTGTTTACAACTACCTGCGGGGAGGTTGCAGCCAGATGGGTGTGGACCTCTTCTTCCAGGCTGATGACACCAGAACGAGAGGGCACGGCCTCAAGCTACGCCAGGGGAGGTTTAATCTTAATGTTAGGAAGCAGTTTTTCACAGAGAGAGTAATCTCTCATTGGAATGGACTGCCCAGGGAGGTGGTGGAGTCACCGTCCCTGGAGCTGTTTAAGAAAAGACTCGATGAGGAGCTTAGTGACATGGTCTAGCTCGGGGGTGTGAGGCTGGATGGTCCTGGGTCCCTTCCGGCTCGGAGCGGCCTGCTGGACTGAGAGGGAACTAGGTTGTGTTACCGCTCTGAGATGGGCTTTCGGTCTCTGCACGGGTGTTAGATGGTGAGTTGGACTAGATGATCCTTGTGGGTCCCTTTCAACTCATAATATTCTGTGTGTGGTTCTGTGTGAAACATATTTCAGCCAGGAGGGAAGGGACTTTTTTCCTTCCCCGTTTAGAATAGTTGCTTAAACACTTTTTTTTTGGTGCAGGTTTCCAGGCACTGTCTGTATAATGGTATCATGTAGGTCTCCAGTGAAATCAAAGCCAGCTGATCAAGCTGCATCTTTGGAAATGCAGTAAAGTAACTTCTGGGGAAGGCAAGGTTTTTAATTTGTTATAACATGCATATAGCAAATTAAGTTAGAGAGCCCCAATGCAAATAATTTGTTCATTCTTAGATACCTCATGTTTATGACAACATAGAAAACAGGCATTCAGTCTGTTACCTACACTTCTGTAGCACTTTTCTGTCACAGCTGGAACTGTCTTAAGCTGTAACTTCCATCCTCTGGCAAGAGATTCAGCCAGGCATTGTACTGGCTGCTTGCATGGGTGAGAAGTCACTTTTGGCCTCCAAGTCCCCTTTTTAGTGTGAGGAAGACCAGCTCCATCTTCAGAACACGGTGATATCGTGAGAAATCCCTGTGTTCCAGAAACCAGCTCTGTTTTCGGTTGACTAATTGTGAATCTGTGATAGCATGGTTAACAGAGTTAAAGTATTTTGTATGGAACAGGGGAAGTAAATTTACAGATACTGTAGAAAGGGAAAGCCTTGATTTTTGCATGCCAGCTAGGAAGTGAGGATGATAAAGGCAGTGCTACTTCAGTTTGGGGACGAGGGGGAAGTGCATTTGAAGTTTCTTACACAGATAATTTTCTGGATTCACTACAAGTTCTCTGTGGCAGACTAATAACTTCTCTGACCTAAGGTTGTCTCTATCCAATTTAGGCTTATTACAGATAACAATCAAGCCTTTTCTTCACATATATAAATCCATAATTAACTCTGGTTGCAGCACAGACTGTAAGAGGACTTCTGTCTTATAGTCCCATTAAAGAATTTGAAATCCCTTAGAAGATGTTGTCCATTTAGTCCTTAACTTCTTATCAGTGGCATTTCCTATTAGCCTAAATACAACCCTAATTAAATCACATACCTCAGCCTTCAGCCTGTTTTGCTTAGGTAGTTTCTGCTGCTCCATGAGATTTCTTCCCCTGTGCTTTTTGTTTGTTCTTTTTAAAGAAGGATTTTCATACCCCAAAAAAGCTTTCAGACGTGCCAGATGTAAATCCTGGCTGACGCAGATCTGAGTGAAACTGCCTTGATTCCACTGAAAAGGGGTTGGAGGGATCCAGAGTGGGGACCCTGCCTTTTTCGTATTGTCTTTTGATATCATTACAAACAGACTTGACAGCCAGAAAAAGGAATAGTAGGAAAAAGGGTGTCTCAGGTGCAGAATGAGTAGGTCTGTGAGGTGCGTGATGTTTCTGTGGAAACACATCTTAAAGCAAGAAGAAGGATGAGTGTAGTGATTATTTCTAGGCAGTCCCAGAAGTGATGACTCCCCAGTTCTTGAATCGAAAGAAAATAATCTCTCCTCCTTAACACATGATTAGTTTCTTGAAAGGTTTTTAACATGGTGACAGCAACATTCTTTAAACAGAAATTAGTTAGTTTATTTTTCAAGGTTTGTCTTTCTGTTCATCTAATTATTGAAACCATCAG
Organism: Pitta sordida; assembly: GCA_013390025.1. Classification (NCBI taxonomy): domain Eukaryota; kingdom Metazoa; phylum Chordata; class Aves; order Passeriformes; family Pittidae; genus Pitta; species Pitta sordida. The sequence goes on along the minus strand of WEKX01009296.1, from coordinate 984,750 downwards.
TGGAAACTTGGACCTCTCTTGCTTTTTGTGTTTTGCTTTCCCATCTGGTCTAGTTCTGGCAATTCAGAATTGGATCAATATAATTTTATAAGTAACAGATTCTAGTGTCTCAAACCCAAGACTTTTACTCAATTGCAGGATTGGGCTTTGAAATTTGAATTTTGTAAATTGTGGGTCTCAGCTGTCAACCAAGACTTAAGAAAAAATAGGGAAAGAATGATTTCTCTATTTTTCTGTGGATGTCTTTCTTTTTTTCTTCACTTCAAAATTTGCTTTGTATCAAAAAAGATTCAACAGAAACCTGGCAGACTTTGTGTTATGTGTATATCTAATTATATTTTCTATTTACATACAGCATCACCTGGAATGCAAAATATTTCAGGTGAAATGTTATGCCTTCCTGCTTTCTTTAGACTCCTGGAATATACATCACTCAACTCTTGTGGATGATAATATAATTTCATTAAAAATGGTATAGTTTTGAAAGCATATTTCTCTAGGCATGAGAAAAAAGCAGCATTCCAAAAAGATAGGTTTAAAAAGACACTGGTTATTTTGTCTCAATGGACTCTTGGCATTGTCCTTTTAATTTTTATATTTTTTTTTAAAATCTTAGAAGAGAAAAATCTAATGAACATATTGTTAGGTTTTGTTATGACAGGGTTGTCCTAACAATCCTTTTCCTATGACCACTATTGAAACACAGGGGTCAAGAAACCCTGTTCTTATCTTCTTTCCCTTGCATTTCAGTCAATGATCTCTTTTATATCTGGATTTTTTGTGAAGGTCTGTAATATTCAGGAGCCTTTTTCTGTACCATGCTTTTCCTGAAAAGGACCCTCCTAATGTTTAACCATCCACATTTGGAATTTCTCTTCCTGCTGTAATTTTCTTGGTCATCTCTTATTTTTACTCTTGTAATTTTCATAAATTCATAAATCTAAACCCAGATTTTTTGTGTTTGACTCTAGAATATATTATCTGAGCTATGTAAAGTTTTCCACAGTCATGCATTTTCTTCAGTGCCTTTCTTTGCATCTTGTGCACAAATATGGCTCCTTATTGGGGCCCTGAATTATTGTATTATACAGGTATAGGGGAAAGAAATGGGATTTTTTCCCCTGGATTTCAGTTTAAGACAGCTGGCAGATCTGCCTCTCCTAAAACATAATATTTACTGTCCTAGCATTTCATCCTCAAGGGATGTTTTTATTTAGGAGAGAACCCAATATTACCCTCAGCGAGGACATGTTGAGCCCGGAGCAATTTATTATGCTAATGTTTTTCTTACTGAATTTCAAATTGCAACATTGTTGGCCTTTTTCATTGGGGAGAGTGAATGCTGGAGATTTAGTTACAGGTTTTTGTTTGGTTTTTACCCCTTAGGAAAATTCTGGACTGGAACAGTCATTGCTTTCATATAGCAAGCCTAATAGGTGTTGCTTTTTTAAAAATCCTCTTAGGTCAGTGTGTCTAAGATGAAATGTTAAATTTTCATAAGAACCTCCATTACCGCAATATGTTTCCTATTTGACTTATGTAGTACATGTAGATGGACAACTCAACACTTGAAGGAGGCAGGCTCTTTTATGTTGAAAGCATTACCATTCACAGTTTGGAAAAAAACGGAGCAAGCCTTAATTTTTTGCAAGCTTTGGCTTTCAAGAGCAAACCCATACCCTTCATAAACACTCTATTTGCACTGCAGGGTGGCTGAGACAGCAATAGTCTCAGGGATCAGAGTAGCTCGGGCTCGGGGCACGCAATTTCTGCGGCCTGCTCTGCTGGCTCACCCTGCTTTCTTTATCTCACATCTCTATCCTGCCTACAAAGATGTACAGTAGGTGGAATCTGTCAGGCACGAAGCCAGCAGGCCATGTGGAAGTGGAGACTGCTGGCGTCAGATTGATTAAGCCTGTGCACGTGTCTGTAGAAAGGAGACATCGGGTTTAATCACTCGGCCTGAGTTTCTTTCTGTTCCTTTCTCTTGCAGACAAATGTCTTGTGAAATGTCTTGTGCAGATCACAGTGGGAGCACTCCACTAAAGCAGAAAAGTAATCAAGGATAGAAACTAATTATCTTACCCAATTGGTTTGTTGTTTATTTTTTTCTTTTTATCAGCGGTTTATGAAGCCTTGGAACATCTTAAGATTAGAAAGCCTAAAAAAATTTATGAACTTTGCCTTATACAGCATTTATAGGGAATAATAAATGTTACGTATTTATTTAAGAGCTATTCAATAGGACAGTTTTGCAAACATCAGCCTCAGCTTTTCTCAGTTCGTAACTTTGATCTCTGTTTCGTTTACTGGAGAGTATAAAGCGGAAAATTATAAGCTCTTCTGAGAGCAACTGGATCCCGTTTAAAATGCATCTATCTTTATTTTTATTGATTTACAAAAGCAGAGTGATTCCCAAGTCTGCAAAGGCTTGAGGTTACAGTGCATATTCCTTGTGCAAAACAACAAGAAGCTGGCAGGTACTGAATTTGCTACACATGTTGTTGTTTGAAACATTTGACCAACTTGTTTGAATGGAAATATGATGTGTTAAAAAAAAAGACAAATGAAAGAAAAAACCTGGAAGAGGAAAAGGAATGTAAATAAAAAAGTAAAGGAAAAATTCAGAGTTGATCTGTGCTTGAAACTATTACCACTAATGTCTTTCAGAGTTGTCCTCAGTAGTTACAGTACATAAGTATTTTTTTATAAGTGCTGGCCTATGCTACATAACATAAATTGTTTCCTTTCCATGTAGGAAAAATAAGGTACAAACACAGCAGTTGTTCATTATTTCTAATCCCTTGGTTGAGCAGGTATCAGAATCCCTGTTATTTGAAGCAAGGGAATAAAATGCCTTGAACAAAAATACCAAATTGGACCTTTCAGCTCCACGCTTTCTTGAAAGTTCTTTTTGCCGTATTCAGGAATATTTTGTATCATGTCTTCCATGTGTGTCCAAGACTCTGTTTGCTGAGGTTAAGCATTGTCTCTTTTTTGTTCTAAGGTTCTGAACCAATGTTCTTTGGAGACTTTAAGCTATTTTCAAATAGTTACACTGTAGTGTGTTTGGGTCTTTGTTAAGTAGGGGTTGCCACCAGTTAAAGGAGACCAGAGACAAAATACAGGCTATGGGTACTGCAATAATAGTGGAGTGTTTTACCCCAAGAGGAAGTGTGGGACAAGAACCGAAACAGACAGGCATGCAGGATTTCAATTTTAACTTGCAGACCCTGTTAAGTCACAACTATTTGGCTGAATGCCAAAGGTTGCAAATTAAAAGGATTTAACTGAACTGAAACTCCTTCAGTAACATCTAGGATTAACTACTGCAGCTCTTGTTTATTGGTCTAGAAGACAGTGAAGGTAAAACTTGATTTATTCAAAACTCTGCAGTTGACTCACAAAGTAGGATGTTTGCCCAAGAGATGTAAACAAAGCGCTGAGCACTTGTGGTTCTTAAAGTTGCAGAACCCAAAGGTGTTAATCCTGGTGGCCTGGCCAAACTGCTGCTTGAATGATTGCATTGCAGATTTTCCTGCACCTCTGGTGCAATCGGCTCTGAGGTTCAATCCTAGCCTTAGTAATTGTGTGATCTCGCTGGGTTTTGTAAAATACAGCATGACTTTGCTTGTTGTTCTCCATGTTTTCAAGGCTCAGATACTCCAGACCTGTAGCTGTAGCAGTAGCAACAGTTCTTCCATATTTTTCTGCTCCCCTGGAGTTATAGTGGGACTCTATGGCTGGGCTTGCCCTGTGTTCTTTGAGCTGATCTTCATGTGCAAATATATCCTAGTGCTGCAAACTCTGTTTCAGTTTTCTGTAGATAGACCCTCCATTCACAGAGAATGTGTCTCATGGCCAGATACTTCCTCATTGTATGAGTATGGGACTCACTGCATGACGCTGAAGAGGCATTTTTCTCTCCTATAGGCTGGGAATTTGTCCTGCTTAGCTGGACAAATCAGTGTCCTTTGCTCAAAAGGTAGTTGTTGAAATCAAGTGCATTTTTCAAAACCTGCTTCCAAAAACCTGTCATACCAGTGAGTTACATTAGTGCATAACTGAAAGGAAGTTTTGGAATGTCACCGCTGCCTTCCTCTGGATAGGTTTTCAGGAAGCAGATTACTGTTGATTGCAAACGAATAGTCAAGAATGGAATTAAGCACCATGAATCTGGTAAAGAAGCTTTTTAACAAGAACACATTCTAGTAATTTCTACTCTCTTCTTTTTTCCTCCAAAGAGTATGAATTGGGATCCAAAGCAGTCTCAGGGCTGGGCTACTGTGACAGTCAGCCTTGGGGGACTCTTGAAGGGAGATCAAGGACCAAAGTCAACCATATCCTCACCTGCTTTAGGTGTGTTTCCTTCCATTCTGAACAGAGACTTTATGGGAAGAACTCCTATCTCCAAAATTATCAACGCATTTTAGCAGCAGGAAATCTGACACATGCAGTTTTATCCGTGCCTGTGTCACCACATGTTCCCGAATCATCTTCTTCCTGAAGGCCTTCTCTCAGGATCATGCAGAGTGGGTCGTGATGGCATTTTCTGGGACTTGTTTGGAGCCTGTGAAATCCATGCCTTTTAGTCAGGGGTGAGGTTTGGTTTTATATAATTGTACCACATTCAAGGCTTGAAACAATTGCTTTAAGTTTTATCATGCTCATTAGGAGGCCCTGTGATTCACAGATGTTATCAGGTTGTATGACATCTGTAATTACTCCATCATATCAGCCTCTGCAGTCCTGCTGAAGTATTTTGGGGTTGTTTTTTTCTCCCTGCCTGTGCCACATTGTGTCACAAACAGCCAGTTTTTATAAACACTGCAGAAACAGAGCACAGCACACAGACAGCCTATTGACAACTGAGAGGCAACCCAGAAGATAATTACTAACATTGCTTGGAGGGAAAAAAAAAAGAAAAAAAAAAAAGCATAGCCAGACAAGAAAGGATATGTTTTTATGAAAGCAGAAAAGCAGACAGTCTTAATTCCAAAATTAATTGTGTCTCCAGCCACTGATAATTAAAGGGGGGAGGAAGGGCTAGAGCAGTGCATTTGGCTTTGTTCTGTAATTTACCTTATCAGAAAAATGTGCTCACGTGTAACAAGGCAGGTTTGGAGGATGATTCGTCTGGGTTTGTTTTGTGCAGATGTAAGCACCAGCCAAGGAATGAACCAAGAGACTGCAAGGAGATTTGTGTCTCCTGAGCTTTAAAGGGCTTTGGGTGACAAAAAAGTATCTTCCTGCATTCATTCCGAGTAACATTAGACATGGTCATGTCTCCAGAGCGGCACAGCTGAGTGCACAAAACCAGCTCCCTGTGTCTTGTTCAGTATGTCAGATTATAACAGATTAGGGAGACTAAGAGCCCGTGCTATTTAAGGTGCAGACCAGCTGCCCAAATGTTCTACTGGATCAAGGCAGAAGGCGGCGGTGCTCAGGTGTAGAACTGGCAGCCCAAGGGTACATGGTTTCGTATCTGCTCTTAGGCACGAAAGCATCCTTTAGGATAAGGAACAAAGTCAGAAGGATCTGTGGTCAGAGCAGAATTACATACCCCTCTGTTGTGTCTATCCATGTCTTCACACCAACAGGGGATTGGTAGATGTTCACAGAATCACAGAATATTCTGAGTTGGAAGGAACCCCCAAGGATCATTGAGTCCAGCTCTTAAATGGCACCACTGCCTCCCTGGTGGGGAATTGCACCCTGGCTTCCCACGTGACAGGCAGGGGCACTCACCCCTGTACTGAAGTGGTTGCTGTGGAAGAACCCTTAGTCCTACATGGGGAGTTTATATGGCTTCTGAAGTTTCTAGGGTAACTCTCCAGCTATTCCTCAGTTCAGAGACACAACTGCATTCCGAACCAAACACACACAAAAATAGAGCTGTGAAAAGATTCAGTCTGCACATACATAATTGCTCTACTTAAACCAAAAAAATCACTACTGGAAAACCTCCCCAAAAAAATTTTTTGCTATGTTTAAAATAGTAGTTCACTATTAATCACTATATGCTTGAAGTCCAGTTCACTACTGGGTGTGAACAGCATTAACAGAATGCAACATACTAGTTGCCCTTTCTGGTAAATATAGCTCTAAAAATTATTTCTGAACAGGTAGCTGACAAAAAGTGCCTTGAAGTGTTGGGAAGGTGAGGAGGAAGGAAAAAAGAAATAGAGCTTATCTTTCTACATCTTTCTATTCCTCATAGCTGTTTCCTCAGCAGGACTTTCCTGTATTTGCAAAATACAAAACTCCGTTTTCCATTCTGCATTTTCATGGAATATGGTTCTCATATCCCATTCACTGCCAGATCTGCACTAAGCAATGTGACTAACTTCTGATTGCCTTGGTACTTTAGCCCTGGCAATATTCATGTCCATAGCTCTACAAGTGGGTGTGAATTTTGGGGAAAAAAAAGAGATCACAATCAGAGTTAGAAATAAATCAGAAGCTATAAAATAGTGATGTTTTATAACCATGCCCTTTTTTATTTCATGGATTTAATACCTTTATTTTGGTTTTAATTGCTATACTGAATTATTTTAAAGGGTTACTTATATCTGCAATGTTGCAATGGTACAGTACTTTTCCTTGAAGTAGTACTTGAAACTGAACTGGCTCCTTTCCACAGAAAAAAACCTCATAAACCAAACCCAAAAAACTACTGTAAAGTTTTAATTATTTAAACTGAAGGAAGAGAAAGAGGTAACAGGGATTACAGCGTTTGGGTCGGGTATGCTGATTCTCTCATTGGAAGGAGTGCAGTCCTCTTTTTCCAGAGTCTGTAATATTCTATCATATCAAAACTGCAACAGTTTTCGTCATGTCTTTCTTTAAATGCTATATGACAGAAATGTCTCTTGGTTGTCTAATAAGAAATTATGATTACCGCGGGGAAAGAAGGTCAAAGCATTACATTTTACTAAATGGATAAGCATTTGTTACATTTAGGAAGGTCAGTCCAGTATTCAATGTCATTACTACAGAAACACAGTGTATTTAATTTAAACAAGGCGTCAGATTTCTTCCAGGGTGGACTCATGTACAACCAGTGTCCCAGTGAAGAGGAGTAAGATTTTTTAAAATGACTAATGATGTTGAGTGCCAAAGCTGACATCTTAAAAATGTCTGGAAGCTATGGGTCATCTGTCATTAGAAAAAATATCCTACTTCAGGTTTCCAAGGGATGGATAGAACAAACATGTGTCACTGGGTTTTGGATAAAATGCTATTTCAGCTGTGCATCAGTATGGATGTGTTCACTTACAAACAAACTCTACACTGTAACCAGTGGAAAAAAAACCCCAAACATAATAAATACATGTCCTTCAACAGGGATAATTTTGCTTATCATTTGAGTTTCTGGACACCAAGCTGTCATTGTGTCAGACATAATGGAAAACCAAAGAGTGTCAGTCTGATGAATGATAGAAGAGAATAAATATTAACGCTGTTCCACAGCAAAGGAATTGGCTCATGAGTATATTACTGCAATCTCAGAGCTGCCCACTTTTATGGTGTTAATTGCCTTTCAAACTTACACCAACACAGCCTGGATTCTGATATAATTAAGGTGTTTGTGGCATCACAGAACTGAGCCTTCTCCTGTTGAGATTTCATTAACATGACAGTACATGGACTAGATAAAATAACAATGTCTCTGTGGCAGAGCTCTCAGCTCTGCTGTAGCACAGGGGATGTGTTACACCATGTTGTCATTGTACACACGTGACTGTGCCCTTTTACCGTGGCCGCATCATTATTTTCATTCCTTTGCTTCAGTAGTGGGTCAGAGAATTTATGTGATCCTTGAGATCATTGTCAGGCTTCAAATCACTTCTAACAGCAATGGAACATTAATGTTCTAGATCTTTTGAAAGATGATTCGTATTTTTAGTTACTGTTTAGTAACAAATACATTTGTAATATCCATCTTTAAAGGATACTCTGGTCTTGTTCTAAGCCATGCTTAATGTACTTTTCAGAAGCCTGTTCTGGTTTACTTTCTAAATCTAAAGACACTTTTTTGAACCAGCATTCTAGTCTCATGTTGCCTCACAGTAGATTTTAGTTTGTAATGAATTTGCTTTGACTGTGTAGACAGGTGTTTTGAGTTTGCAGAACTGAAACACCAGTTTTGTTAGCAAATATTTTGAACAAGGACTGCAAGTTATATCTATCAGACCTAATTCTTGGGAACTGGTGGCTCAGAGGAGTATGAATGTTACGTTACCTAAGCAGAATTATTTGAAACATTTGAAGTGATTCTTCAGTTGTTTGCCACCTCTTTCATTATTATAAAAGGAGGTTTTATAACTTTACTGAGCTCAAGAATTGTTCATGGATTACTTTAAGGTACTGAAAAACCTTATCACACGCTCTGTAAGAATAGTTGAATCTTATCTTTGGAGAACGGGCTAAAGCCTGTAAACATCACCTACATGTTGTGTGCTACTAAAATATTATAATCTGCTTCTGTGATTGAGGTTTGATTTAGGGTAACTGAAGATACTACTCCTCTAAAATAGGAAATTTACTTATGAAAGTCCAAATACTTACTTTCAGAGATATATGTCTTAATGGATTGGATTTGCGGTCTCCAGAAGAAGGTAAAGAGTGTAAACCAGGCATGCATTTTTCATTTTCAAACCAAATCTAATCTGGTACAGTAATTTTCATGCCCAATGTTTTGTAGACACTAGAGAGTATGAGGTTTTGTTTGCTTGGTAGTTTGTTTTAGTGGAGATTTTTAGAAGTAGTCCAGGGACAGTGAAGTATTTACATATCACAGGCTTAAAATTATTGGTTTAAAAGACCCCCCAGGTTAGGCTGTATTGCACTGTAGTGCATCATTGTTTTGTAATTTTGGTATGCCCTGGGTGATGCTCCAGTAAGGGAACACGTGGTGTGGAATACATGGGATGAATAAGGTTCAATGGTGGCTTCAGCTTTTGTTGGTTTTTTGAATGTATTTCAAGTAAAATGACCGTAGGGGGGGAAAAAACCCCTGGAAAATGTGACATCAACTCAACAAGTAGAAGGCACAAAAACTAGCTGATTTAAAAACCTCTAACAGTATCTGTCTTCTAGGAGTGTTGGTTTGGATTTATGATGAGTGTATCGGTGGGAGGAACAAAGTTTCATGGTCTGTCTTTTAAACAGATAGCTGTGCAAATTATCATATTATCACAGTATCACAGTGTTGATAAGGTTGGAAAAGACTTGAAGATTATCAAACCCAACCTATAATCCAACTAAAACCTAACAGCTATAACATTTATATCATGGCCCTCAACACCTCATCCAGTCTACCCTTGAACACCTCCAGGGACAGCGATTCAACCATCTCTGAGGGCAAATGCAAAAAAATAATGCAAGTTGTAGAATCAGGGTGTTAAAACATTGCTCCAGGTATAATAATATAAAAGGAAGAATATAATATAAAAGACTGTGACCTATCAGTCTGCTTTTGAGAACAAACTACTGGCAGCACAAGTAGGGCTGAACTGAATAATTGTTTAAGCTTATTTTTAAACATAATTTTGATGGATTTGGTTGTTTGCTCATTAACTGCTTTTATTCAGTGGTCAGAATGAGTCACCATAAAACAGTATGACATGGATGTTTCTCAGAACATAAAGCATAGCGTAATAATAGTTTTTCTAAATGTTGAAATAGATTAAAAATCTAAAATGTAAAAATCTAATCTCATAGTATGACTTCAAAACTGGCATTTTAACTGTAATGAAATATGTCATGGTGGAATTGTTTTCCAGTTTGGATTCTAAATATAATCTGAAGTAACTGCACAGAAACAGTAGATAAGTAAATACGTAGTTGCAGCATTTCTGCCTCTCATCATTTACAGACCTCTCATTGTATCTAATGAGCAGCACAGCCAGAAGTTCAGCCAGTATTGCCATTCCAAGACATTCCAAAACTGAACGCCAGAAAAATAAAAAATCACAAAAATTATTGTGATTAATTTTCAATTTTTTCTCATTTTATTCCAAGTTTTGAATCTCAGACATAGGACAAGTTTTTCTAGAGCTCTGGGAGCTGAACTTTCATTGATGTTTACGTAGTCCTCACTGCGAGTGGCATGGGGTTCTGGGGTGTCCTGAAGTATCTTGAGAGTGTCTGTGAAGTCACAAGAGTAAATGTTCATTGGTTACTTTAGAAGTCTAATCTCATTCCTGTAAAGAAGCATGTTCAAAATGAGTGCCCAATTTTGCTTTTTATATGCAATATTTTATGTATTTCTCTATGTCATAATTAGCATACAGACTGCTTCTAAAATCTGGCATCTCCCAAGAATTCTCTGAGGCATAATTCTAGTTTGAAAAAGGATTTCACATCTTAGCTAAATATTTTCTGAGCATAAAATATGATTCTGATGATCAGTGCTGTGGTCCAAAATAATTTGTCTTGTCTTTTGAATTAGTGTTTGTTGCCAGATCACATGAATATATTTTTATGAGTCTATTTTTATTTTTTGTTGCTGAGTAACCTATTGCTTTGGACCCCAGCAGGAATTGAGTAAAATCAAAATATAAAACTGCTGCTAATGACCATTTTGTTAGATTATTGACCCTTCCTCTGTTTCATCTCTGCCTGTACTAACAGCCAATTTTCAAGAGATTGTTTTTTAATTAATTCATCCAGATGATGATTATCATTGTCAAATACTTAATATCTGCTTTCAAATTGTGAGAAGAACAAAATTTTCAAGTTTTTGTTTTTGCTGCCGTAAGACCAGTGAGTTCCTGACTCGATGGTAATTCTGTTACGGTTTTCTAGTTTCTTCAGCAATATTGGAGTTGCCATAAGGAATGTGAACACTCTGATGCTCACTGGTTTTGAGAGCAAAATGATCATGCCACTGGGATGTATTTTCTGGGTTAAAATTGCCTAGATCTTTGCATTGTGCAACCTCGGCAAATTTCCAGGGGAATTCTTTAAATTAATTAGCAGTATAGTTTGGCCATCTGAGTTTCTGGAGAGAAGGGATTTCATTTTTTAACACTGCCTCAGATTGTTTTAAATTCAGAACGTAAGTGGCCATGTTTAACAACTTTGTTATGAAAGACTAATACTGGTTTAATTAAGCTGCATTTCAGATTCCCAAACAATAATCTGGCTTTCAGCTTCTCTTCTCTGACCTGAGCACTCTCCTGACACAAGCTGCCATTTCATAAACACTGCTGGGAAAATTCCCACTTTCCCTGCACATGCCTTTTGCTCTGAAACCTTAGCTTGGATGTGCTGAGAGTTTTATTTCCACATTAGTCAACAGAAGTAAATAACTGCATGAAAACCATAGAATGTTAAGAACGTAAAGAGTAAGAAAGCTGTATGGGGTGGGTTTTGTTGTTGTTGTTTGTTTACTTTTTTTTTTGTTTTAAGAGAGGAGGGGGAAGGAGTGAAATAATACCTCTAATAGGAAATCTAATCCTAAGTGTTAGCGAAAACCAATTTCTTCCTCCCTCCAACAACTTTGCAAGAGAGGTTTGGTCCCCATGTCAGTGGCAGACATCTCTGAAGAAAGCACAGTCAGCACTTTAGCATAAAACCCCTGAAACAAACCATTAAGTCACAGAGCATGCTGTCCCAAAGACTTGGAGGGACGAGGTCACCGAGGTCATGGTCCTAATAAGGGAGTGTTTTAATTGGTTTCTACTGTTTCTCCCCTGACATCCCTCATTTCCCTCCCTCCTCCCCTCCAGCAACCTTCGCACCTTTGATCCCTCAACTGCTGTGGTTCTGAAACTGTATGGAGAAAACTGCAATTACCCAAATATCACCATTACTGTGACACGTTGCAGATAGGGGGACCACAGGGCCCCCACTACTAAGTAATCCTGTAAATTGCTTAAAATAACAACGAAGAGCACTATACACTTTTCTCCTCCATTGTCAGACTGAAATAAATAGGTCTTTCTTTAACATGCCTAATCCTGCTAAACAGTACAAAATCCTATTACTCAATGAATTATAAATCCTGCTTCAGCACCTCATTTGTCCTGGAGTGTTTCATTGTGAAAACCAGAAATTCAATACCTTATTTTAGTCACACAATCCCTAGCACGACTGATTTCCCCCCTCCCTTCCCCCAGCCTCTCGTCCCATGTTGATTGTGCTCAATAAGGTTTATGTTACAGCCACTAAAAACCCTGGTGAGGACAGTAAAGGCAGCATAAGCCTGTTTAAAAACCAGCCTGCACATTTCTCTACCTGGATTCTCACTGTGTACTTTTGGAAGGTGATGTAAGACAGATGGAAGGCCTTGTTAATTTAATGTTGTGATGAACATCTGTCAAGTCACATTTCTTCTTCACCTATAATGGCAGCATATCTTTATTGGTTTCCTCTTACTTGTATTATGAAACATAATTCTCAAGAGATCCTTACATTTTTCACCCTTGAAGCCCTACATTGACCAAATTTCCGAGGCCTTTGAAATGCATCAAATCTGCATAAAGCAGATTAAATTGCTGAGGGTTTTGTCTTGGGTAATGTGTGAGTACAGACTGCAGAAACTGCAGCTCACAGAGGGCAATGCCCCTCTCCAGTCCCTGCTGTGGCCTGTGAATTTGTAACTACTATTTCCCCAACAGAAGTGAAGTAGAACCATTTCACATGGTGTGCAAATCAACAGTCACTGTCAGGCCCATAACATCACCATGAGAAAGTTTTACAGTGTTGAAGAAAAATTGGGGCACAAATGAAGGTTTTTCCAGCAGATAAAACCCTCATGAAAACCAGTTGAATAAGAGTAGTGTTAAGCTTTGTTCAAATATATATATGTATATATCTATATTTGGTTTGCAAACTCTAGGTCAGGCAGTACCAGATGATACAGAAGGAAGGGAGAAGGGAAGATGAGAAACCAAATTTCCTTATCTCACACTGCAAGTATTTGATACAATTCAGGTCCTGGATCCCTGAGTTGATTAAATTGCCTGGAGTTGCTGGGTGTTTTGTGGTGAGGGACAGCATCCACTCCTCCTGGACATGTGTTAGCTGGCTTTGCTAGCTGTGGCTTAGGTCCTTGTTACCCAGTCCTGCTTTGGACTCTGGTTGTAAAAATCAAATCTAAACCTTGGAAGTCGAAGGATTATATTTCAGAATATATGCCATAAATATCTCCTATCTAATCTGAGATCTGCTGTCGCTCTTACCATCTCGCAATTTCTAAATAGTTTTTAGTATGTGATAAGTATATTTCATTTAACTAGGCCTTTCTAATGGAATTAATGTATAATGCATGATCAGATATGTGTCTCTGCATTTCATTTTTTTAGGGCTTTATGCTATAAAGAATTCAATTTCTTTTAAAAATTGTTTTGTCAATTCTGTTTTCCTTATAAAACCCAAGGCAAGCTGCTCAGGGATATGTTTTGTGAAAAATAAACCCAAACTAAAGAAATTACAAACAACTCTTTGTCATAAATGGTAGTTGAAAATGAAACAGGGAGTCGAGAATCCATCAAGCTATAGACAGAATGCGCCAGAAACTCAACATCTAGAAACTAGTCTTTTTTTTGTTATGTTTTATTTTTATGGTGTTGCCCTTCCCCACCAAAGGCCAGAGTTTCAAAACAGTTGCAGCACTATAAAGTTATTAAGTTCCCTCAAGTAGAGATTGGCTGCCCTGTGAAAATTCATCTTCTGATTCTCCTTGGGACAGACTGGAAACTTCTCAGGTGCCACTGGTTCACTGTGGGCCTGATGACATCAGGATTTGAAGTGCAGAACAGATGGGGAAAATTTGTTTCTTTTGGCCAAATTAAACACAAATGAAGCTTTTTATTAATTCATTTTAACATTAACACAAACATTTTTATTTAGATTATGAAAAGGTTCTTAGAAATACATGTAAATTTTATTTTAAAAAATAATTTCACAGATGTGAAACATTTTTCCTTTTATGGCTTAGTCTAGCAATAACCATACATGTCTAAAATTACTTTCCAGCCACTGCATCATGTTGTAGACTCTAGAGCTATCCCAAAAATCCTTAAAATTTCTGAATAAACATTTTTGTCCCTAATAATCGGTGGCTTTTATCTGAACTATGAGATGGCGCTTCCATCAAGTCATCGAATAGGCCAATCTGCAAATGTATTGCGGTAATTTCAACCTACAGTCTTGACATAAATCTGGGAAGTACAAACATTTAATGAATTCTGAAATACTTCAAAGAACATTACTGCTTTCATCTCTCTTCCTAAATGTACACAGTTAAAGATTAAAAAAACAATGATCAGCAAACAAATATTTCTAGTGATGGGAGGGAACCAAAAGCCTGGAGCATGTCGGGAGGGGAGAGAAGGGTGAGGGTATACTCAACCTACATTGTTTCAGAAAAAAGAAAAGGATGCTACAGCTGTAAGAAATTAACACAAAACGTTAATTATACATGCTGATGCTGATCAGAGAGGGGAAAAACCCAGACTAAGAAAGCCAAGTTTTAAAAAATTGTATGGCAAGTATTTACAAAAGACTTAGAAGAAAGATAAAAAAACCCAAAACATGTCTGCATCCTAAACTATGCGACATCAAGAGTTATCTCATTATTAAAAGTATCTTTATGCATTTGAAGTTTGACATGTCGTACGTTAATACGACTCAAGACAGTATTACTGTAGAGGCAATTCTTTGTTTAAAGCTCTACAGGCAAAAATTTTTAAAAAATCTCTATAAAATACTTCACGGTGTGAATCCTCACAAATTGCCTGTCCTTTCACTGCTGAGTAATTTTAGACATGTGAACCAATCCCCTTGTTCTCAGTGAAACTCAGCACACGTCAGCCTTTGCTGGGTTATGGCCCATGTGAGAAAGGATACAAAAAAATAGGGTGAGAGTAAAAGTGCTGCATGTGGGAACTTGGTAGGGAATGCTGTAAGGAAGCAGGGCTGCACCTCCAAAAGAAATTGATGTTTTTCGTTTGTCTATCAGGATCTTTGATTGCTTCTGACTAACAGTTTCCTATGTGCTCTTGCCTTCTATTTCAGTCCACGTTGTTTTCCCACAAGTAGAAAAGTGTCATTTCATGTGATTTTGCTGCCGTGAACCACAGCAAAGCCTTTGTTTTCATAACATGTTAAACTGTATTCTTTAAATTCTTCATTGATTCTATTAAGCTTTAAAAACAGTCCTTTCCCTCTCCCTCCCCGCCTCCACCCACGCACACACAAAAAAAAGGGAGAAAAATCCCCCCTGCCCCGCTAGGCAGTGGTCTGGAATGATTGGCAGGCTCTGCTCAGAAGAGACCCCTGGATCCTAATAGCAAGGGTTGCTGCAGGTCATTTATTATTATTTACAGAGCCCAGAGGGGCCCAGGACTGCGAGGAGAGCAGGAGGTACCGTGGGGCACTGGCACAAAGCTACAGAGCAGCTCAGAGAGAGGAAAGGTGGGGAGCTCAGTGCAGGTCAGAAAGGAGGTCTTGGCAGACCCTTTTGGGATGCCCAGGACTGGAACAGCAAAGGGTGTCACAGGTCAGGACTGAGGTGTTTTGGCAGAGCAGCGCAGGGGCCCAGGGCTGCAATAACAGGGGGGTGAAGCAGGTCATTGGCATTGGCAGGGATGTGTGGGAGAGAGCTGTGCAGAAGAGCCTGCCTTGCTTTTGCTGAAATGCTGTTGCTCCTACTCCTTAATGAGCGTTCTCTTTACCCTTAAACCAGGAAATAATTCTTTCCAAAGCCTGCTCCTCTATAGTGACTTCAAATGGTATTTTAGGTACGGGAGAGAGGTGATAGCACAAACTATAATGGTCACATTTTGTGTTGTTGTGTAATTACTAATTAAAAAACAAAGCAAACCCGAGTTTTCAAGGAGTCTAGGGAAGGATTTACCAAACTCTCAGGCTGCAGAGACTCCACAAAGTCTGCAGGCAACAGGAGAAGAAGTCTCTGTGTGTATTCCCTCCGGGCTCAGAGCAATTGCTCATAAACAGGCTGAGGTCTTGGGTACAGACTGTAATCTGCTCACTCTTACAATAATGTGCCTGCACTATTTATGAGGTAACCCACGTGTACTTCAATGAGGTCACTGCATTTTCCTGTTGAAGAGAGTGTAAAGTTCACCTCTTGTGTGTTTTCTACCATCGATACCAGGACTTTGTGAAAAATTGTCAGAGCTGCACATGAAGGAAAAAAAAAAAGAAATTTGCTCTGGGGGAGAATGTAGATAAAAAGAAATAAAGTTAAGAAAAGTATAGCTGGGTGTAGAGCTAGTTAAACTGTTTCCCCCCTTTTTCTTCTTTATGCCCACTTCCCCTGAGAGAAACAGTTTGGAAAATATTCGTTTTATAGTAAACTGTCCAAGATTGTATTGACTTGGTCTTTGCTCAGCACCGAAAATTAACCTCCAGGAACATTTAATTTCAAGTGAATAATAAGGAATAAAGAGGGAAAAGAACTGCAGTTTCGCAGTTACTATGTGTTTACTGAAAACTACATATTTTACAACGTTAGGTATTTATTTATCCATCAAGGAGTTAAAAGCATGCTGTCATAACTTGCTACTCATGAAATATTGAAATCTATGTTTAATGACCAACTAGCATATTAAATATTTTGTGAACAATGTGCTATAAAAATAATAGCATAACTATAAAGTAGTAATAGCATAATTAGAGCCGTTAGGAGATATATTTGAGATTACTACTCTGTTGCAACAGGTAGCATAAAAGATTCTCTGTCCATCTGTGTGTGAGTCTAAATGCAGTATTTTAGCTCAGGTTATTAAGTTGGGGTCCTTAGACCACGGAATAAATTATTTCCCCACATTTAAACTAAGAAAAAATTGCAGAGAAAAGACTCCATTAATCCAATTTTCTGTTGTGTTTCAGGGATGCATCTTGAGTTTTCATTCCATGAATTTCCTGTTTTGCACAAAGTTGCTTGCCTCCCTTCCTCTCCTACTCACTGTCATCAACAATAAACCCTTCAACTGCAAATGTCAGTGTGTGCATGTAAAATGCATTGCTAGAGAACACAAATTCCTCCTGTCCACTGGCTGAAATGCATTGCTGGACCCCATCACCACATTTTGTGACTGAGAGCTCCAGGTCCTGTGATAAAATTCAATATACACGATCCCACTAAAATATTTGATTAAGGTAGCAACTGAAGAGGTGAGTCCTGTAGTCCTTGACGCACTCCAAACAATCCTTTCCACCTAAAAATGTGATGAGCTCTAGGAAGACCCTTTTTTTAGGCATGGCTAGATGTCAAAAGTAGATTTCTTGTTTTAGAAGTACTCCTATTGCCATTGTCTAATATTATGGCATATTCCTTGTAATTTGTATCGCTCCTTGCTCATCAAATTGCTTATACGTAGTCCCCTCGGCTGTCATGGTTTAAACCACGTGATAAACGCTTCAAAATCCTGCTTCTGCTTTCCTGAAAAACTTCAGTGCAAATCCCTTCACCTTCAAGAGGAAAACATCTAAAACCCATCTCTTTTGGCTTTTCATGCCTTTTCTATCTTTGCTTATTTTTCTTTGCAAAAACAACTCTTTTTTGTAACATATGTTTGTGTCCAGCTTGGGTACCTCCTCATTGTTCCATCATGCTCCCATCCGTCTCTCTTCTGTTAGATCCATCCAAGTACCTTTGATTTGCAGAATCCCTCTGGTGAAAACCAATTGACCAAAGGAACAGTGAAAATGGAAAGTCATGAAATCAAGAGTCTGCTCAGCTTTTTTTCACCTGTGTTCAGAAGAGCAAAAAGAGGGGCAATCCGTGATCGAAATAAGTTTTAACAATTCTGAAAGGGGAATGTCAGCATAGTTCCAGTCCATTCACATTTTTCTTGGGGTGTGAAATTAAATACAAGGGTTCTATTTTTTGGTATGTATTGTTAATAACAGACTGCTTTAAATAAGCTAAATATGCACTTGCAATCACCAGGTTCGCTACTGATGCTGTAAAATGCCCGTTTACAAACACAGCTGAAACATTGTGTCTCTGAATTTGAACACACAAAACTGGGTTACAGGCAGATTTTCCTTCAATTGTTTGTGTCTGCCTTCACAGCACAGTTTATTGTGCTTCCCATTCCGAAGAAAACACGGCTGAGAAAACTACTCTCTTTTCTTTGTAATTTTTCACCAACGTTTTCCACTACAGCTAAAGCTACAGGGGCGTCCTTTAATTCCTTAATTGCCTGGGCAAGAAAAGCAATTCAGCACAGCTTTAGCGCCAAATAATAATCATTCCACCCACTCTTAGCGTAATGCTCGACTACATACTTAAATAAATCGCTTTGGTGAGTAACAAAGAGGTTATTTTTGTCCTTAAGTGCTTTGCTGAACTACCGATTATATTCCTTGTGTATAGGTAGTCCCTGCAGCACAGATATCAACAGATTCTGCCCGGTTTTAGCAGATCTGAGAAGAAAACAGGGTGCAAGCATGCGTGTAACAGGAAATAGTACTGAGCATAGATAACTCACGCAAAATAAAACAAAGACATGGCAACTGTGTGTCACTGCACGGTCAATTATAAACATTTTTTTCTGTGGTTCTGCTGTGAAAAGAAACAAAATGCAGACAGTGTTACTACACAGTTGTCAGATTGCTTTAGAACCACAACTATGATGGATTGAATTTTAAATAAACAATGGTAAAAATAGAGTAGGTATGCAGTAAAATAAGGCCACATGTTGTACATGGCTTTTGAAAAAAAAAAAGTTATAAAATATCTTGTACATATTTGATATACTTTTCAACATTTGATGAGCATGTTTTGTAATAGAACTAGTTATACCCATTGGAATGGGGCTTCTCAGTACACTGTAAGTCATCAGAGCTACACCACAGTTAAGATATCCATGTAGAGAAAGTATGTCTTAAAAAATGAAGAAAATCTATATGGACAGGATCCTTTTAATTTTGTTTATTTTACCTCAGAAGACTCCTAGTCATATAAGTAGGGAATTTAGAGTTATGACCTTACGCCCTTGTCCATCAAACATCAATTTAAGTTTGCAAGAAGTGCCATTGAAGGCAATAAAGTTATTCAGGTGCATAAAAACTGGAAATGAGCATGTCTGAGCAGCTGAATAAGACTCCACAGGATATATTTGTCTCTAGGAGCTGTCTCTTTCCCTTTTTCCTTTGGAGGTACATTTTTACACTATGTGAAAGTTCAATGAGGTTGTTCAAACATGGGATGGGAAAGAAGAATCTCTGCAAATGTGAATCAAAATGTAGTGGCTAAGAGCCCCAGTGCTACATTTCAATAGCCAGAGCTTGTCATGACTTGCACAGGCCAGTTTCACAGCAGATTAAATGTCTCTCCAAAATACTTTGTTGGCATACCAGAACTGACAACCCAGGTCAGGCAGTTCTCCTTTTCTTTATTCTGACTGGATTTCCATTTCTAGTCTCAAGTATAATGTGCCACAGCCAGCTGCTTCTTTCCACTCTTTTATGGAAGAATGTTTATTTACATCTATTCACTGAATTTAAGAATTGTAACCTAAAGTTTGTGGTATAGATGATAACATATATAAATTTGAGAGCATGAAGGCCTACTCTTACTGTTAATAGTCTTTATCATTTGACTCAATGATGCAGAAATGTTGTCCTACATTTGTCCTAAGATTCCATATAGAATATTTGGCTGTTGTTACTTGAAGAAAGAGAAAATTTCAACCATTGTGCTTTGGACAGACACTTTGTGGGGGAATTGTATTGTGATAGGATCTGATCTATGTATGATCTGAGTGATATGATCTAGATGTAGAGGATAGGTTAGTTGGATTATAGGTTGGACTAGATGATCTTCAAGGTCCTTTCCAGCCTTTTCTATACTGTGATACTGTGTGATACTGTAATTTCATTTAATTTAGTTTAATCGTTCTTGACTCTTTCCCCTTTTGCTACTCTTTCCCACCCCAATCCAAGTATATTAGCTCAAGACATTGTCCAGCATCCACTTCTTTTCCTTGGATCTTCTCCAGTGCCACAGAAATCCTGATTGTCATTATGCTCTCAAGGATACTAGTTTTTTCTACACCCTGCACAAATGGTGTATGATTATCCTTTGTAGAATACTTCATTCTGCATCCAGTGGAAGTAAGTTTTGGCATCTCCCTTGGTTAGGAGCATCTTAAAATCTAATTTATTCCTTTTGAAGTTTTGTTATCAGGTTCAGGACCGGGAAGAACAACATGTGGGCAAGGCTATTCTTGTAATTAATTGTTTGCTTTCTCTGCCTGCTCTGAGAATCTGTTCTTTGTCCTGCATATCTGATAATGTCATGACTCCAAGGTTCTTTATAGCTGTAGTAGCTAATGTACCTTAATGCATTTATATTTCAGTCTCTTCAGATGGGTTCCAAGCTGTGGTCCTATTAACAGAAACCAGAGCAGGGTGGAAGCAGCCTTCTTGATAACCACACATTCGAGGCCTCTCACTCTGACCCTTCTCTCTTGCTTTTTCCGTGACCTCTCCCATTCCCCTCACAGCCCAGCTAATCGTCCTTATTCCAGTAACAAACATCTTGCATTCTCTAATCTGTTGTTTCTAATCTCACAATTTGTGCTTGTCTAGAATGTCACATTTATAAACAAGAGACAGAGTCCAGTGCCTTCTGTTCCCAAAGCACAGGCATCCACCATGAGAGTGAATATGGAATCCTCGTGGGCTCTGGGAGATTTAGGGTTCATGATCAAGATAACCATAACTTCCAGGTGTGAGGTGCTGGCTTTATGTATGGAGCAAGGGAGTGTTAAGATGCAGTACACAACATTAGAAGCAACATTAGAAGAAGCTACTGTGATTCTTGCCCTATTCTTGCTTAGGTTAAAATCAAAGAGCAATAGGCTCATTGTAGGAGAATCACAAACAGAGAGTACCACATAGACTGGCTGAAATGCTGGACATCAGAGGCAGCTAAAAGGATTTAGTCCTTCCATCACCGCTTCTCACCAGCAGGACTGATGAAGCCATAAGAACGTGAAATGGAGAGGGATTTAGGAGTAATGATTGACAGAAAACTCAATATGAGCCAGCAGTGTGCCCAGGCGGCTAAGAAGGCCAATGGCATCCTGGCCTGCATCAGGAACAGTGTGGTCAGTCTGACTAGGGAGGCTGTCCTTCTCCTGTACTCGGCGCTGGTCAGACCTCATCTTGAGTACTGTGTGCAGTTCTGGGCTCCCCAGTTTAAGAAGGATGTTGAGCTGCTTGAGAGGGTCCAGAGAAGGGCAACAAGGATGGTGAAGGGAGTGGAGGACAAGCCCTATGGGGAGCAGCTACGGTAACTGGGGTTCTTCAGCCTGGAGAAGAGGAGACTCAGAAGCAACCTGATTGCTGTTTACAACCACCTGAGGGGAGGTTGCAGCCAGGTGGGTGTGAATCTCTTCTCTCAGGCTGACGACACCAGAACAAGAGAGCATGGCCTTAAGCTGTGCCAGGGGAGGTTTAGGCTGGATGTTAGGAAGAGGTTTTTCACAGAGAGAGTGATCTCTCATTGGAATGGTCTGCCCAGAGTGGTGGTGGAGTCACCGTCCCTGGAGGTGTTTAAGAGAAGACTCGATGAGGAGCTCAATGACATGGCCTAGTTGGTGGGAGGCTTGGATGGATGGAGTGTGGTGTCCATGGTCCCACGCTTGTACGCCTGATCCCTGTGTGGGCATTTGCTTGGGAGTTGGACTAGATGATCCTGTTGGGTCCGTTCCAACTCAGAATAACCTGTGAAGCTGTGAACATATTGAACCAGAAGCCCATCCAGCTTAGTCACCTGCCAGCAATGTGGATGCTTTAAGAAAAAAATAGAAGAGACAGTCAGTGATACTTGCTCACCTTCCCAGCAGCTGTGGCTTAGAAGTTCCTCAGATCTCAAGCAAATACTCATTCTATGGATGCAGTCAGATGCATCCAAATACGTTGTGTAGTTAGTCTAGGAATGTTCAATTAAGTCTTTTGAGATCTGGAGGTATCTGGTTTCCTGTGTGTACACTGGTGTTCCTTGAAACTCTTGCAATAGGTTTTCTGCACATGAAGCTCAGTGTGCTTGGCACACAGAGTATTTCTTTCAAGGAGTCTGATACAGATAACAAACAAGAGAAACAGAAAGAGAGAGTAGAAGACACCTCTGCTTGAGGGAAGAAGAAAGTACTACAAGCAGCTGTGTTCACTCCTCTCAGAACAGGAATATCAAAATTCTACTGTTATCAAAATTATACTTGGCACTGTAGGCAGCTGTTCAGAGTACAGATGTCACTTTAGGCACCTGGTCATCAACCATTATCAGAGGTGTACTGTAAACTTGGGTTGTCTTCAGTCATGGCAATGTGTGCATTTGTTCTCTTTGATCACCTTCTGTACAATTTAACCCAAAGAGAGAAGATCTAATAATAACCAATAATTTGCAGAATCATCCATGCTCCCTAAAAAGGCCTCCTTTCTGG
Source organism: Pitta sordida (assembly GCA_013390025.1). Lineage (NCBI taxonomy): Eukaryota > Metazoa > Chordata > Aves > Passeriformes > Pittidae > Pitta > Pitta sordida. Next base: position 962,311 of record WEKX01009296.1, on the reverse strand, counting down.
CATCTTCCACTTTAAGCAGATGAGAAGGGCAGCAAGAAGGGGAACTTAACAGAAATAATTAATTAGAAATGTCAAAATAAAGCTAGTGGGCTATAAAAGATATTTGGAGAAAAAGTGAGACAATGAAGAAGACAAGCATGCAAGGCAGGCAGAAGTGAACAGCTGAAGGGATGAAAGAGGAGGGGGTTTTAAGCCAGTGAACGTTTGTCAGCAAAAGCAGAGAATATAAAACTATAAAATATCATGGGATCATCAGAGTGGCATCTGGATGTCCTTATCACTCATACTATAACAGATTTTAAAAGGGTGGAAAAATCCTAACTGAATAACCATTCCTTTTTTTTTTTTTTTTTAATAAAGCATCTGACTTTCACATTCAGCGGTTTCATTATAACCTCTGGCAACTAAGTGCTAATGGGCTCAGTTTTCATGTCTGCACCTCGGAGTGAAAAACAGGTCAGAAATGAGTTGCATTTTTCATATTCTCATTTAAAAGAAGTGATATTTTGACTTGTAAGGAGCCAAGTGCAGTTCACGTGCTTAGTTTCCTCTGTGCTGCACATAAAAACAGGAAAAGCCAGTCTTTTGGCTGTGCTGCTTTTTATTGTTGGTTGTTTGACATGTTTTTCTATTACAATTCACAGCAGGGAGCGTTTATCTCCGTTATGAAAACCAGTTGGCCCATTGTTAGGAAAGAAAGCTGCACTTCCCCAATAGGAAGTCAAGTGTCTCTACAGTGTCGTAGAAAGGCATTCTGCTGTCGAAGTCAACATATGTTGGCTCTGGGAGACTCTGTGCACTCAGAATTAGGGCTCCTGCCTTTGATTAGAACAAGTGAGTTTCCCCTTGCCCACACTGGGGCACGGCATCATGTGCAGTGGCCAACAGCAACTCCAGCAGTAGCCCCTCTTCCTGCTCCTTGGGGCTGGGGGGAAGGTTTGGGTAACAGGGCCTTTTGTGCAACATTTAGCTATCAAAGCTGTGAGGTTTCTTTCTTTCTTCTCCTGAAATGGGTTATTTTGCAGGAGCAGCTCAGCTATTCTCAAAGAAATGTTGTTGCTATTAACTTTAAAAGTGCAAATATTGCATCTTAAGTTCTTTTCTGCTTCCTCTTTCCTTCCTAAACAAGTAAGAAATATAGTGTTGTTTTATTGATATTCTTTTTTACAATATTAACACTGAAAGCTCACTTTGCCATTTTTTCCCCCCAAATACAAATTTCTTAAATATTCAGGCCTGATAATGCCCAGTTATTCAAGTGGGTGTTTCTTAGAATTTACTTTCCTGTTCATCAAATGCAGGTCAGCTCAAAGGTGGGTGTTGATTCAAAATTAAGTTATGGGCCGATTTGTTTCTACCGGTCAGTCTTCTGGCCAGTGCTTGAGTGACATTGCGCCTTTGAGAAGACCCATAAGTCACATTCACTCCATGTTGAATAAATGTGACTTTATCTGTCTTGATCAGATGATAAAATGTCTGAAATACCATCCAAATAATTCATAAAGGATAGAAAGCTCCGTCTGTGGGATACTTTGAAATGGGCTTCAGTCAGGGCTCAGTGTCTGCTCTTTTCAGTGACATTCTGATCTGAAGTCAAACTTTTTGTTTGCATAATTTTGTTGTCAAAATCTGAATGACCAACATGGCGAGTCAGATCTTCATCTTGATTTATAATATATGACTTGGTCATATATCTAGTTGTGTTTAAAATACATAATCTAATTACTCTGCTTTCTTTTTAAGCAATTATACACAGTGTATTGGATTGTTATAGTTTGTTAATTCATGGGGCTAATCAAATTATTGTGTAATCCTGTATTTATTATTATTAATATTTCTCTTGGATGAGTATTTGTTTTTATACATGGATTACAAGGTAATAACAGTTTCAAGTCTAGAAAGCAAAACAAAGATAAAATATGACTGAATTCTCACCTTTTAAACTGCTAATGCTTTGGTTTGTGCACTTGCCTTTTTGGGCTCAGTTTGACCTCTGTAAAATATATAAAACTAAAAGATCAAACTATGGGGTTTATACTCTAGATTCTGCCTCGTGCTTTAATTATTTCATACAGTATAATTTTCACTGGCTCTTCAATGGATATGAAGAGATTGTTTTAGTGCAAAGACTGTCAATTATCGTTGAAATTTGCGTTGTTCCCTATTGCTTTTGTTCTTTTATTAGTCCTTAAAAATTCAAAAAGCATACTAGGTTACATCTGTGGAAAAAATATTTATACCAGGAGATCTTAGGAAGATAAAAAGCTCATTGAGTATAGCTCTTCAGTTCTGGCTGAAGCAAAACAGCAGTACAAGAAAAATAATTGGTCCTAATGAAAAAATACAAAGCAAACAAATTCCAAATAGTGGGGTATTTCTTAGTTTGTTTCCATAAGATTTAAGAATTCCATATAGCAAGGAATATAAACTTCCTCATCAAAATGTATTAAGAGTCCAAAGTACCTCAGCCTTGAACTCCTCTGTGTTCTAGTTATTTTTATCTGAAGTTATGCAGGAGTTATTCCATGAATAAATCATCTAATAGTATTGAAAGCTACAGACATCCAGCATTTCAAAAATCCTCTTCCTTGTACAAAAATAAAAAAGCATTTTGGTAACTTCTGACATAATGTACAGTGTTGTTTTTTAGGTTTATGTCCTCTTATTTGTGCCATTTCTGCACAGTTTCTTGCTTAGAAAACTTACATCAAGATAAAAGTGGCAAATGTTTGGGACTGAAGTACTTCTGATATTTTTTTCAGTTTAAATAGAATAGAAAAGGACCTAGAAAGCTTTGGAATATTTAGAACAGTGAAGATATATTTGGGGACTGTATTTATACAAATCATACTGTAAAGCTAAAATATTAAGTTCTAACTTTGTTGATCAAGGAGTATAATCAAATATGAAGGTTCAGTGCTTTCCAAGGGACGAAACTCATTCCCTGGCAATGGATAAATTCCAAAAACATTTTCAAAAGGAGATCAAAGTGGTTTTGCTGCCTTGCTTGGTTTGCATCCATTAGCGGAGGTTACTTCTAAAGAGCAAATGTACATGCCTTTGAAATGCAGCAGAGTGCCTCGGGTATAAGGTGTCTCCAAAACTGTTCCCCATTGAGAAATACCAAAAATATCATTCTTCATCCCTGATTTCAAGGCATATTAGTTCATATACTAAGTCGCATCATCCTAAAATGTATTTTAGAAAGGAAGTTTAAATATTTCCAGCCACACTACTTGATTTGCTTGCTTACTATCTGCTACCCCCTTCTAAGACTGCTTTTTTCCTTGACATGAAAAAATCATCAAGCATCAGTATATTCTTCCTTCTTAGAAATATCTCCTGGAAGAAAATTAAAATTCTTCTGGAGTTGACAATAAAATTCTCATGGACTTCAGCAGATGAATAGTTCATACAGGATTGAAATAAATTTGAAAAGAAATTCAGGATAATACTGAAAAGCCAGTACACATGATTAACTAAAGCTTGGAAAATAAAGAGGATCCCCTTGAAAACAAGAGTTAATAAAAAACAAGCTATTGTTGTCATTCTGAGGGACAGCTGGGTAAAATTTCACTAACAAACACAGCCACTCTTAACTGTTTTCTGCCTTTAAAATCATTTAAATTATCTTCCCATTTTGAAAATAAGTTTAAAAGAAATCTGCTATATCATATGTAACAAAAATCAGCTATAACTGGCTAACTGTATCTTCCTTTACCACACCTAAAGTTGATCTTTAGCCTTGGTTTGTGTAATTTTTCCCCTACATGCATTTTCACTGCTGCCTTTGCATGCTTTATTAAATGTGTCGTAAGAAACCCTTTAACATAAAAAAATCCGGTAAAGCTTCTCACGAGTAAACCTAATCCCTCTCATAGTTGCCTAATTTGGTTACATCTTCATTGTTCCTCTTGTTATTTTTATGTAATGCAATAGCATCTATAGATCTCATGCAAGATCAGGGGCTCGCTGTGCTAGACACTGTGTAAATAGAGAGTGGGAGACAGTCCCTATCCCTAAAGCACTCCTAGTCTAAATAGACCCAGTAGGAAGGAAGCAGAAGCATGGAGCACTGAAGGGATTTTGCCTGAGGTCATACAACAGTTCATTAGTAATTTTTTGGGAAAGAAGCTGGTCTTTCTGCTGCCCTTCCAAACTCTCTTACATACACCTCTCATATTGTGATTGAGATTTTCATAAATGCTTACAGTTGGAACGTTGTCCTTACTTTCTGTGGAGTGTGCTGGTGATTTTCTTGCCATGAAGCTGATCCCAGTTCATTTATGTGGTATTGGAATACAGCTTGCCGGCCCTGGGATTATTATTACCTGATAATTGGAGATTCTGTACCAAAAATTTTCAAAACTTGAGCAGCCTGACCTAACTTTGACATTTGTGCTGTACTAACAAGGGACTGAACTGTGCTTCCAACCTGCGTGAGTGTACAATGCTGTTTTTAGTGGTGACTAAGACACTTCATTCTCACACTTTTTTTATAGCTTTGGCAGAACATCATCTAATTCTGAGGGAGTTTAGTGTTACTCATTCTGTCAACCCAGCATCTACACGCAGCATAACCCACGTTTTTACTTTGCCCTTTTAGCCTGAGAGAGAGCTGTAAACTCAGAGGAAGTCCCACAGTTTCACTAGCTGGGTAGATCCCTAACTTTTTCTTATTGGGGGTTTAGGGAAAGCACTAACACTACTCATGTTTCAGAGTTCTGGTAGCCCACCAGTGTTCCCCATCTTGCCTCCAGGAACATGGACAACATTAGCAGATTTATAAGCCTGACACAGAGGGAGAAGGACATGCCGTCTACCAGCTGCAGTCCTCCCCATTCATTCTTTTATCACATGTTGCTGACGTGGCAGCTCCCCACATAAACGGGAACTTCTCTGAAGCAAAACTTGAGAAGGACATCTTCTTCAGGAGCACTTGTGTCACTGCTATGTATTCTGTTCTCTTTTTTCCCCCCTCTCTCTCATTCTTTATTATCAAGGAAGTTTGTTTGCATGAGAAGAAGACCTCCTTATCTGGTGAGTTCATCTTGCTCTAGTAACTGTTCCTCATCTGAAGCCCCTGGTTGTGCCCACAATAGCCATTTGTGAAGGCTCACACTGGTTATGGCTTCAGGTGAACAACAAGCAGTGGGAGCAGATGGAATCCTGGGAAGCCAAGATACACTTCTCATGCACATCCACCTCCAAAAAGAATGCAAAGAAAAGATATTCAATGCAAACATTCCTTTAGTGAAACCTTATGATCCTGAAGTCAAAGGCACAAAAGTCAGAAGTTTCAGCAGTAGGATTCCACAGCAACTCTAATGAAAATTTTAGCTTTTCTGTCTATCTCCCGTCTGGATTTGCTACTGTGAATCTGACCCTTAATGTCTTAGAAAGTTAAAATTTAACGTTCTAAGTTTCTGACACAAAACCATCTCTATTAGGCACCAAATTTGCAAACTGTGGGCACAGGTGTACAATAAGCCCCCCTGATGTTAAGTTTCTCTGTGAATGCTGATTTCAGCTTTCTGACTTTTCCAGGTCTAAAAAACACCTACAGTTGTGTTGCATGAGTAGAAAGCTTTTGTACTAAGTTTCTTCTTCAATATTTTTGGGGTTTTATATAGTGGGACATTATGTCATCTGTTCATTGCCACTTCTTTTGTTTGGAATTTGGTTTGCAATCAGCTTTTTGGAACTCAAGTAAGGCCTATTTGAGGACAGAGAAAACCTAATATAGCCAAGATCACTGGGAAAGTTGCACAGACATTTATTTAAATGAATAGCTGAATTGTCAGTTTGGTACAAAGTTTACACTTATATTGAATTTGTCATGTGCATATTAGTTCAGGCTTTTAAAAAACACTTTTCAGTCTTCATGGAGCTGACTCTGCAAAATACTGTGGTGTGTTAAGAAAGGCACACCCTTGATTGCTTCAGTTTTTCCTTTGGGATTGAAGCTGGTTTGTAGCTGAATTGTGTGTATCAGTCTCTCACCTGTTAGTTCAACCCAGGCAGTTAATTTCCCCACCACCTTTCTTAGGATGTATTTGGTTGTTTAGTTTAGGATTTTTGTAATGTTTGTGCAGTGACCCAGATTTGAAACAAATACAAGAACTGAAGCTTCCCTACTGTGATGCTATTTTACTGCACTGTATTTTCTGTACATAAAATGAAAAAGCACATAAAAATTGCAGTTACCTGAACTTTATTGCAAAAAGATCAGGTGAAGGAGGTTGTGAATACATTGTAACATGAATTTTCTCCATTCTCTGCTGAACATATCACAGTGGAAAATATCTGAATATATTTTCACTTATTCTGAAGCCTCAATCAATCCTAATAGAATGCATGTGCACAGAGACTTAAACTGAGTTGGTAAAGGTACCTGACATATGGCATTTCCTAATCTTTCTTGTCTGATGCTTCTACCCTACTATTTTTTAATTTTGTTTAATTTTAGCAATAATTTTTATTTCTGGAATGTGTTTGTTATTGTTCATTAAACAAAAAAAACCCCAAAACCTTAACACTAATGGCACAGTGACATTGTATCCTTGATCTCAGACTTCAATTTTTAAAACATTTATATGAGGTGACACCAAAGGAGATGTGAACACACACACTATACAACTAACTTTGCTAAAAGCTATTTTCTGTCCCCTTCCTGTTCCTGACTTGTCTCCAAATGTTTTTTAATTTCTTCCCCATTTCTTTTTCCTCATCCCAGTGTATCTTTTCTACATTAAAACTTGATCTAGTTTTCTTTGTCAGATGGTTCTGGCCCTTCCTTCCTAACCCTACATCTCCCTCTTTATGCCTCCACAGATTTCTGTCACAGACACTCTGCTTTTTCTAGAGGCATAAATACAACAAAACAAATTAAAGAACAAGTAAAATTCTCTAACATCTATTGGTGGGGGGTGTGTGCAGGAAATAGGTAGGCTTCATAAAGCCCAAATATGAAGTGGACAAACAGTTGTTGCTGAGTGCACCATGGGCTTTTCTCTTTCTTGGCTTACCAAACTCCATTGCAATGGAAAACAGCAAACTTTATGTAGAGGTCTGTTTTTAGAGATCTGTCTCTAAGTTGGGGAATATAGATGTGATTGCTGGTGTTCATGATTCTTTTGTTTGGAACAACACCTAAGATGACCCTACGAATGCTGTGTTTAGAGGTGACACATGAACTAGTACAAGAAAATAGTGTTAAATCTGCAAAGAACAAAAATACTCTCTCCCTCCAAAAGAAGAAAATGTAAACTTGATACGAGTCTAAGGAATTGTTGGTTGCTGCTGACATGTGAATGAGTGGAAGAAAAACTATTTCCATCTGCTGGGAAACACGCTAATGCTGCGAGGGGAAGAAGTATTTGGGCACATCTGAAAGATTCATGGGGATTAGTAAATTGCTGGTGTGAATTCCTAAACTTGAGTCTATGCCCACAGGCCATTAATTTCTCTGTGCTGTTCCCCTGGCACCCATTATGTGAAACATCCCCTCACCACTTGGGCAGCTACTCAGCTCCTGCAGCTCTGACACCTTCGAAGGGAGATGAGCAGATGTGTGGGATTTCTGCAGAGAAGAGAGAGGAGGGAAGAAGCTTTGACAACTGGCGTTTAGAAGTCATTGAGGCCCTCCACCACGATCAGGGTAAGGGAGAAGGGGCTGCAGAAGTGCAGTGAGAAGCCTCCTCCCATGGGAACTGGGATCCAGCCAAGTGGAACAAAATGTTGTGAGTGAGGTGTGAGGTTCGCTGGGGAGGTGCCTGCAGGTGCTGGGCATGTGGGAAAACTAAGTGTGAGCTCATGCTGATTCAAGCCGACCTGACTGGAGGTCTTTTGATGGGGATTTAGAGAAGGAAGAGGAGCAGGGAAACAGTTTGCATGAAGACACACAGGCTCTCCCCCTCTGTGCCGCCTGGGAAAACTGTTGATAACGTGCCCATGATTTGGGGGCTGTTTGGAACCTTCCTGAGGAAAAATTACTGGCATTAAAGGGACTTTTGTGCAAGTATAAATGGTGGTGCAGAACAGGGCTCTTAGTCAGCTGCCCATGAGGCTTCCACGGTGGGTGGTAAGCCATTGGGAGTAGCCAGATGGCTGCCTAGCTTGTGATTGAGGTGTTGGGACACCCCAAGCAGTATGTTTGAAAATATATCATGGACCACACATAATTCTGAATGCAGCAGTTAATTTTCTGGTTTGTGAGGAGTTAGATTTATTAACAATTTGTATACTTGAAGCTTTGTGTGCCGGGCAACACATCCCGCTCTCATTACTGTTAATTGCAATAGGAAATATGCATGTAACCCCCCCATCTACTGCCTAGGCAATTTGCCTCTAACATTTTAAGCTTCTAGAAAACAAAATTAAATCATTTATGCAGTAAGAGAAAATGCCTACATATTGGCTTTATTTCACCTTAAACCTCAGTGTTTTAAAAAATGTTAAACTGCTTGGTATTAATCAAATCAAGCTGGTTAAATTTGCCTTTTAGATATCTGAAATGGAACTCTTTTATAGTTTGAAATATTGTTTTTTAGGAAGATAAAGTTTTGAGAACCTTTGACTGATCTGTAGTAAAATATTTTACTGCAATTTCATTTGCCTGAACAAATATTTTTAGAACATTAACAGAAATGTATGGCATAAATTTCAAAGCCTATCGTATAATTTCATGTACAAATATTTATATACATGGTCCCAGGGAAGTTAAAAATGTAATGTTTTTATAGAAAATATACAATACAGCATATACTTTCCATACAGTATATATTATCTAAAATGGGAGAGGAGGGAAGTTTCTTTCAGTATCTCCAAGAAAATAGTTTTCATTTAAAATGTAGCTGATAAATATTAACAAACAGAAATTTTATTTTGTAGTACTGATACACCAAGAAATCCAAATATAGTGTTAAGAAGATGCTTTTGATGGAGATTAGTTAATACAACTGTGATTTCAACTGTAAGAACTCTGTTATGTGAGACAGCATTTACCTTTAGTCACTAAATCTTCTGTCCACACACATAATACTTTCAAACCTAGTGCTTTTTGCAGTGAAAACTCATGGGCTGTACTCATGGAGGGATTTGCAATGCTACTTAAACCCAGCTCTGAGTCTTGATTCAAGTCCTCATCCTTCTCTTGCTCATGTTATTAGGACATAAACATGGCTTAAGGTTTCTCTGACCCTCAGCTAGAAGCTTGCCAACAGCCCTGAGTTCAGCATAAGGAGATGAGTTCTACCTTGCACATGATGTAAATAATACTTAGGTAAGCGAGCTCACAGACAGCCAATTCAAGTGCTCTCATTCTCAAATCAGTGCAGACTGTTTTCACTGCTAATTTTCCCTCCTTCGCTGCCAGATGCAGTTATAAGACAACACTTAGTTCTCAAACCTGCCAAGCTTCACCTCCTTTTTCACCAGCTGTCAAATGCCTGTTGGAGCACGCAGAGTCACCGAGTTGAACTAATAAGTCAGTCTGAGGCCGAGCCAACATAACAGCTCACTGCTACTGACAGGAGCAGGTCCTGCCCCAGCTGCACACTCCTTCCCTCCCTCCTCTGCTGATCATCATGTGATATAGTTCTGAGCCAATTCAGAGAGCTGCATTGGTAAAATCGTGGAAAAGATTGTTCCAGGAGGTATTGAAAAACCCTTGGAGGACCATGCAGTTATCGGTCACATCCAGTACAGCTTCATGAAGGGGGATGTCCTGCATGTCAAACCTGATTTCCTTCTACGACAGGCTCACGCACCTAGTTGATCTAGGAAAGCCAGGAGATGTAATCTTTTTTGGACTTCAGCAAAGGTTTTAATACTCTCTCCCCCAGAATCCTGGACAAAACGTCCAGCACACAGCTGAATAACTGAGAGCAGCACCACAGAAAGGAACCTGGGGATCCTGGTTGATGGCAAGTTGGATATGGGTCAGCAGTGTCCTGGCAGCCAGGAGGGCCAGCTGTGTCCTGGGGGACATCAGGCACAGCGTTGACAGCTGGTTAAACGGGGTGATCGTTCTGCTCTGCTCTGTACTGGTGTGGCCTCACCTTGCGTTCTGTGTGCAGTTTTGGGTAGCTCATTTGTTCTGTTCACTCTGGAGGAGACTGAGGGGAGACCTCATTGCAGTGTACAGCTTCCTCATGAGGGACAGTGTAGGGGCAGGTGCCAGTCTCTTCACTCTTGTGACCAGTGACAGACCCCAAGGGAACAGCTGGAGCTGCTCCCCAGGGCAGAGAGAAAACAAAGGATTGGTACAGTTTTAACATCATTCTAGTACCTAATTAGTCAATGGCTGAGAATGAGCAGGACCATGGATATAGGTAAACAGTGAGAACAGTGTGTTTACAAAGCAAAGCGTAAGAATTTGCTGTCCTTCTATCTTACAAACCAATTAGGTTGTGTTTGCTTAGTGTGTCTCTGTGCAAGCGAGGCCTGGCTGCTTCCTAAGAGAGGGGAAGCTGGGATCCACAGATAGCTCCAGCTCCTACTGAGAGGGTGTAGACCCTCAGGGTTCAAACCACAGGAGAATATGTGGACTAGTGATTGACATTGACAGCCATAGTCAAGGAAAGAGCCAGGTCCAGGAACCAAAGGAAACAGGGTCATCTATAGCATAGCTCTAGCAGAGTATGGGCTGAAAGAGGCTCCAGAGCCAATGGGTGGGATTAAGAGGAGGCCCAGAAGAGTCTGGTCAGGGACACTAAGGCCTCTTAGTGACCTCAAAGCCCTGAAACAGTGATGACCATCGTACAGTGATGCCGACCAGAGAGCTGGTCAGTCAGTTGGGAGGGGTTTACTGAATGCTAGCATTCTTTGTATTTAGTTGCCCAATCTGGATATGTACATTTGAACCCTAAATCTTTTTCACATAACTTGGCAGGTGGACCCTGAGCACCAGGACATTGAGTAACATGTCGTGGTAACTTGAACCAGTCTGCAGCAAAGCTACTGCAAACCTCTTCTTTATGTTCCCCACCATTCCAGTGGGAAATGCTCTTTTACCCTGCCCTAAATTTAGGGCTGCTCCTCTGCCAAAACGACGGCCTAGCCTGAGTCAGTGTGCAGCTGTGAGGTCCTGGGTGCAAGCAGGCAGTAAGATCTGCTGATGACCCAGGGACTAAGACTGCATCCTCTCAGGAGATGTGGTCAAAGCTCAACCTCCACAGATCACAAAACATGCACCTGAATTTTGGCTTTTATTTTTAATATCCATTAAAAACCTGTTCAAAATTCCCTTAAAATTGCTAAAGAAAGACTACTTTAATGTATTCTGTGACATTTAATGGCCCTTGAGTATGTTACTGTGTTGTGTTATTAACAAAGCATCAATATACAGTGAATCCTCTCTGTATCACGACTTCTCCTTCACGACCTCACCCATTTGC
>WEKX01009296.1:928527-950713 GCA_013390025.1 Pitta sordida | reverse complement strand
ACAGACTATGGGAAGGAGCAAAGAATTGTCCGCAGCGCTTTGGAGTTCCGGGGCGTGGAGCAATGGGCGTGGCCTGCATGCATATTAACGACCTGCCGTTCTTTGCGAGTTTAATGTTTCGCGACGCCTTTCGCCTGTCCCTTCCCTCGCGATGAAGGGGGTTTAACTGTACTTCCTTTTTGGAAAATTGCTTCCCACTGTGTGACCAGGTCAAATGCTGTCATCCATTGTGGTAAAAGCCTTTGCAGTTTCAATCCTGATGATGGTATTTCTTTAACATTGGTGTGTGTTTATCAATCATTAATCTAACCAACTGTTGGATTTTTATAATGTAATTGCTGTAAATATAGAAGCAAAATTAGTGCCTTTGCTAGGAATTTTAAAGTAATGGAAGGAGATAGTCAAGGACTGTCCAGGAGAAACATGTCCTGGTGCTCCATGCGTATCAGAAGATATTCATATCCACATGAAATCTATAGCCTTGGAGCAGAGGGGGAACATACTTTTTACTTTACACATGGCTGCTCAAGGGTAACAGCAGGTTATTCCTAATGATTTCAAATATTCAGATTGTGATTACAGTTGAGTTTCTTTTAAATCAGAACTGAAGAGAGTAATCTGAATATACCTCTGACCAGTGAGTACAGAACTGTGATGCTGGGCAAAAGAAATAACCCTAAACACTTTGGGGTCCATTAACTTTAATGTTTGCCTGATGATGAAAGAATAGTCCAGGCCAGTTTGTCTGGGCTTTACAATGTTTATTGTTTGTTCTTTATTATAGCAGTGCAATGACTTTCATTTGGAAACATTAAAAGCTTCAAATTAAAAAGTGCTCCTGTAATGCACACTTAATTCTTGTTGCTGATACTTTTAGTGTATTTATGTTTCTTACATGGTCTGTCAGAGAAGTTGCTGGCTTGTTTATGTTTTTATATATGTGTAAGACGCACAGCTTTTGCTTCACAAACCAGGATTATCCCAAGTAATGTTTGTGATGCAGTCTGATTTTGCTCTTGAAGTCAAATATCTACACCTTTTTACAATCATGTTATTACTTTCAGTGCTCTGTAGAAATTTGACTTCTCAGAGATATATCTGATTTTCGTGACCCTCATTTTAAAATCCTGCATTTGAACATACACTTCTTTGAGGGGTTAATTTCACCTCTGCTAATATTATATGACTCTATTAGTTATTAATGCAGCCAACTCATAAACACAATTTAGAGGGTATTGGCCTTGAAAGAACTTTCCAGGAGACCAATATATCAAATCAATTCTGAAGTCCCTTGACCTCAGGATAGAATTACAGGTTTATAATTTACTCAACACTTACATGACCCAGAGAACAAAGGATTGCCAAGTCAGTCAAAACTAAATTACTCTTGACCTTAAATTAGTCATTTTCATGCTATTAAAACTATAGCTAAATCACTCGTGATTATTTCGAGTTCATAAATCAGGTTTGTATTTTTGCATATTTATGCTCACAACCTAGAACTGTGCATATACTTTAATGCATATTTCATTATTTTCTGAAAGTTACCAGAGAGCTTAAGCCAGGGAAGTGTATTAAAAGTGGGGGTTTATATATTATATATGTGTGTCTCCAAAATGTCCAGTTTTCTTGTGAATAGTATGAATATACGTAATAAAATCAGCATTTTAAAACTGATAAACTGGAACAGTAAGAAACCTGTGGGATGATGCCAGATGCCTGATAGTGCTTGAGGGATTCTGCAGTCCTCACTCAGGTGCAGGATCAGGTCTATCAATGTTCAGTAGCTGAGGAATGGCAGAGCAGTTCACGTTGCTGATATACATATTTGACAATGTTTGTCCCACTTTACAGAAATAGTGGGGATAAATGAAGAATATTCCATCAACACCACTTTTAATTGCATACATTTAACTACATAACTGCAAATTTTGTAAACTTTAATTTTGAATGTACCTTGATGCCCGTGCACAGCCCATGTGTTCAGTGAAATAACTCATGTACTGAGTTACTTCAATGTGGGTTTGCAGAATCAAACTCTTTGTTACCTCTGAACAGATCTTAGCCTATGCAGTTATTTCTCCTCAGTCATTTGGAAAGTTAGCTTGTTCCTCATTCTCTAGGTACTTCCTTTAAAAAGTTATTTTTGAAGGTGTAGGAGATATGTGTAGGTGTGTAAAACACTTCCAGGATTTAAATACTGTGGCTGCCAGGAATGGAAACTGCAGTTCCAGAATGTGGCTGAAAAACAATATGCAGAGATAATGTATTTTTTAAAACTTCCTGTGCATTTTTAAGATTGTCTGCAATAGCTCATAATGCCTTATAAAGAAACACAAATTGTTGGAACTTGCTTTGAACAGAACTAACATCCTCATTCCAGCTTTCTGAAAACTTCCATTTCTGAAAAGTTCTGTCACATCAGGCAGTCAGGAATTCCTTCAGAGTCCCTGTGCCTGAAGAAAGCATGTTCATAAGTTCATTGTTCACATGCATTTTATATTCTAAGACCATCTTAGTTCTCAATAACATAGAGTGGAGTTTCCCACTGGTCAGGCATAAAAAGCCTTCAGCAGAATTCTGCAATCTTGATTTAAGGACTGTCACAGACAATTTATCCCCTAATGTAGGTTAATGGTGAATTTCCATTTCCTTAATAGAAACTGGATTTGGTGATCACAGAATCATAGAATGCCTTGAGTTGAAAGGGACCTCAAAGATCATCTCATTCCACCCCCCTACCATGGGCAGAGACAACTTCACTATCCCAGGATGCTCAGACCTCCATCCAACCTGGCCTTGAACACCTCCAGGGATGGGGCAGCCGCAGCTTCTCTGGGCAACCTGTGCCAGGGCCTCGCCACCCGCACAGGGAAGAATTTCCTTCTCATATCTAGTCTAAACCGACTCTCAGTTTGAAGCCCATAGGATACTCATTGACTTTGTACATCCACCAGAGCTCAGCTGAAAGCTGATTTTTTACACGACAGATTCTGATCCAAGTACTTGAAAAAATTAATCTGTTGGTTTGAATATAGATAAACATTTTTCATATTTTCACAAAATGAAAAATGTGCTTCCTGTTGTATTACATTTATTTTTTTTGACTCAAAAGGAAATGTTTCTCTCCTGTGGAGATAATAGCAATCCTGCAATAGCAGCAGAGGATTAAAATCCACTTTAGTACAGTGGTAAGTGTCCCCACCTGGTGTGTGGGAGACCCGGGTTCAATTCCCGCCAGGAAGACAGTGTTAGGAGTTGGACTCGATGATCTTGTGGGTCCCTTCCAACTCAGAATATTCTGTGATTCTGTGATTAGGACTGTGAAGCGCCTAGAAAAGAAGGGTCCTTCTGTAATGGATCCACACCATGAGAGGCATGGGTTCGATTCTTTCTGGAGTTTCACAGGGTCCAAGTATGTTCTTCCTCAGAACCATGCCCCACTGCCAGATCACAGAACATTTGGAGGCCAAGACCCAGAATCTCATTCTTTCCCTTCTGGAGAGATACACTCACAGAGACAGGGACTTGATCAATTTATTTCCATCAGCCAGTGAATGCCTGAACCACGAGGCTGGAGAGTTGCTTACATTCTTTGGCTTGTTGTAGATTTAGTATTTCATGCAAAATGAGGTGAAGTAAACTAAGGTGACAGGAGAATGGGAGAGCTTCATTTGCCAAGGCTCTCTTCCCTGTAAGAGAGGAAGAAGTAGGAGAAAGAGAAACATGGTAGAAATAAGAGATGCAAAGAAGGACATCGAACAAATCCTAGATGGAAGGGTATTTTATGTGCTGGTTTGGTAGACAAAAATCATCTTTCCCAGTTCTATGAATATTTTATCTGCTACACTCCATTCTGAATTTACAATTGTGTGCTCACCCATGCTAATTATAAAAATCATGATGCATGGAAAATATGTAATTCAGTTCTAATAGAAGTCCTGAGCAGAATATTGCTCATTCCATCATGAATGGTTTTTAGAGTAAGAATGCATAGGAGCTAATAACCAATGTAGCATAGCTATAACTTAATGTATAAATATGTATGGGTGCTGCTTTTTTTTTTTTTATTTCAGATTAATCTTTGGGAACATTAAAAATTAGTCTTTTTTTCTATCCTTAGTTCTCTGCACAGGCTGTGCCAGGGAAGAGTCCTGGGATGAGTATGGTATTGAGGTGGACATGACCAGTTTTGGTAGTCAGAAATGGAGTGAACAGTGTTGTGCTGTGGATGAAACTGAACATTTCCCCGGTGTGCTGGGGACATACAGAGAATAAGCTGCTTTAGGCTCTGTGCTTGAAACTCTTCAACTCTTTGACCAAAAAGTGTCACTCGGATAGAAGAAGTATTTTGCTTCAGATAAGTGGTAGTATCAGGTGAAGTTGATTATCACTTGTGATACTTTATAATTCAGGGACATTATCTGCTGTCACTCAGACCCAACTGGTTCACCTGTTCACCAGATACGTGTGATTATTCTATAGAGAACACATTTAAAGATGGCTTTGAGTAAAACAAAATGACTTTGTTCACCTTGTAGTTCTTACAGCGTGAGGCTTTAAAATTTGAGAAAGATTGAAATTATGATAATAGGAATTTTAAGGTTGGGAAAAGAGTTTAAAACTTGAGACTATGAGGCTTTCTGGTTGAGAAGACTGGTAGTAGGAGAGATGAATTATTGTTTTGTTGAATGCGGAGCAGATTGTGTTCAGAAAATGCTCCTGTCTGATTCCTGGTTTGTCAGCCTCTGCTTCACGTCATGTGAAGTTAAGTATCTTTGATTCATGGAGTGTTGTGTAAACTTTAGTCTGTTGATTTCTATCTGTTCTAGTTTCCACTTCTGCCCCCAGGTTTGCTTGGAGTTTCAGGTTTGGGCAAACTGAAATTGTTAAAAAAAATTCACTTTAAATTGCAGTGTTTCAAGTGGGTTTTTTTCGAATCCATGCCAAACCTGAGATTTTGCATAATTTCGTTTTGCATAATTGAAAAAGAAAAGATAAATTGTGTCAAGCCCCATTGTAATGGGGTTGAAGTTTAGAGGTGTGTGAATTTTTAGAAAACAGAGGGTTGGAGAATACTGGGAAACTTCTGTGTAACAGAATTATATTGGAAGAGAAAAGATGTGTTTTTATTTCAACTCCAAATGGACAGATGATCATGACCTCTTTCACCTTTTTGAGCACTGAAATTTTGGGCTTGATACATGAATACTTGAGCTGCTGCCTCATCTTTGCAGTAAGTTGCTTCAGATCCAGAAAAAAATCCCAGTTGCTTAAGGAGAAGATAAAGCTAATTTGAGGCAATATCTGTAGGTCTGTTCTTTGGATTAAAAAAAAAAAATTAATTCCATTTCAGTGGGAGTCATGATAACATCATTCCCAGTTTTTATTTTGTTCTTACACAGAGCTTCCAAGAGGAGTTCTCAGATTGTTGTCAAAGAACAGTCAGTGGAAATGTGTCAAATGAAATAAAGATCCTCTTCTTTTTTGGCGTTTTCTTTGTTAGAACATATTTCTGTATCTACATCTTAAAAACAGCCTTCAGCATTGCTAACATAATTAATTGCTTGTATCAAGTGTTCTAATTACAGCAATTCAGGTGGTTAGCCATCTAAATGAGAACATAATTATTTAGAAAGACTTTTGATTGCAGTACTGGCATCCTCAAGGCCCAATTAAAAAGCCCAAACAAAACACACACACACAAAAAAATCAAAGCCCAAAAGGCTGAGTCTTTGAAGCACTAATACCTATTATCCTGTTAATTAGATCACTTCATATGTGCTCAATAGTATATGGCTATCGTTTGCTTCTATCAGATATTCATTTGCTAATAACTTTCAGTGAACACAGGGTTGATGATCTTTCAAGTGAGGAAAAAAAACCCCCAAACTGGTGGTTTTTTTTCCGAGAGAAAGGGAGTTTTATTAATTTAATTTTTTAACAGGAGTGGAATCAAAGCTCATTTCATGCTGGCAAATTTTAGGACATTGAGGTTTGTGGAAAATTGTTGAAGTCCATACCAGTATGAACTGCATTCATAGCATGGATGTGTCATTCATTAATAGTATCCTGGAGACCACTCTACATCTTCTGTAAGATGTGTGATCTTCGTTCTGCATCCCATGATAGTGTTGGCAATGTGTCTTCAGGGTGTAGAGTCCCAGTGACAGGGAGGAGAAAGGGCATAAACCAGACAAAATGTGATCACTTTATAAGAATATAAAATATTTCCTCTTAGGAAACAAAAGTGTATTAAGATGGTGAGAAAATAAAAAACATATTATCATTTCAGGTTTGAATGCTTTCAGAATCTTTTGTTTCATAACGACTTTTAAAATATTTTTCCTGTGAGTTAGGATGGAAACAAAGACAGGAAAATCAGAGTTCCCCAGAGCATAAAGACACAGATTTCCTCACTTACTTTGAAAACAGAATTTTTCCTGTTCTTTAATAGTGAGTCAAAAGCAATTGGTATATGAACACTTCTGTTCATCCACTGGCTGGGCTAAAGGTCTGCAAGAAATGCAAAAATGCCAAGAGATAGTATCTTTTCCTGAAAGTAAAGGAAAAATGCACAATTTTTGGAAACAAAGTAGTTTATTAATGAGCAAGTGAAATCTTTTGAAATAAGAAGCTCAGCAAAACTTCTGGTTTCAGCCATTGTTTACACAAATGATGCTTACAACTCTTAGCAAGATATTTATTTTGTAGTAGTAAACTATTGATAAGCACTGCATGTTTTCAGTATTAGGCAAGTGAGAACTGTGAGATTTTTATGCATGTTTTGAAATACAGAGTGGAAAAATAACACATGTCTGTGGCCACGTAAAGTTCCCTGTGAGGCTGTGAGTATGATCACTATTGTCTGCTAAATAGTTCATGCACACTAAAATTTTAAAGAAAGATGAATGATTTTTGTCTGGTTTTGAAATGCCAGTTTTTCTAGTGGCAAAGTGATATTTTTTTCTTGGTACATGGATTTGCAGAAAATGGTTTTGGAGCTCACAGTGGGCTGTGACTTTGTGATCAAAGTTTGCAAGGACATTATGACAATATATGTTTTTTTAACAAGACCTTTGAAAAGTACATCTGAAGGTGATCAAATAGGAACTGAAATTTTGAATTAGCTTCCCAAGGGTCTTTTGTGCTGGTATGAGCTGATTGTTGTGTGCCAAACCTTGATAAAAAACATTAGGGGAAGGGCAAGGTCACTTTATTTTAAGATGGCAAGCTTCAGTGACTGTCATAACCAGGTACTCACAGAGATGTGTGTACCCCAGCAGTCTGTCCACTATGTGTATCCGAGCTACATGTATCCAGGTGGGCTGCTCAGGATTTCCTGCCATTACATGGAGGGTCATGTAATGCTGCTCTGAGTCTTCATTGTGTCTGCTGGCATCTCCTCAGGGTGGCAAACAGGTGCCACTGAACCCTTTCTGCCTTTGGGAGCCGATAGTGAACAAGATCTTTCATTTCTCTGTGCTGTCTCACCTCTGGAAATCATTAGTATTTATTTCCTCTCCTCTGTCTCTTTACTAGGGTGTCTTAAGACTCCAGCCTTGTTCTGTATTTTCCTACCATCACCTCTTCGTGCCTGGAGTCCTTTTTCAGCCCAGGTGGAGGCAGTTCCTGACTGAACCTGTTCCTTTGTGTTCCTGAATTTGGTGTCTTCAAACGTTGTTCATGCTGTGTTGTTCATGGTCTGGCACCTGCCATCCTCACTGGGCTTTTTGTGCTGTTTTTCTCTTTCTGACACTTCCACATGCAGACCTTTCCATTCCTTCTCCATTCCTGCCAGCCTAAGCATTTCCATCATGAATCTCTGTAATTACTGGTAGCATGATTTAAACCACAGACAGAAAAATCATGAAAAAAAAAAAAAGTTTTAGGATTTCAGTCTCGTCTTGCAATTCCACAGAGAGCAGTACTGTACTCTCTCTTCCCTATTCCAGAGCCTAGTCTCCTTGCCAGACCATAGGCCGTGCATTTGGCACCCCTGAGGCACCCTGGAAAAAAAGACAGGGCTGGAAAAGGCTAAAATTGCTGCTACTCCAGTTGGAGACAGGAGCCTAGAAACTGAATACTGACAAATCTAAATTAAAAATAAAGCACTTTTTAACAGTATATAAAGGTCTTTATATCAAGGCCAGATGCCTTTCTGGTAAGTTACTTCGGTCCTACACAACATTTTTGGCTCAGGGCAAGGGCAGCTGTGTGAAATGCAATCCCCAGCACTGTTGAGCAGGTCACATTTATGATCTAATGGTCCTGTTTGGCTTCAGATGCTGTGGATGTCTTGCATTGCTCAGTATCTGGTGAACAGGGAACTAGTTCCCAGATTGCTCAGGAGAAGACCAGCAGAGGTTGTGAAGGAGAGGGGAGATGGCTTTGGAAAATAGCCTCTCTTCTGGGGTCACTGACATGCCAGTCTATCCTGAGCCTGTAGATCAATAGCCTTTGTTTCTTTTCATTATTAAGGGAAAAACATTGTCATTATTTTTTTTCCCTGCCGTGTCATTCTACAAATAAAATATGACTTCATTTGGGACTTCTAATTATGACTTGGACAAGTTTTACATTTACTTTATAGACGTATAAACTAGAGGATAACCAGGTAAAGGAACTTGAACTAGGTCACCCAGAAAGACAGAGGCCAGTTAAATCAATCAATTCAAGAACCCAGGAGTTGTGTTTCCATAGCCCTTGCTGTATCCAGTAAATCACAAGAACCACTAAGGAAAGACCCAGCCAAAAGCCACTGTTTTGTGTTTTTTAAAACCACAAGAAGCATTTTGCTCAATTCCATGGAATCTCTCTCTAGTAGTTGGTGCAGATTAATTAATTATGTATTTTTAAAAAGAAATGTAAAGCATTGGGCAGCCCAAAAGCCATTGAAGTTTTAATTCTCAGAACTATTCCCTGGCTTGACTGTTACCCAGTTCCTATTCAGGCAAGATAGGAATTAAGATTAATGACCCCAAACAAACTGGTATTTCAGAGAATCAGTCTTTGCCAGGCATTTTATTCTCATGACAGAAAATCATTGAGGCATAAATACAGCGCCCAGTCATTGGTGTATATTAACAACACCACGTTGTTCCCATAAATGCTGAATACAGTGAAGAGGAAAATGAAGTCTTAAAGTTAATTGATTTGAGCTGTGGCTTTTTTTTAAAGTGAGCAAACCAGAACCTATGGAATAAGGCCATCCCATTCTTGTACTACACGGATGTGAGGGCTATTCAGATTCCAGAAAGACATCTCCTCATCTGGGCCGTAGGTTTGGCTTGGTGGTGACTGTCCCTGCAGTGCCTTTCACCAGCTGGACGTTCTGTAGGTATTTTTTTTTTAAGTTGAATTGATGAAGACTGAGTCTTAAGGAGAGAAAAATAAAAAAAACCCAAACAACAAAACCCTTTAACTCGGAGGGTGGTGTAATACGTGGGATAAAAATTGTCATTATCTGTCTGTCCGCCTCCTAAGAAGAGGTTTGTAGCTGGAGTTTGTTTTCTAAGCAAATGAGCACTGGCATGGACACAAGAGCATTTTACCTACCCTGGGAGCAGAACTGGTGATGGTACAGCACTAATAGAGGAAGTTATTGTGGCAATTTCTAGAAGATGTTTGCTCAGGGGAAAAAAAAAAAAAAAATCTTTCTGTGTTTGTATTTCCACACTGAAAAGACATCCCTCTGACATCATCTTGTTTGTTCTGACATTGCAGCAAGAATGGAAGAATTAAAATGGCTGTAAAGAGACCAGGGACTTTTATTTTGCTGCCAACAGAAAAACAGGGAAAAGATGTAACCAAAATATCCAATGGTTACTTTAGTTCTCAGAGACAGTTCAGCAGATGAATTGTTGTTCAAGGGCAGTTGGGCTCCCAGACACAAGAGCATTCTGTAGTAAGCATTAATTACTCATTTTAATTATGCATTTTAATTAACAAGGGACTAACACAGAGCTTTTCTCCCACTTTCTCAATAAACCCACTTTGTAATATTACAGAACCAACTTGTAACTGAAAACTCCAACTGTCCGTGGTTGAGAAAAACAACTCAAAGTTCAAGGGCTTTTCTTCTTCATTAAATCACATTCAGTGACCAGGATGCATTTCCCTCTGATTATTTCCAGGAGCTTTCTACTTACTATATTCTGTTCATGGACAACATCAAGAAATCACCCTGTGCTGCTGCTTCTCCCAGTGGTGTTTCCTTTGCCAATATATTGTCTTGTCTGCTGCTCCCTGTAAACGACATCCTAGTTCTTCCTTGTCTGGCAGTTTCTACTCAGAGCTGCTGCTCTGTCCCTGCACTGTCTTCTCTGCCCCAATCCCTAGGGGCAATGCTGTAGGAAATCTGCTTTCTTTCTCATTCACTTCAGGGCAGGTCAGGTTAGACAGACAAGTAGAAGCAGAGGCAGTTCCATTCTGGAACGAATTCAGGGGCAGCAGTGCATATACTGATGGATGGGTGGAGACAGCAAATGCCACAAAATCTTCAACAAAATAACCAGATGCCAGAAAGCAGCCCCCCACAAACATGTCACTTTTGTGCTCTTTCCTGCTTTGCCTGGGACTATACCTGCTGAGGAGAGGGTTACAGAATCTGCAGCTCTCCTTCATAAATCGAGGCTGTCAGCAGAGCTTGGTGAAGCCAAATAGGCCTCCAGGCTGCTCTGTCTCAGAGAAGCCAATCCTAATTTATTTACAGTTCTCATCCAAACATGGGCTTGGAAAAGTTCAGATAAGGATATAGATAAAATAGAGATGAGGTATGTTTAAGGTGGAGCTGTGATTAGGAATAAAAGGAACAAGAAAGTTGGGCCAACATTTTCTGAAATGTTCCCTCAGGTTTTGGTGCAAATGGCATCTTATACAATTTCCATTATGTAAGGGATGGAAATTCTCCAGCAGTATCTGTTCTTTACAAGGCTTTGATGAAATGTTACAAGGCTGGAAACCTCTTGTGTTGTATTTATGTTGTACTTCTCTGCTGCTCCTGGCTTGGGGTGAGCTCTGGAATCAGAATCATCGCCTGACATTTCCAGGTGTTTGCATGTCAAATTCAAGCTGCAACTTTCTCTTATGTGATTTTAAAGGCTTAAGGCATTTTGTCTGGCTTTGCTTAGCTGAAGGGAATACTAATAATTTTATTTTCATTTATTGGGAGCAAGATTTCTTTTTTTTATTTAGACACTGTAGCTTCTCTTAGTTCTAAAAGCACATTATATAAGCTCTGTTTCTCTGTGTTGAGAACCATCACTCTCTACCCTCCATCAACAGCAGGTCCACAGTGTGTGTGACTTCATATGGACTAAATGCTGCATCTGTCTGTGATAAGATCTTTAATTCCATCTCCTTTATGATTTCTCTTTTCTTACCCTTCTTGTCCCTCAATGAGTTTTGAGGGCATGCTGTCCCTATAACATGATAATTTCACAGTTTAGCTGTGTACCCCTATTTGAATATAGATGATATTCATCTCTGCTAAATACTGCCCTTCAGTAACTGTGGAAATCCCCAGTTCAAGGTAAAATCTCGCCTGTGGAAATGAACAGCCTGTGTTACGTGCATCTGCAGAAAAATGGTACCCTGTGATACCACCATCTCATGTTTTTTATTGATTCTGGTAATTCTTTCAGTGCAAATAATATTTGCTTTAAGTTTTACCTTGTAAGTATGGTTTGCTATAATTGAACATGTAAAAAAAATTAAGTTAGGACAGGGAATCAATGTTCTTCCCAGAAAGAGAGCTGGGAAGTGAATACTCTTAAATGTCAAGGGAAAACAAAAGACCAGATGAGAGGCTGAGCATCTCAAATAACTTCTTTACATTTCAGTTGCCATCACCGATCTAGTCCCTGTTAGTGCTGGCTTCGAAACTAGTCTAGTGAACAGCTCCAGAATAGATGACGCTGTAAGTTACTCCTACAGGAGGAGTTACAACATTATCCAGCCATCACTATTAAAATAGAGTTAGTGTGACTTCATATGTGTTTTCATGCTAAATAATCAAAATGTAACAAATGAATGAAGCTGAGCAGTAATCCAAGTACTGTGTGTCTCCTCAAACCAGTTTTACAAATTGGGACAGAGATCTATAATTGACCTTACTGAAGTACCCTTTATTTTTCGCAGTTCATGATCCAAGTACACTGATACATTACACTGAATAACTCTTTTAATTCATGACACCTGAAAAAATATCAGGAAAACCAGTCTGGAATGCATGTTTCACTATCTGCAGCCACTCTGCAGCACAGCCTGGGCAAAGGCCATCCCCTATCCCTACACCGAGGTGAACTCTAATGATTGAAAACTACTTCTGGACTGAGAAGTGCATCACACTGATAACAGAATTATTTGGACTCGGGCTATGCCTCAGCATGGTCTGGAATAACTGTAACTCTGCCTGGGTTTAGGGTCCATTTATGAATCTCTTTTGCACTTAAAATATTTCCCAACTGTTCCAAAGCACATTAAGCTGGAATTTATCAGACTCCATACAAAAGAGAAAAAAAAAAAAAAAAAAGAGCATGTCTGAACTTGCCAACACAAGCTTTGAACAATATATAAAAATAACATCTTAAAAAAGCATCCCTATGGATAGTTTCTGGAGTTGCTTTGGACTTCATCATTTCTATTTCCTCCTTTGGCTCAATTATTTTCAACCGAAAAAGAAATGTTTGGCTTCTTTGGCTTAAGCTACTTCTCTTCTACAGTTAGGAAAAAAAAAATGTTAAATTCATCCAAGTGTTTTAGCCAAATAAAATTCCTCTCAGGCCTCTCTAAGAGCACCAAATCTGGGCTATAGTGCCACCTTGGCACATAGCTGTCGCAGCAGGCTCTGCACCCACACAGGACCTGCAGGGGGGATGGCTGAGTCAGCCAGAAAAGAGGAGTCCCTTTCCCCCTGCCCCTCTAGAATAGTTGCCAGAGTGTTTCTCAACATCCCATCGGGATGAGGTCTGCACTGTTGACATCTGTGTTCCAGGACCACCACCCTCTCTTTCTTCCTGCCCTACCACAGTGATAGCATAACCCATGAGCCCATATGCCAAACCAGGAACGACTCATTGTAATTAAGGATAGGTTTGATGGCTTTGAAAATGGAGCATCATACTGAGAAATCATTTAGCAGAGAGGTAAGGAACATGTGCTGCTTTGCAAACCGGTCCAAGGCTTGAGTCCTACGTGAAGACATAGTTGTAGATGATGTCAGTATCATTTATGGATCCAAGTACATATATGTTATTTCAGTAGAGATTTCATGGTATCCATTATAGTTGCAGATGTTACGAGCTTCCATTATTAATCTTTTATGTGCTCATAACTTTCCCAAACCAGATCACTTCTGTTCAAATGTCATTTTGTTGCCCTTTACAAAATGTTTGTAAACAAAAAAGGGAAAGTTTTGACTAAACCTTCTCACCAGTTGATTAGATTAAAAGATGGGAAAATATGCCATTGTCTGTTAGTAAAATTAATTACGTATATTCCTTTGAGCAAAATATACAGAAATAAGAACCCACCCAATAGTTACCACCCAACAGTAGCACCTCACCTCAGCATGGACCCCATCCTTATGAGGTCTAGAGTTTATGCTTGGGTTTATGGCTAAAGCTTTCCGATTTATGTCATTTTTAAATGTACTGGAAAGTGTGTCCTGGTGTGTGTGTGTCACTGCCCTCTGGTGCACAGAGGCAGAAAAGCTTGGGTGCTATGTAGGGACTGAGTTGTGGGCACCCACCCACCCATATTCCTGCTTAGGGCAAGTGCTCAGGTCCTACAGACTACATGTGGGAGCTGGAGCTATGAAAGTAAAGTCTTCACCCCCCGTGGGAGTGAGGAACTATAATACCCATAAGGGTCTGTCCCTTTCTGTCTTGTGTCAGTAGAAATTGCCGCATGGTAAGATAGCACAGTTATGGTGCCCACCACAACCCCTGTCGGGTTGTTGTTTCATGAGTTTCAAAACTCAGAATATCTGGGAAATTCACTGTAAGTGGTGCTGTGATCCTAATGAGCATTACTAGAGCATGACCTAAAGAATCTCTGCCCTATTGTTCTCTCCTGTTTTATGTTTCTGGCATGCAACAGACTGACACCCTTAAGACTGAAAGGGTTTTGCCTAATCCGGGGTTTTGGGATAAAAGAAAAGCTTGAGGAGGGTAAATATATTAGGCTAAGTACAGGGATAAATGTAACCTGGTCAGTAATAGCTGTAACTATCCATTATGGACATCAGTGATAGGAAACCTATGAAAATCAGCTAAAATCTCCAAAAATGTTTAGGATCACAACCACACTGTCCCAGTCCCCCTGAAGTAGTATATCTCTGCTTGCTATACAGAGTAGGGAGTTTATCTCATCTGGGGCTGCTCCCTGTCACCTACAGCTGCTATGGTCCTTATGGATTTATTTAGGCAATTAAGATAATACATCCTTGTATCTCAGTCTACGGATTTGCACCTTTTTATGCTATTTTTCCATTAGAGCCAGGTTTCAGGTCTCTCAGTTTAATAGTAGTGACCACAAAATGTGAACAGTCTCCTTTTTTTCGGAATTTGCTCCCAATGAATGATTGCTGTGGATTTTGCCAGTTGGAACGTGCCAATACCAAGCGCTCTTGAGTTGTAGTCACATGACTTTAGCTGTATTTCACAAACAAATTTTTTTTCCTAAAAATTAGGTCTGTTCAAGTGTGCATCAAGTTCCATCTTACGGTTTTGAACATTTAAAATTGATAACACATTGGAAAAAGTTCTGTAGCCCTGATTTCTGCTGAAGGAGGGGAATTAGGAAGAAGTTACTGCCTTGGTTTGGTTCCATCTTTGACTTATTTAAGCTTTTCCACTTAAGCCTGTTTAAATAGTACATAAACCATCTCATATGGATAAGCCTAATAAAAACCCCTCTTAAGTTATGTGGAGTTTCACATCATATATTGCTAGGGGATAATTTCAAGCTTTTATCTTAACTGGTACACAAGGGAGAAAAGCTAAACCCCAAACTTTAAATTGTGATTCTTTTCTCTTATTAAAAAGGAAAACAGTTCCAGGGGCTGACAAAGCTTTCTCTATCATCAAGTATGTCCCATTTGCAAGTAGAATGTCACCTCCATTTTAGTCACCAGCCACAAGACCTCAGCTGGGGCCCGGAATGTCAAACTGAGACCTTTTTTTTTCATGATAGTAAAGGTCCTGTAGGCTAAACTCCTGGTAGCCCATCAGTGACACTTCTGAAATCCCTTTGATAAGCTTACACAAATGCAAAGATTCCTACTTAGCAATATTGTTGATGGTATACAACAAAGGTAGTTCTTTAGTCATGCTCACCCTGCATTGCCTTCTGTGTGTTTGCATGTGTGAGTGTGTATATATGTGCATGACTATACACAGGCAAATGAAATGTGAGGATACATGTTGTACTGACACCCGAGTTTCCCCCATATCTATGCATGTATTTAATATTAATTTTGAGTTTGAAATAGGAAGACCCAGAAAAAGATACTGAAATACAACCTTAAATATAGTCCCTGCTTGTTTAGCTTTAATTTACTTCACCGTAAACTAATACACTGTAGTCTTACCACTTTTTAAAGACTTTATCTCTAAACTGTGGAACCCAAGTAGGTGGCCTAACCTTGACTTCCTTTCCCCCAGCCAGATACACTGGGAAGAGGCAGCAGACTGTGTTTTCAGGAGGCTCAAGGAACTTGCTGGAAAGCTTTCCTAGGGTTATCATCGCATGTCAAAAACTATGCCGGTGTAGAAAATAGATTTCCTAACAATGCGGCTTCCTTGGACAGAAAATTTATTTTCTTTAGTTCACTCTTTTTGAATGAATAAAGAACTCCATGAGAAGGAGTCAGTCCTTAAAGGCAATACTTATTCTTATAATTACTATGTTCCTGCTTCCTCTCTACTCCTCCAAAATTCACCGTAAATAAGAAGGTGTGGTGATTAATTGCCGGCCAAGAAGCACAATTAATGCTCTTCAAATGCAGTATCCTCTGGGTGAAGTGATAACAGCTAAGTTATAATGTGTCCAGATCTGCGTGTGAATGCCAGCAGAGGCAGCCACATGCACATGTGTGCCGAGGGGGTGGGTTGTGTTCATTTTATTTTTTCTTAAGATGTGACACTTCTATTTTTCTTTCCTTCCTAGAGAGTTCAAAGTCCTTTCTCAAGGACTTAATTTCTGTGCAATAGAGCTCATGGGCAAACACTTAATAAATGCAAAATAAGGAATGCAGTCACGGTTCTAAAACCATTTCACATTCTTCAAACTGAGGCCAGTTGTACGCATTGACAGTAATCCTGTCTAATCCCCTCCACATGTATTATCTTTGTACACCTGCTTTCATTGTCTCACTTATCAGTTTTTAATACTTAGAACCACAATATACAAGAAGGCAAAGCAGCAGAACAAAGTACATGTGCACACACGGTGTGCTATGCGACAGATTTGCATTGTAGACATAAAAGCTATTTGTAGATTTTGGTGCTTAGAGTCAACATCTTCCATTAAGACATTTTTCCTGCCTTCTCCCCCCCCCCCCCCACCCACCTTTTTTTTTTCTGTNCCCCAACTGATGTATGTCTGTGTTTGTCTTTCTTGGCAGATTAACTGAAGCACATCGAACAGCTGTAAAAGTCATCAGGAGAATGCAGTACTTCGTGGCCAGAAGAAAATTTCAGGTAAGCAGCATGATTGATCACAAGTACCATTAAATAGATGACATTGAAAGTGCACTCAGAGTGGACTTGTCTTTGTGCATGCAGTTGTAATAAGTCAAACTTATTTTGGTTCTTGGCCTCATACTTAACTTATGTGAGTTTTTTCACAGTGTGGACAGCAATTGGGTATAGTATGATACAAAAACCTGCATTTCTGGAGTAAGCAGAGTTATTTTTCACTTCTCTTTTTTTTTTTTAACTGCATTTGTTTTTGGGGGTTCAATTCATTTTACTACACGGACCGATACTTACCCACCCACAAGAAGAAGTGGGGACACCCTGTTGTGGTGTCTGCAGAAATGCTGTTCCTATCCACCCTGATCATAATGACTGGTTAGGGAATGTTCAGTTGTGTGCTATGCGTGGCTGGCAGATCAATAGGCCTCACTGATGAGTACTGCTCTGTGTAAAGTTGCTTTCACATTTGTGGCCCCCATTTCCAAATTCGTTTCCCAGAAAGGGACTCCGTAGGCCAAATTTTATAAAATTGTGGAGCATCAGTCCTCTGGAAATTTGTCTTTACGAAGTGTTCAGTTAATTTTCTCAATGAGCCTTCTCAAATTGAGCCTTCTCAAACTAAATGTGCTGCATTGGAAATGCTGTTTTATTTTGCCCGTTTACTGAGTCTTATTAGGATAAAACTTTTTTGGAATGTGATTCTGATACCATTGTTCTCATCACCCAGGTGCTGGAAATACCATGGAAATGAAAAATTAACGTTTGGACTGATTTTCAAAGCCCCTGTTATATCCATCTTAAGGTTCATGCTTTTTTTGTCTGAGAGGATCCATTGCAAGTTAATGAACTTTCATAATCCTTTTGAAGAGGTTTTAAAAACATAAATCAAGAACTTACAACTTCAGGGAAAGTTGATTAGAGCTGAGCACTTAATTGTAAGGGATAGAAGTCTGAGATAAGCTCACAGCACTCAGAGGACTCTGAATTAGGGCAGACAGAATAGCATATACATTTCCCAAGCTCATGCAGACATGTCTCTTCAGATGACCTTACCTTTTGAAAGAAGAAATGGGGAATTCAATTTGTTTAACTCAGCAAAAGACAGAGGAGCAGGATTATATTTTAAATGTAACATAAGCATTATGTGAAACTAAAAAAAAAAAATAAAGAAAGAAAATTAAATACACCATTTCTGGAAAATAAATTAGTTTATAAATGAGTTAAGTTGAAAATTAAGATATTGCAAACCACTGGAGACGTAATTTCTGGAGCTGTCAGCTGATAGCAGTCATGCCAAACCTTAAAAACTGAACTTGATCAGTCTATGGAGAGAATTCGGTGAGTTGCAGGAAAGTGTTAGTGGGAGGAAAAATGAAGAAGGAATGATCATCTGTTTATTTCTTTCTTGGGGCCATGAAATACAGTTTATAGGAGTCCTCATGTTAATTAGATTTTGGAAGTTCAAAGCTGAGTAATATTATTTAGAGTCTTGCATTAGGAACTCTAAGCGTGCTGAGTGTGGACTACAGAGCTCAAATGGCCAGGATTTGGGATTATAGACAGAATGAAAGTTAAAGGAGTTGTCCGAGTTCTGCATTTACCACACTTCCCTGGGCGCCCATTACCTCCTGGCTTAAGTTGTGTTGCACAAGCATTTCCTAATAAAAACAAGACAAGAGATTTCACCAAAGTTTGGCAGGGTATTAGATGCTTAGATGTAAAGCTTTAAGGGAAAAGGGGGGATAAAAACAGTTAATCGTGGAAGGATATTTTTACTAAGCTTTAGAGAGGACTCAGGCAGATTGCAGTGTATAGTACTTTGCAAGTACAGGATTCAGAGCTGATGACTTGGTAGAAGGGATAACAGATAGAGGACTTCTTTTGAGGGAGAAATTTCATTGGGAATGAGTAGAATTAATTATGCACATAGAAGACCATGGGGGAGCGGGGAGGGGAAAAATCCCTAGCACATCTAGGCTCTGTGCCATGCATCATGTTCAAATAGAGAGTGTCCAAAGGAAAGGACAGAGGATTTAGCCAAAATGCTCTCAAAGCACCCCCACTAGTCAATCTAAAGAGTGATACTGGCACTGTTTCTCGGGGTGAAGACAATAGGCTGCTTTTCTGGCCAGAAATAGTGATGTGTCAGCGTCTGCAAAATGTGAAGCCGAGGAAGGAGGGGGGGAAAAAAAAAGGAAAGGGTGATAAACTGAAAGCTGAAACCTCCCTCCCCTGCAAAGTATCTCTTCTCACAAATGCACACAAATGTGCACACACACACTACCAAAGCCACAAACTCTTCTGAAAGTAGTAATGCACGTAAGTGCTGAGTGCAAGGAAGGCATTTTGTCACGAAAAGCTCTTGCTTCTTCATTCATTTCACAGGATTTGTTTCCATTCCAGTTCCATGCTTTCATTTGAAATTTCTAGGATCCTGTGGCTGCCTTCCAAGCATGACTCCAGCACATACTGTAGGTGTTCAATGCATGTGTGCAGTGGTGCATGCTAATGGCTCTGGCTGAAGCTGTGACAGAGTGGAAACAGACAACAAGATGACTAATGAGCTGTTTTCAGTAATTTCCAATTACTAGATTTGCAGTTTACCTTTGCTTTTTTTTTTTTTTCTTGAGTCGGAGCCAAAAGGGAGACATCTTGCCCCACATTTCCCATAGCTGTTGGTATGACTCTCAAAATGCTGGTATTTTCGAAAGGACATAATTTGTGTTTACTCCACCCCACACACATTGATTTTACTTGCAGAAATTTTGCCATGCTGCACATTTTGTAATCGCATCACTTCATTCAATTTCTCTAGACTTGTTTCAAAATTCTGCTGTAGTAGTTAGAGCAAGAAACCAAAGCTTGGCAGAAACATCTGGATTCTCATTAGAATGGGAACAGAACTGGGCAGATGGCAGTTTTTTCACTCTGTTGTGAAACTTCAGATTTTTTTATCTGTCCTTTTTTGTTTGAATTGCACCTTTTTTTCTGACCTCATAGGTATCACAAAAGAGAAAGAAGCGACAACAAAATCCACGTGCAGCAGTCTTCTGTCTTATGCAAAGCATCTGTCCTCCCAGTTCCTTAAACAGCAATATTTCTGTCACCAGACATTTCCAGTCTCTAGAGGCATTTGGTTCTGGGTCCAAGTGTTATGAATTGGGCCTATCCCTGTGGTTCAGTCCTCTGACATTATGATTAACATATGGTTTTGGAATGAACCAAGAGATACCACACATGATAGTCTTAGATAAATTATACATCTTGGGTTTGTGTTTTTCAAGTACACTGTGAAGGTCTAATATTTTGCTCAGTGTGGAGCAACATGAAGACATGACTCTAACTGACAGTAATGGGAATCATTTGGCTTCTTCTCCACAATAAATATGCACTCCTACAACGGCTACATATTTTTAATTCCCTGCAACAACTGCTGCAAAATGGCAAGCAAATAACCTCTTGAAGATAAAAAATAGCATGAAGGCCCATCTGAAATAAAAATCAAGTTTGAATGATACTTAATGTCGTGCATGATTCCTTTCATAGCAAGCTCGGAAACCATACGACGTGCGCGATGTGATCGAGCAGTACTCGCAAGGACACCTCAACATGATGGTTCGGATAAAAGAACTTCAAAGAAGGTAGGCCCTGTCTACCTCATGAAATATTTGATTTCTCTAGTGCCAGCTGGCTTTAGGAAAGATGTGTACTTAATGAACAGTAATTGTCTGAAATTGCAAGCACAACAGGGAGCACAATATCTAGAGGATTTAACTTGGAGTCATTTTTAACCCTTTTTACGACCAGGCTTACAATTATCCTTTAGTCTCCTCTCCTCTTTCTCCAAGTGAAATTAAAAGAAATGAAGGTAGCCTGCTGTGAAGTTTATAGTATGAAGAAAGCTTTTCTGTCCTCTTCTTAGAAAGGGAAAACTTCTCAAGTAATGATTTACCTTTCTGTTCCCACTCTGTGGTTCTCCACAATTGAGAGAAATCTGGTTCACTTGTGCTCCTCTCTCTATCTGGAACATTTCCCTTCCTACATTCTTCCGTGCACATGCTTTCTCTGAATTTGGGCTTTGCAGCTGAAATATTTTGCCACAGAACTATTCTCTTCTGTTTCTACACAAAGTGCTTTTCTCTTTACAAATTAATGCTGTGGACTGGGACACAGAATGAACTCCTCTGGCCCCTAAATTAAATGAAAAAAAAAATCCTATTGAATGGAATCCACTGTGTCAACATATATAGATATTAAATCCGCCTGCATGAGATTCAGGGAATGGTTGCAAATGTTATTAAGAAGCAATTGTGTTTGTACAGTCTTTGTTATTAGATTACATGTGACACAGGAGAGTTCTGTTTTAGTTACAATTTGAAAGTTTAAGAAGTATTAGTACTCATGAAAATAACAAAAATAATATGGTTTGATTTTGTAGAAAAAAATAAAGAACTAAACTGCTGACTATGTGCAGAAAATGATGCTAGTCTCATGTTTTTACTTGTTTTGGTTTACGTTTAAAGCTACTGTAAATTCTCATGTAAATTATGCTCCCATGCTTTCCCTAGCAACTGAGTTTAAGTTGCTTGGTAATTACACTGCTGGTAATTCTCTGTTTGCATTTCAGGTTGGACCAATCCTTGGGAAAGCCAGGTCTTTTCCTCCCAGGTATAGTCATGGCATTTTATGTAAAATCATTAGTTTCATAACTTTGTGAAAATACCCTTGGCTACAGTAATATGGATTTATAATCCAGCCAATTATATATTAATATAATTCTGTTAATAAGTCCTGGAATGCCTGTGTAAAGATAAATGCCTTGCATGTAGTGGGGTAAATGGAAATTTAGAATAGATTTTAAAATGTATATACACAATGAATTGGAAATGCATATATTGTGGGAAATTCTTTCACAAAATATTCTCTCTAAATCTTTAGTGCTGGGATTACAGTACATATTATTCCTTTTTAAACGGTTTCCAAAAAACCTAGGGATTTCAGTTTTGGAAAGCTGAGAAGGAAGATCAGGGCTTTCACACAGGATATACCGGGATAGATTTGAAATCTAGAGTGACAGAAGTGGTATGAAATTCATCATAAAAAAATGCAAGGTTGGCCACAGGGAAACCAATTTGAAAAAATCTCCTACATGCTTATGTTGGTGAAGTTTGGCATGTTTAAGAAGAAGAAAGGCTGGTTTGCTAATTACTTGTAAGCAAATGCAACTTATGTAGTGGCCATGCACAGCAATGATACACTGAGAAAATCTTGTAGTGGGAATTGTGAAGATCAGAAACCTGAATTCTTGATGGGAAAAACTGAANCTTGGGAATTCATTCCACAATGTGCAAGCTAAACTTAGGGAAAAATTTCCCTTACCTCTAAGAATGTATTATTTTATTTCAAAAGTAGCATTACCAAATTAGAGCTGCAATTTGTGCTCAAAAAGACCAGTGTTAGAAGCACTTTTTATGAAATTGTTT